>CM062631.1:5347233-5649939 GCA_025617555.3 Puccinia polysora
CACATCTCATCTCCATCACTTCACATCTCCATTGCTTCACATCTCCATCACTTCACATCTCCATCACTTCACATCTCCATCACTTCACATCTCCATTCACTCACATCTCTATTGCTTCACATCTCCATTGCTTCAAATCTCCATCACTTCACATCTCCATTGCTTCACATCTCCATCACTTCACATCTCTATCACTTGAAATCTCCATCACTTCACATCTCCATTGCTTTACATCTCCATTGCTTCACATCTCCATTGCTACAAATCTCCATTGCTTCACATCTCCATCTCTTCACATCTCCATCATTTCACATCTCCATTGCTTCACATCTCCATCACTTCACATTTCCATCACTTCACATCTCCATCACTTCACACACATACCATCATCATCACATCACAATCTTTATCAACATTTCCAATCAAACTTCCCCGCAGCAAGTTGAAAAAGCAAAAAATCTGACTGAAATTTTTTTACTATATGACTTGGATTCAGACTCAAATTTGGAATCAACTTGGTTTTCTTTGAATTATCTATTGGAAAATCAATACATTGTTCCACAAAGACACACTCTCCACAAACCTATGTATGAAAGGCAAAAGCCTCAGCTACTGCTCAAATTAAGCTTTCAGCAACTGTTCCAAACTTTATTGCCTTCTTTCATGAAACGTTTGGAAATGATTGAAGACCACCACATCTTCCAGAACAATTCTTGGAATCCTCAATTTGATTTAGCTATCCAACTGTCTGTTGCTCTTTGTAGATTGTTATCAAATGTAAATGGAGCAGCAATCCATCAATTATAAAATCTATTCTTGGTCAGTTATGGGTCCATTGAATTTTACACCTAAAGAGTCATGATTGCTATCCTATTTTTCTGTTGCTTGGTCCTTTTTTGGCCAACCAAAGAATACCGCAAGGAGATATCTCAAGTAATGGAGACTTAAGGCTTTCCTGGTTGCATTGTTTTTGTTGATGGAACCACTATGCCCTTGATTCAAAAACCCAAGCTAGATGGCAACCATTATTTTGATTGTAAAAAAAGGAAATTGATTCATTTCCTTTCCAAAGCCTTTGATGATACATTGACCAAATTTTGTTTATCTGTTTGTATAGATACTCTGTGTAACTACAACTTGTTTGTGGTAACAACAAGAAGTTCATATCCCTCAATGCTGGACTTCTGGGTTCTTGTCATGATTCATATGTTTTCAATCTGATGTGGATTTCCCAAAAACCAGATAACTACTGTGACCAAGAGCAATACCATCTGGCCAATTCAGCTTATGCTAGCGGGAAATATGTGGTTCTGGCATAATGCAATGTTTCAACCAATTACCAAGCCAAAACTGATTTCAACTATCATCTTTCCCAATCACCAATTTGGATTGAGCATGCAATAGGAATTCTGAAAGGAAGATGGGTCAGCTTACGGCAGGTGTGAAACCTGGTCCAATCTTCCAAATACATGAAGTTCCTCATCAACTTGATCATCAGTTGTGTAATCCTTCCCAACCTTCTTGCTGAAATCACAGATGAATGGGACAAAATATTTGAACAAGATATTCCTGATCCTCCTCTAGTCATCCCAGCCTCATCTTCTACCTCGTATTTTGCTATGAGAGAGCGGATTCTACCCCTCACACTTGCTCACTTTGATGATTAGCAGTGGGTTTTTGAATATTTCAAGAATAACTTCACCAGATTTTTTTGGTTTTGGTTGTTTAACCCAGAATCCTAGGCTGACTCCTGTTTTTTTTTCTTTTTTTTGGTGGACTTAAACAAAAACCAGAACCACAAATTCCAAACCAGCCACCTCACCCCACCAAAACACCAGTCCAATCCTCCCTCCTCCTCACAAAACCATCACCTCACCAAACCAAACCAAACCACTGGTCCACACCTCCCTCCTTGTCACCAAACCACCTCACCATCCACCTCCACCTACCTCCAACTTCACCTGGTCAACCTCCTCCTTATTCTTCTTTGCTCAGTGCCCCAGGTAAGCCCCCCCCCCTCTTCCTCCTTGATTCATTTGATCTGACCTCCCCCCTCCTCCTCCTTTTACAAGTTCCAGGCTATTCATCCCTTCTTGCTCAGCCTCACCGGTAAGGTCCCTTGTTCAGAACCACTGGTAAGCACCCCCCCTCCTCCTCCTCCTCCTGCTCTCCTTCTTCCCCCTCCTCCTGCTCCCCATGTTTCCCCACCACCACCTTGCCAGGTGATCTGCAAGCGAGCAATCAATTGATCCCTTGCCATTCAACCAATCAATTGATTGATTTATTGAGCAGAAAGCAATTGATTGATTGGTTGACCAGAAAGAAATAAATTTCTTTCTAATAAGTTGAGCAATTGATTGCTTTCCGGTTGATCAATCAATTGATTGACCAACTGGTGACCTGCCCCCCCTTCAGCTCTTCCTCCTCCTCTCAGTTCTTGAGGAGTTGACAGATGTTCTTTTTTTTTTTTTTTTGGTAGGAGATGACCTGTGATGTCCTTGTTATTTTTTATGTTGGTTGATCATCTAAGTGGTTTATAGCAGACTGATGATTATTTTTTTAAAATTTTTTTTTTGGTAGGAGAATAGCTGGTATTTTTTTTGTTATTTTTCATGTTTGTTGATCATCTAAGTGGCTTAAACAGGACTGATGACTGTTTTTTTTCCTTTTTGTTTTTGATTCAATGCAATGCAGTTGGAAATTTCACCACTTTGACCACCCTTTCTTGATGGCCCATTCTTCACCCACCAAACTGAAAATGTTAAAACTAATGGATTTTCATCTTGATCCTCACCCCAATCAAATTATACTGTTGGGAGGGGAAAAGATGGAAGGAGATAGTTTGAAAAGCATAAAGAGAAGTAGGAAGAAAAGTGCTTGCCAGAGAAGGACGGCTCAAATGCAGGATTTGGAAATTGCATTGGAAGTGACTGAGGAAACAATTAATGATAAGGTTGTTTGGTCTTCACGCAAAGTACTTCCCTTGAACCTTAATCTGTCCATATTCAATAATAGTCAAAAGCCCACCCCTGAAGAGTTAGAACAGTCCAAACAGAAGCTCAAACCATTCCAGTTCTTCAGCTCTGCAAAAGTGTATGTTCAAGATCAATCCAATAATGAGGATATGGTTGCCATCATCCAATTTATCCCTTTCAATTAACTCTTTGAGAAAGAGAAGAAGGAAATCAACTCCGTAACAGCATTCCTTCACCAATCCAAAAATTTTTTCATCACTTTTGGTCCCTCAAGATCTGGGGTTGGGAAAATTTTGGAAATTTGATGGCAAAAATTGATGGACCCTTCCGAGCTATTTGGGCAATATTTGAAGAAAGATGCTGTCAAATCCTCCCCCAAAGAGGGTAATTTTTTTAACTTTAGGTCTGACAAGGCCTCTCATATATTGGGCCAAATGTTTTAAAAATTAGCCAAACTTGCATTTGATTCCAACCGTGAAGCTATGATGGACAACAACATCCCTTCCTTCTCCTCATTGGAATTTGGATCTGGCCTTACTGCTTTTGACTGTCACCTCACATCACCTTCACCTCAGACTCCTTCTACAACTTTTCCCATATTGACCAAGGTGATGTCTTTGACTATTCCTTTTTACTTCTTGTCCCAGCCAAAAAATCAAATGGACAACTTATCAACTACAAGGATGAATATCAAGTATCTGACAGCCAATTTGTGTTCCCAGACTTGGGTTTTGGGATTGATTTCAAACAAAAGGGTATTGTCAAAATAGTTTTGGCAGCAAACAAGTACAAGCACTGTACTTTTCCTGCAGTTGATTCTGCCACCCATACTAGGATGACCATTTCCATGAAAATCAATAGAAAAATTCAAAAAACTAGCAAGGACTTGGCCAGTTGCAAAATATATTGTAGGAAAAAAAATAAAAAAAAAATAAAAAAAAGATTTATTCATTGGTGGTGCTAAAAAGACTCTTAAATTTTTTTGCAATCAAAAATAATTTTTTTGTTTTTATTTTTAAAATTTTCATCAAACTAAATATATTTAAAAACCAACTAATTGAGTAATTTCCTTTATTTCATGCACAGTTCTACTGCTACCAATACATTCCATGGCTACCAATAACCTATCTTTTTTTTTTCTTTGGCTAGCCTTTCCCTCTCCTTTTTGAGTTTGTCTTGCTCTTGATCCTTCTCCTTTTTCTCTTTTTGAAACTCCAGCTTGGCCTGTTTGATTTTCAACTCAGCATTTAACTTGTGTTGATGATCCAAACTCTCATCTTTCCACTGTTGACAATCCATAGCCGGTTGACAATCCCACTTCTCCTTTTGAAATTGAAGTTTTTTGGATTCTATTTGTGATTTTAGTGTTTTTTGGAGGGGAATAGGAATGAGCTTGATTTTGAAAGCAATTGCAATCAATCAATGAACTTACTTGAATCTTGCTTCTTCATTATATCCTCAAAGCCAGAAAAATTTGAAGTTTATCTCCGCTTTTGACGGCTATTAGGGTTGAGGTTGATGAAATTGGAGGCCTTTTGCTTTCCCTTTGCAGAAGAGGTTTTTTTGGGAATGTCATTTCTCTCATTTGAAGGGGATATGGGAGGCCCCATTGGCTTGAGTATTTGGCCATTCAGGAACCGATGAGTCTGTTTTTTTTGCAATGTAAATCAGTCAGGATTAACCAGACAGAAGAGAAAAGATTTTGGTTCCTTACTTGAGCAGATGATGACAATGGTGGTGATACAGGAATGACTTTCTCCTTGTGAGCCAATTTGTTAATTTATTCCACCGCAGGAAGAGAGAAATCCAAAGAAGGAAGTGAGTGTTCCAAGTAAGGGTTTGAATTTTTGATCAATGCTGATGTCGAATTGATTGGAGCTAATTCTGTTGGAATATTTTCCTCCACATCAGATTGGGGCCACTCATAGGTTCCATTGGGATCATCATTTCTAGGCCAAGTATCCACATCCAGGTCCTCATCATCAACTGAATCTGATTGTTGGGCATCAAAAGCGGCTAAAGGGTTGATATTGGCCTTATTTCCAAAGATTTCTTCCATTTTAAAATAAAAATGACAAATGGAGTCCAACTTATCAACCACCAAGTTGATTCCCTTTGCTTTATTGGATTCAGTGATACCAAAGCCGGTGGAGATTGACATTGAGTGGGCTTTTTTGTACTTTGTTCAATAGTTCTTGAATAGCTCCCACATCTTTTTGGATGGAAGATCCAGCCTAACTTTGGTTTTATTCTTGAGTTCATTGGCCATCAGGAGATAACCATTCACCTTAGAGGATGGAGGTTGGCCAACTTGTGTTTCATTTTTGGATCCAAAGCAAGCATTGTAGTTGGACAGAATTTTGAGCCATTTTACCAGGATGATAAGATCAGCTCTCTTGAGCTGACTTGAGCATTTGGAAGCTGATGTAGGAGGATTGTTGGATTTTTTCTTTGGTTGAGTGTACTTGCAGGGGAGTTTTGCTGAGGGGCCAGTTAAAAATAGTAAGTTGGATGAAGTGATGAAGCAATAAAGCAATGACTGTTAGGATGTGATGAAGCAATGAAGCAATTAGAGGATGGATGTGATGAAAGCAATAAAGTGATGAAGTTGATAATGCAAGGTGAGAGTTATGCAGTGATGAAGCACAATGAATCAATGAGAGTGATGAAGTGATGAGGATAGCAATGAAGAAATGAGAGTCATGAAGTGGTGAGGATAGCAATGAAGCAATGAGAGTGATGACGATAGAAATGAATCAATGAGAGTGATTGAGTGATGAGGATAGCAATGAAGCAATGGGAGTGATGAAGTATTCCAATAAGGTTGGAGGATGAAACCAGGGGTGATTATGTGGAATGACGTGTGGTTGAGCTGTTGAAGGCCTTTTTATACTTTATTTGAAAAAGCCCATGTATTTCCAGGTAACTTTGACACATCTGATGTGAAATAAGTGGGTTTTATTTATTTTTGATGGTGGGTTTTGTTGGAATAACAGCGTACAAACCCTAAAAATGTGCTCAAATCATCTTCTTCCTTTTTTTGTTTTTCCATTTTTTTATATTTTTCTATTTTTCTCTTGCGCTCAAATCTTTCTGCCACTTTGTTCTACTCATGTGTGTTGTTGTCCTGTCTCCCGTCATCTTGTCTCCTGTTTTTTCCCTCTCATCCTCAAGGCCACCTGCAACAACTCAACAAGCCCCACTGCAAATGCTCTAAATCAAGCTCACCCAAGCTTTCTCAACTATAAAGTCAAATACCTTAATTGGATCCTGGGGAATGCTCTCTTTGTGAAACCACAAGATTGCACCACTGACCCCAGGTTTCTGATCCAGGTAAGCACTACTCGGACTCTCCTCAAGGCATTTTCTCATCCAACCAACTAATTCACCAACTTCCTCTCATCAGCTAAGCTCCAACCGAATCCACCTCATTACCTGGCCAAACCTTCTACTCTATCAATGCACCACAAGAATCAACATCTTCTTCCCTGCTGCTGTTTCCTCTGTAATATCACCAGATTATGTCTGGTCCTTTTAGGTAAAACATCTTAAGATTGTTCCTTTCTTTTTTTCTGTTTTTGGTTTCTATTCCATTTCTCATTGCCAAATGAAAATCCTTTTAGTTCCTGATTTCCTTCAGATTTACAGTCCCAGTCTCACTTCAAGGACCAGCAGACAATCAACCATGTTGGAGACCATGGACAACTCCCAATTCAAACTGAACATCCCGCTCTTGAATGACTCAAATTTTCCAGCCTGGTTCCTCCAAATCAAGAGCTACCTCAGACAAAAATGTCTCCTTGACCTGTTCCTAGACCCTCCACCTGCTCCCATCTCCGCCCCAAAGAAAAAGAAACTCTTCAGAGCTGCAGAAACCATCATCCAACATCTAGGGGACTCATCCTTTGACCCAGTTATCAACCCTGAAAATAATGGTGACCCTCATGCAATCTGGGATGCCATCCTGTCTAGATACGCCTCTCAATCCTCAAAAAATTGCAGCAGAATTTTTTTGAACTTCATCCAATATCAATAAAAAGGCAATCTCAACTCCTACATCAAGGAATTTCAAAAGATGATGAACAAATTATCCATTGTCTGCCTCAGGTTCCTTCAGAAATCCTGAGTTACACAATTCTGTCTAAACTTCCCAGGTCCTTTTTCCACATGGTCAACACAATCATCCTCAACAACAACCTGCTCCTCAATCCCACTGGAGTTTTCAAAAAGCTCCAAGAAATCACTCATCTGGACTCTTTGAAAATCAGCACTAATGGAGACCCTCCAGTTCTAATCCCGTCCACCTCTCTTCTTAAATCTACTCAAAGGAAAAATCCAAAGCACCCCTGATCCAAAAAATCACCATAACCCTCTCGCTGAGCAACCCAAGGACAAATTTTGGTTTTTCCACCCTCACTTGAGACCTGACTGGAATAAACAACCTACTGCTAACCTCCACGCCACCAATGAAACAATCAAGACACCGGTTGACAATACTCCAAACCCCAAACTGCATTTCAACTTGCAGATTTACCTGACCCCCAAGCCAAAGCCCTCCCTGCTCCCCATTGTGGTGGTCTTTTATAGAGGCGAGTTGGAGTTGTCTGCGCACTGCGCGCTCAGCAGTAGCGGTGATCTCAGCAGGGGAAGCGCACTCAGCAATGGGTGCGGCTTTGCTGCAGCAATTTGCGCTGCGGGCTCAGCAGCAGTCAAATTGGGCTCAGCATCTGGGGATGCCAAATGAATTGGATCAGATCAGATTGGACGGATGGCGCGGGGATTGCGCATTGCAAGACGTGGATTGGATTGCACGGATATATCTTGGATATCTGGAATGGCGCACTGGGGGGATACAAACATGTGCGAGGGGCTCCCAGTTGGGCGCGGCGCAAGCCGCGTCATGAGAAGGACAAACCGGGTGGACGTAATGGCAGGCAGGTAATTTAGATGGATAAGGGATATGGGATGGGAAGGATAGGGTTGAGGCTAGGGTTCTGTGCTTAGGGGTTATATTTCATTATTCTTGCTTGTTTTTGGTTGTACTTAGGTTAGGGTTGAGGGGTAGGCTACTTAAGCCACACCCTCAACCTGGATATCAGGGGAGGATCATTGGAGGATGGAGGATCACGTTGGTTGTCATAGGTTTTGGAAGGATCTTTATTCTGAAATTCTCTATCTCTCAGCCAAAGGGTTAACAGTCACACCCAGGGTTTACAGACGCAAGGGATCAATAACTTCCAAACTTGGAACCATTAAAGGGGAAGTCCTCTTCTGAATTCCACATCTGGGGGTCTGGCCAGGAAGTAATCTTTTGTTCCTTGTCTCTCAAAACTAACAAGCGCAATGTCCCAGTACCACCCATTGACCATTGCGGGGTAATATAACCTTACCCCCACTCCTCTTCCTCCTCCTCCTCCTCTGGCATCTCCAAAGAAACCCTAATCAGGGGTGGGATAAGGTGTCCCTTGTTCCCACAATGGCGCCGACCACACGCCAGTTTTCCCCAGGCCGCGGGACTATCCTCACTTCCGGTTCAACAGCAAGGATGTTGAGCAATTCCTTGCGCAATAAAAAGGAATTTCCAACGCGGAAAGTGCAACAGGTTTGGATAAGGCTTGGCTTTTTGTCCTCTTAATCATAGAAAAATAGAATCTTTGGGATGTGGAGGAGATGGAGGAGTATGAGGAACTTGATTGGCCAAAACTGAAGGCAGAAATCTTGGAATGGTGGGGAAAGCGCAAACCTTGGTTTTGGGAACGCAACTTTGAGCAATCCCCGGCGGAAGCAAGCACAAATGGAGGAGTTTGGACGTGAGCGCAATTGGGGGATTATGTAGCTATCTTTGATTGGATCTATTGCTAAATGGCAAAGAACAAGGTGATATTGGGGCAGACAGGCGCAATGAAGAGGACATTTTTGGGAGGACTCAGTCCCCCACTCCATGGGCTGGTGCAGCGGCACTTTTACAACAACAACCTGGTAAAGAGGTTGTTGGATGGGAGTATTGCGCTTCTTCTGGACATCCTTGTCATTTCTTGGGCGATGGAAAGCAAGCTGGACTTGGAGGAACTTATGGAGGACATGGAAAGTTTGTTCCCAACGGGGCCAAAGAATTCCACTTCACACACTCCAGCGGCACCAATGCAAGCTCTGGTTGGGGGCCCCTTGAAAATGGAGCGCGCTCAGGCCACACCACCAACAATGAGCCCAAAGGTTAGCAAAATGATGGAATTGATGAAGGATTTACGGATCTTTCTGAGTCAAATGTTTTCTGGGTTGCGCAATCCGCCTCCTCACCTTGGGGGACCACTTCCGCCGTTGAATCGGCCTGCGTTGCAGTTATGAAATTACTGCGGGGACAAGGGGCATTGGTGGTTGGGGTGCAATAACATGACAAAGGATCTCAAGGAGGGATTGGTTCAACCAGTGGGAATGGGATTCATTTTCCCAACGGGCAAGCAGATCTCCTCCAAACCTGGGAATCCGACTGTCATGGAGCAAGTGCGTGCGCAAGGAAAGGAATGGGCGGTAACTGCTCAAGCTTTGCTGGGGATTTTCACTGGTCCTGGGGTATGGCAACCACCGCGCGTGGAAGCAGAAGTGATGGTGTTATCAATTGAGGAATTGGTGGCTTTGGAAAGGATGGATGTGGACGCCAAGGAACAGGTACCGCCGGCAGCTCCTAAGCCAATTGCTTGCATTCCGGAAATGGATGGAAGGCTGGTGAATCTGGCAGGAAAGAAGAAGGCAGTGGAAATTGTGGGCAGGGTAATGGGAAATGAAACTACTATTCACTTGACCTTGAATATGGCAACCACCGCGCGTGGAAGCAGAAGTGATGGTGTTATCAATTGAGGAATTGGTGGCTTTGGAAAGGATGGATGTGGACGCCAAGGAACAGGTACCGCCGGCAGCTCCTAAGCCAATTGCTTGCATTCCGGAAATGGATGGAAGGCTGGTGAATCTGGCAGGAAAGAAGAAGGCAGTGGAAATTGTGGGCAGGGTAATGGGAAATGAAACTACTATTCACTTGACCTTGAATTAGTTTGCGGCCGTGTTGCCATTGGTAGTAGATCAGATGGTTCAAGCGCTGAAGGATTGCAGACACAACAGGATCCCTCCAATGGTGCAGTGGGTGAACTTGGCTTGGGATTACGCGGAGGGAAAGCTAGCGGGGATGAAATTGGTTTCAACTCCACTGGCTTACGTTTCAATGAAGATTGCTTGAAGGAAGGTGTGGGCCCTGGTGGATAGGGGTTCTATGGTGAACCTCCTTCCGTCCAGATTGGTTGATGAAATGGGATTGATTTTGCAGAAATGGGCAATGGGGCTTTGTGCGCTTGACGGCGGGGCGTGTTGCGTGGATTGGGTTGTGGAGGAGGAAGAGGTTGAGGTTGCAAGGGTCTGTAAACCACTTTCTTTTCTATTTTTTGGTTGCGAGGAGGCTATTTTAGGACAGCCATTCATGTTTGGGTTCTGAGCGCAAATGACGTTTGATCCAGAGGCGGGGACGGAAGCTTTGACTGTGGAAGATTTGTCCGGCGGGCAATTACAAACCACAATCTGGAATAAGGGGTTGGGTAAGTGGATGCGGGATTTTGCAAGAGAGGAGGAGGAGGACCCCAGCGCGGAGTTGGTTTGCAAGTGTGGTCCGGAGGTGGATTTTGACTAGTTGGCCAAGGTTACCGCACGGAACAAGCTCCGGCTTTGTGCGGGTGGCCAACAAGTGAGGAGCAGGTGGGAAGAAGGGAGGAAGCACAGGACCCGAGAGCACTGGAAGTAAGTTCCTTTCCTCAGTGTGCATTTCCGGGAGGTACTTCACAAAAACACTATCATTGTGCCACGCTCATGAGCAAAGGCAAAAGCCGCAGTTTGGTTTTGACTAGGACCTATGGTAACGTATGCGTGCAGATGGTGTGGTGCAATGTTGGGAAGTATAAGCCGGTTGCGTAAAAGTTCCATCCCCGGAACAAAGCAATGTTGCAGGATCTGAATGGACCACTGCAACCTATCCCATGGTTACGGGACCCTTGGGAATCCCCGCTGAAGGTATCAGGATGGGTAATGCAATCAGAGCAGATTACGGATGAGCAGATTGCGGCCCTTAACTCCAGACCACCGGGCTGGTAAAGGGAGGAGGGACAGGATTTTCTGACTTTGGTACTTTTTCTCTGGGAAAGAGCGCTTGCGTTTGGACCTGAAGAGTGGGGACTGTTAAAGAAAAAGATAGGAAACCCTTATGTGATTCCAACAGTTCTGCACAAACCTTGGCAGATGAAGCCAATTCTGATTCTGAAAGCAATTTGGGGGCCCTTCTTGGAGCTGGTGCGCAAGCGTGTGGGGACTGGTCTTTACAAGCAGTCAACATTGAGTTACTCAATTCTGATCTTTGAGGTGGTTAAGCAGGATTGGAAGTCATTATGGATTGTTCATGATCTTCAACGGCTCTATTTGTTAAAAATTTGAGACGCGGGACAACCCCCAGGCGTGGACAGGTTTCTGGAATCTATGGCAGGACGCGCATGCTACGGGCTGGTGGATGTGATTGGCAGATATGACCAGCGCAAACTTGATTGGAGTTTGCGTCCAATGACTGCCTTTGAAACCGGATTGGGCAGCATGCAACTGCTGCGGCTGCCGGAAGGTGCAACTAACTCGGTCGCATTTTACCAAGCGCAGATGACCTGGATTCTGAAGGACAATCTTCCGGAGGGGGTTCAGATTTTCATTGAAAACCCGGGCATCAAAGGCCCAAAGACAGATTACGGAGGGGAAACGCTTACCAATGCTCCGGAAATTGGGAAATTTGTCTGGGAGTACACGCAAACGCTGGAACAGATCTGGCTCCGGATTGAGGAAGCAGGACTTATGGTGTTGGGGAAAAATTTAGGGGTCTGCGTACCTGCGCTAGAGGTTCTAGGACATGTGGTGGCTTCCAAAAGAAGGCAGATTGCGGAAAAGAAACGAAACAAAGTCCTTGAGTGGACAAAGCCAAAGACTGTATTGCACATTCTCCAGTTCTTGGGATTGTGTAGCTATGTACGGATATTCATCAAGCGGTATGCGGAGGTTGCTAGCCCCTTGCGGGGATTAACGCGTAAGGGCGCGGAATGGACGTGGGTTTCAAACTGTGACCTTGCCTTTGACAAACTCAAGGAGATTGTTGGGCGTGAAATTGTACTGCGTGACTTGGATTGAGACTCCGGAGGGATTAAGTTGGCCGTGGATTCAAGCAATCTTGGCGCGGGGGCAGTGCTGACCCAGGAGGATGAGGGGAAAGATTTCCTGGCTCTTTAAGAGTCCGTTACGTTCCCTCCAACGGAGAGCTGGTACTCACAGCCAAAGTTGGAGCTGTGCAGGGTCACCAAGATTGTGCAGAGGTTGCAGCATTTGCTATGGGGGACTCACTTTGTGCTTCTAGTGGATGCCAAGGCTGTGGCGCGGATGATATTTTTCAGCTCTCTGATGACAGTAACCTTTCAGTCATTTAGCTACAGAGAGTGATAAAAATGCTGGAATAATAATTATTATTATTATTCCAATGATAAACACTTAGAAGCTCAAATAAATTATAGAATAAGAGCAGTTTCAAGGTTTAATTGGTTTGGTAATAAATGGTTCTCAATATAATATAAAAGAGGAGCCACAGTATTATACTAATGGCGATCTTTACAGACTAGCAACCTCTCTTCAAGGGGCCTCCTTAGGCAGTTTAAGAACCTTGGAATAAAGATGGGTGCCTTAGAAAGTACTTATTCCACTATAGCCGGGCTTAACAGCACAAATGGCCAAGACAGGAAGGGTAACACTCAATCTGAGCACTTTACCACAAGAATCCTGGAATAATTGGAAGGGTTTCAGAGCAGATGGGGTAGATTGCTCAACTAAACATCAAAGGTTTATTGGTTAATAAGGGTAAATAATACTACTACAGACTAAGTCATAAATCACTTGCTTATCTTCATATAATCACTTGATCAACAATGACACGGTGTCTGATAGATAATAAATAGTTCCTGGTAACTCATTCTGGAATAATGGATCAAAAGAGGTCTGTATAAATACCTTTTGGGTGATGTTGAGCTTCTCAGGGCACATAGAGAGGGTTCTGCTTGTGGGCTGAGGCTGGCAAGCCATTCAGGGCAAAATTGGCACGTCCACTTGGTGCTTTCAATCAGCTGTCCTTAGATCTGCTGGATTTCTGTACTATTTTAGCCACAGGATCTGTTAATCTGTTATGGCGTAAATTTGATCATTCTGTACTCATCCTTCATTTTTACTATTAATATTGCTTTAAAGCGGGCAGATGTCCATGTTTACTAATTTTCCATCATCTGCTGATCATGTAGATAATTTTTAATAACTTTTATGAACACTCCTTGTAGTGTTTCATGGTCTTCAAAGATCAGGGTCAGTGATTTATGTGGTAATCCTTGATCTTTGATTTATTATTAAAAAATGCTTTAAAATTAATTTTCATTAATTTTATTTAATTTTTGACCTTTTTAGATCATTAGTAATGCATATGTCAGTTTGTTACATATACTAGGCAACTCTAACTAGGTTGTAGCTCTTCTGAGCGGTACCTGGTTGTCAGATTAGTCACAACGGATCCAGAGGCGGGGATCAGTTAGTTCAGATGCGGGCAGGGTAGGATCTGCTGCGTGCGTGGCAGAATCAGCTGCGCGCGGGTCTCTAGTACGCGGGAATCTGCTACTACCAGTACGTAGGGATATGTAATGATGCGGGGCTGCGCGCGGGAATTGTGACATAACACATTTCCGCGTGTAACTCCTGAAATATACACAACACCTCAATTCTGAGTGAATTTTAGGTGTAAAACCTATACGTGACAATACGTGTGAAATATTAGAATGGCCAAAAAGTGCCATACTGGTGTTGTCATTTTTAGTACTTTTCTTTTTAATTATTTTAAAAATGTGGACTTGGAATTCAAGGGTGGGGTCAGTGAGTGACCCTACCTAATTTTGGGTGAGGAATCCGTTTCTTTCATAAGATTCATAAATTTCTCACTTCTTATTTTGTTAATTGAGATATTCTTATTTTTCATAGTTTTTTGTTGCTATTGAAAGGTTGCTCTGTACATAGTAGCAAGCTGACATTCACCCACTCCAACATAAGTCTATATCTGAAACAAAAATTGGTTTAATGCCTCCTGCTGGCTCTGTAGTTCCTCAGGTGTATAGGTCCTTCAGGGATATTATGTTCAGGAAACCATTCATCTTTATCAGCTGATTCTCCCTTGTATCTAACTAGGTAGAGTCTGACGTCTTTTCCATTGACCCTATCTTTTTTATCTTTAAGGATCTTGCTAATTTTTCCTCTGTCTTTTTCAGGCTCTTCTGTAACAGGTATTGCAAGTGAAGGAGTATGTTCTCCATGCGTTGGGTGGTAGTGTTTTATGAGACTTACTGGGAAGACTGGATGTTTTCTAGAAAGCTCATCACTGAGGATTACTTCCACAGCATTTTTACCATGAATTTTATTAATGGTGAAAGTTCCAATGAAAGCTGGTCTAAGCTTTCTATTTCCAGCCAAGTTGGTAAAGTTGGTGGTAGAGATCAAGACTTGATCAACAATTTTAAAATCAGGTTCCTTATGGGTTTTATCCCAGCTTTGCTGGTTATACTCCACAGCATCCTGGACAGACTTAACAGCATTTTTGTTAGCTACATCTATCATATTTTTGAAATCAAGTGATGTAGGGTGAATATTTGTTAGCTGGTGGTTAAGTTTATCCTTGGGTAATCTAGCAATCCATCCTCTTTTCAGTATGCAGGGTGCTTCCTTAGTAGTAGAGTGCTTGTTACTGTTCTAGGGCATCTCCAGTGCAGGTAAAAGGCTGACCCAGTCGTGACAATAACCGTCAGAATTCTTGTATTCTAGTCCAAAGCCACAGAATCTCCTGAGCATGTCTTCCAGGGTCTGAATCATTCTTTCAGCTAAGCAATCCGTCTGAGGGTGATAAGCTGTAGAGAAAGCTAAGGTGGTTCCAAGCATATAATGAAGATTTCTCCAAAACTCAGAGGTGAATTTAGTATCTCTGTCACTGATAATAATCTTGGGAACTCCAACATCAGCAATGAGTCTGTTCCAAAATAATAGGGCAACTTCCATAGCAGTGTCTTCCTTGTGATTAGGTAGAAACTTTGCTTTCTTGGAGAACCTTATCCACAATGACTAAGACTGAAGGGTAGGAATAGGCTCCTCCTGGTGTTAGTCCAGTTACAAAGTCCATGTTGATGATCATCCATCTTTTCTTTGGTTCAGCAATTCTTTGCAGTAGACCAAACTGTTTCCCAGTGGTCCTGTTGGACTTCTGACAAGTTTCACAACTGGTAACATACCGTATAGTGGAGTATCTCCAATTAATCCACCAAGCAGCTTGTTTAACCTAATCTAAGGTTCTATCAGCAGATGAATGACCAGATGAGCAGTTATCATGGCACTCAGCCAAGACATGTTTGATATGGTCATCCTTAGTTAAGACTATAACACTTGAATGTTGATGCCTATAGTATACTAGACCATCCCACATGGTGAACCTTCTGGCTTTGCATGGCTTCAAAAGAGTTTCAGGTAGGCTATTGATCAATTCAGATGGTGGAGAAGTCCTTTCCATAATAGTGATCAGATTTTTCATGCCAGAACTGTAAGATTCTTTGATTGAGTTGAACAATGATTCATTCAGTTCACAAATGTGGATTCCCATTATGGGAGCTTCAATGTTTGACCTGTTAATGTTAAGGATAGGGAAGATATCATTATCCTCTGGATCATAAGCAGGGTTACTTGGGTCATTGGGTATAGCATTCCTGCTCAGACTATCAGCATTCTAGTGTTTAGTCCCAGCTTGACTAACTATGGTCATCTGACCTCTGTACTGTTGTATGGCTATCTGCCATCTTAACATATTCCTAATAGGGGTCTTCATGTTCATCAATGTCCTGACATCATTTCAGTCAGTAATCACAGTGAAATTGGTGCCTTCCAGGTAATAATGGAGTTTCTCTAGAGCCCATACTAAGGCAAGACATTCCATTTGACTTGCCCCATACCTTTTCTCAGTGTCTTTAATCTGTCTGGATATGAAGAGTATAGGTTTTTCCACTGGTTTGTCATCCTCTATGACTTCTTGGTGTAGGGAAGCTCCTAGCCCTTCCATGCTGGCATCTATGTAGAGTTTGAAAGGTTTAGAATAATGTGGCTGGATCAGTAATGGAGCTGAAGTCATTGCCATTTTGAGTTCCTCATAGTTCTTGACTCTGTCATGAGTCATTTCAAACACGGTGGTGTTGTTGCAGAATAGTAGCTGCAGAAGCTGATGAAGGATAGGAGTTCAGTTTTATTCTGAGGCATAGGCCTATTCATTACTGCTGCTATCTTGTTTTGGTCAGCAGCTAAGGTTAGTCCAGAGACAATGTGTCCTAAGGCCTTGAGTTCCCCGTAGCCAAAGTTACACTTTTTCATTGATACTTTCAATCCCACGGCAGAGATGGTTTTGAGGAATAGCCTTAATTTCTCCATGTGAGTATCCCAATGATCAGAGTAAATGATAACATCATCAATGTATACCATAATCCATCCCTGTCTGATGAATAATCCTAGGACAATATCCATCATCCTATGAAAATGAGAAGAAGCATTTTTAATACCAAAAGGCATCCTAAGATAATCATAAATTCCCAAGTGACAGATAATTCTCATTAATTTCCGGCTATCAGGGCTGATAGGTATTTGGTGAAAACCTTTCAGCATGTCCATGGTAGTGATGTACTTAGCTTTTGACAGGTTATGCAGAGCATGGTCAATCCTTGGAATTGGATAATAATCAGCTTGGGTGTAGTTGTTTAGCATTCTGAAATCTCCAACCATTCTTGACTTATCATTGTGCCAAGCTATAATTACTGGGGTAGTGATATCCACTTGTTCATTGTGTCCTACTTTCCTTAAGACTTGTAAGTCAACCAACTCTTGAATATGGGTTTCCAGAGCAGCTCTAGATTTTGGACTAGAAGGGTAAGCAGGTCTCCTGGGGTTAGGTGGGTAAAGAGGCTCAATGGTCAGAGTTAGGATCATATCATGTCCTTTGATGTTACCAATGAGGTGATCCTTGGTACAGAAAGCATTCTGATTTTCAAAGCATACTTGTAGGATATCCCGTTCCTGTTCTTCATTGAGAAGGGAATTCAAAGCAGCTTGAGAAAAGTATTCCTGATTGAAACTCTCTAAGTGTTTTTCATAAGTTGAATTAGAAGTTTGGGCATTGACATGGCATATTTGGAATTTCTTATTCCAGTCTCCACCTATAGTGAAGTATCTACCCTTGCTTTGGAATACATCTATACCATATTAGCAAAGAGAATCATTTCCAAGGATAAAATAATCACATACTCCGTTTTGGAGCACTACAAATTCAATGTTCAGTTTGAGTGATCCTTTAGAGTGAGCTAGTATGATATCAGAAGACCATGTCCAACAGCATTGAGAGCAGAATTACAACTGCTGAACTTAGCCTGAGGTACTGGTAGTAAGTTCAGTTTCCAGTTTGGGTCTTGTTTCTCCAGATAAGTTGAACCAACACAAAAGCAAAAGGCTCCACCATCTAGAATTAACTTAACAGGGGAACCTTGGATTAAACCGGTAGCATATCATTTTTTGCCTGAAGTGTAACTTTTACCGGCAGAAGGTTTTAGATTTAAGGCCTTAGCCTCAGAGATGTGGTGAATTTTCATGTTGGGATTCCATTTTTGAGGTAAGTTAGAATCCTCATTGACGGAATTTATGTCCAGAGAAGACTCAATACTACCGTCAATAACATTGATGGGTTTAGTGATCATTAGATCACAATCAGAGAGTTATCCATCAGTATCATCAAGGTGAGGGTCAGGATTGTCATACTCTTCTCCTTCAATAAGATTAATCCTTTTCCTAGGTAGAGGACAATCAGGTTTTACGTGTCCTGTTTGGTTACAGTTCCAACATACTTTTTCCTTTGATTCAGGAGTCTTCTTGACTTCCAAGGTAGATGGATTAGTAGCAGGGGATTCTTTAGTTTTTGCAGTATATTCTTCCCTGTTCCTAGTATTTTGTTCCCTGAGGAGTCTATTGACTCTCTTATCAAGACCATTCATATCAATAGTCTCTTCCAATACACCTATTAAGGTGGAAAGATCTGAATCCATAGGCATCCTGCACCTTTAACTGTGGTTGATTTGTCCGGGACATAAGTCGAGGAGTCTTTCATTGACTTCTTCTTTATCAGCATCAGGGTAGAAACAGTCTAACCTCTTTTTCTGGTCTAAGCACCACTTATGAGGTTTGTCCTTGGATGGATCAAACTGGGAAGTTTGAAAAGTTTTCATCATCTTTCTTTTCCAAATCCTGGTACCAAATTGTACTTTGATCAATTCTTTCCAAGAATTCCAGGATAAAGATCCAAATTCTCTTTTATTGATAAACCAATCAAGAGCTACTCCTTCAAATAGTCTGGGCAATCTTACCACAGCTATGGAATCAGGGAGCTTGTAAGAAGAAAGAGTATAGTCAATTAATTTAATGAAACTGACATGGTTGTATTCTCCTTCTCCAGAGAATTTAGGCCATTCAGTGATGGGAGGAAGTAACTTCAAAACCTGCTCCATTTCAGGAGTGGGACTGGGTCTGAAAGACTCATTCCTAGTTATCCTGGTTCCGGGAGGAACACTAGGAGTACTGGTGAACCCAGAAGGCCTAGTTTCTTCTAGGTCAATGACCGGAGAGTTAGTAGAATTGATCTTAAGATCTGTGAGATCATTCTTAATCATACCTAAATCCAAATCAATTTTATTGCTTAATAATTCAATTTTGCTAATCAGATGAGCTGAAGGAGTAGGACTAGTTTTCTTAAATTCTTCCTTAAGCTGGTCTATGGTTGCAAGAATATCTTCCTGAAGAATTGATTGGTTATCATCAATATGTTTCATCAGCTGCAACTTACTAGCTTTTATACTATCCTTGATTTTTTGTATTTCAAACTCATCAATTCTCATAATCTGAGACTGAGTGTCAATCACTCTGAAAATACTTGAACTCAATTTGTCCAATTGTTGATAAACTTTGTCAAAGCATTGGCTAATAATAGTAAAGTTGTGAGACACATTTACAGAAAAGCTATTAAGAGCTTCTACATCTAATTGTGGTACACCTTTTTCCACTTCTGGGCTAGGGATATTATGCTGTCCCAATCCTTTAGGTTCCTTAACTTCTGATGGGCTGAGGACCTCTTCTTTTTGGGGTCCTTTTGCTTTAAGGAAGCTAACTGATCCCAAGGATTCCAGTTCTGCACGTAGCCTTCTACTTCTTTCTTTGGGATCAACCTTTGCAGAGAAATATGAGATTTCTTTGCCAGAGAAATATCTTTTCTCATACCTAGTTGATCCTCCTGGGTCTGAGACAACTTGAATTGTTCCCAATAGCTCACGTTCTCTTTCACTAACACTTTGACTCTTTCCTCCTTGGTTGAGTCCAGCTGGGGTGGTGTAGGAGGACCTGTACCCTCCTGGGATAAGGTGTTGGGCAACAGTTGGTTTTCCAATGTTTTGTTGGTCGAGTTGGCGGTCGCAGTTGTTGCCCTCATTGTCCTGCGTGATGCTATGGTCATGTGTTTGAGTCCCCTCATTGCACTCGCCACTGGAGTCCTTGCGCGCATGGGTTCCTCTGGGAAGAGATCCATACAACAGGGCTCTACTTGTTGCGCGGGTGTTGCGCCTATTTTGATACATAGCACCAAAAAAAAAATGAGTAAGTCTTTTGTCAAAACTTCTTGAAAAAGACTTTAAAAATATAAAAATGATATTATTTGTGTGTTTTATAATTTTGATAATTTTTTATATATATTTTAACTTACTTAAAGTTACATTCAAGGGTACCAACACTTGGTTGGGATCACAACTGTCCTTGGGGGGTATTCCAACAGGGTCTGAGTGAGTTCCAATCATATCCTGGGATAAATCCAAGGGTTAGTCCAAGGGTACACTGTCTGGGACGTCCTCTAGGAGGTCCTGGTAAATGAGATCACCAAAAACAAAATCCACTGAGATGGATAAAAAAATAAAAAAATATAAGTTTAATATTTTTTTTGTATTTTTACATTTTAAAATGATATTTTTAGAAAAAATAATCACTTTTATTATTTTTGGATTTTTCTTTATCTTCAGGGTTATTTAGTTTATAAATATATAGCTTCCTTTGATAAATCTTCCCCTCCTTATGTTGCCTTAATAAAGAATTTAAATTGATAATTTTTTCAAGCTCAAGTTCTTTGTCCTTTATAACCTGCTGTTTATAATAAAGCAATTTCTCCTGTTGTTTCTCAGAAGTTATAATAACAGGGACAAAGTTACGGAGTTTTTCTTCTTTTTTTTTTTTAAGAAGGTTGAAATAATAATTTATCAATTCTTTGTTGGTCTTAAGATCCACTACAGAAACAAATGATCAAAAATATATTTTATAAGTATGTTAAATTATTTTTAAAAAAATAAATAGACAGGTCCAAGGAATAAATAATTAAACATTAATTATTTAACAATATTTCCCGGCCAGACCCCCAGTTTTCAGCTCTCTGATACCAGGAACCTTGCAGTCCTTTAGCTACAGAGAGTGATAAAAAATTCTGGAATAATAATAATTATTATTCCAATGATAAACACTTAGAAGCTCAAATAAATGATAGAATAAGAGCAGTTGCAAGGTTTAATTGGTTTGGGAATAAATGGTTCTCAATATAATATAAAAGAGGGGCCACAGTATTATACTACTGGGGATCTTTACAGACTAGCAAACTCTCTTCAAGGGGCCTCCTTAGGCAGTTTAAGAACCTTGGAATAAAGATGGGTGCCTTAGAAAGGACTTATTCCACTAATGGCTGGGCTTAACAGCACAAATGGCCAAGACAGGAAGGGTAACACTCACTCTGAGCACTTTACCACGAGAATCCTGGAATAATTGGAAGGGTTTCAGAGCAGATAGGGTAGATTGCTTGACTAAACTTCAATGGTTGATTGGTTAATAAGGTAAATAATACTACTACAGACTAAGTCATAAATCACTTGCTTATCTTCATATAAGCACTTGATCAACAATGACACGGTGTCTGATAGATAATAAATAATTCCTGGTAACTCATTCTGGAATAATGGATCAAAAGAGGTCTGTATAAATACCTTTTGGGTGATGTTGAGCTTCTCAGGGCACGTACAGAGGGTTCTGCTCGTGTGCTGAGGCTGGAAAGCCAGTCAGGGAAAGATTGGCACGTCCACTTGGTTCTGTCAATCAGCTGTCCTTAGATCTGCTTGATTTCTGTACTATTTTAGCAACAGGATCTGTTAATCTGTTATGGCTTAAATTTGATCATTCTGCACTCATCCTTCAGTTGTACTATTGATATTGCTTTAAAGCGGGCAGATGTGTATGTTTACTAGTTTTTCATTTTCTGCTGATCATGTCGAAAATTTTTAATAATTTTTATGAACACTCCTTGTAGTGTTTCGTGGTCTTCAAAGATCAGGGTCAGTGATTTAGGTGGTAATCCTTGATCTTTGATTTACTATTAAAAAATGCTTTAAAATTAATTTTCATTAATTTATTTGAGTTTTGACCTTTTTAGATCATTAGCAATGCATATGTTGGTTTGTTACATATACTAGGCAACTCTAACTAGGTTGTAGCTCTTCTGAGCGGTACCTGGTTGTCAGATTAGTCACAACGGATCCAGACGCGGGGATCAGTTAGTACAGATGCGCGCGGGGTAGGATCCGCTGCGTGAGTGGAAGAATCAGCTGCGCACGGGTCTCTAGTATGCAGGAATCTGCTACTACAAGTTGGTAGGGATATGTAATGATGCAGGGCTGCGCGCGGGAATTGTGACATAACACATTTCTGCATGTAACTCCTAAAATATACACAACACCTCAATGCTGAGTGAATTTTAGGTGTAAACCCTATACATGACAATACCTGTGAAATATTAGAATGGCCAAAAAGTGCCATACTGGTGTCTTAATTTTTAGCACTTTTCTTTTTAATTATTTTAAAAATGTGGACTTGGAATTCAAGGGTGGGGTCAGTGAGTGACCCTACCTAATTTTGGGCGAGGAATCCATTTCTGTAATAATATTTATGGGTTTCTCACTCCTTATTTTGTTAATTGAGATATTCTTATTTTTCATAGTTTTGTGTTGCTATTGACAGGTTGCTCTGTACATAGTAGCAAGCTGACAATCTTTTTGTGGACACTGCCAAATGCGCCTATGACCAGGTGGGTCACGTTCCTTCATTTGTTCTCTTTCACGGTGGTGCATGTTCCAGGGAAGGCCTTTACAATGCCAGATGCGCTGTCTTGGTACCCGTGCAATGACCCGTACAAAGGCGCGGAACCATTGGATGTGGAGGCCCCAACGGTTAAGGTAGGGGTATTGGAAGTAGGTGTGCAACTTCTGCTCCAGAAATCTGGAAGGTAGGCAGTCCTCAGTTCATATTTGCGGGATCTTTGGTTTCCAGATGACACGCCAGCCAAGATTTTTTGATGGATTGGGTGGAGAGTGGGAAATTTCTACTTGCAGGAAGGACAGCTATGGCGGCAGAACGCTCCAGTACCTCTTGTGGTCAGCATGTTGAGGGCGGATCAGGAGGTAATTCTGGGAAGTCTGCATGACAATCTCAGCCATTGCTGCAAGCTCAAAACTTGGAAGCGGGTGCAGGCAAGCTTCTGGTGGCCTGGGGTAGTACAAGCGGTGCAGGAATGGGTACGGTTGTGCAAAGGGTGTCAGAAGCGGAGTACAACATTACTTTGCAAAGTAGGTATGCCACTGGGGAGGACGCCTTGTTTTGGCGGGTTTCTCTGGATGTTGTGCACATCAAGGCAAGTAAGTTTGCGTACCTCCTTGTTGCGCGGGACAATCTGTTTGGATGGGTGGAAGCACGGCTGCTGGTGAAGCTTTTGGCGGAAAAAGTTGGCCATTTTCTGGAGGAGGATTGGTTTGCGCGTTACAGATCACTTTGGCTGGTAACGCTTGATGGGGGTGCGGATTTCTGGGGACAGTTGGCGGAGTTGGTGAAAGGTTGCGGAGCAAAGTTTGGGCAAGTGACGGAGTACTATTGGGAAGGCACAGGGATGATTGAGCACATTCACCAGGCAATCAAGGAGGCAATGGTGAAGATGTGCGGCAAGGATGGCAAGCGGTGGAAGGAAACCCTTCCGGTTGTTCTTTTTTCAGATTGGATTTTGGTAAAGAGATTGACGTGTTACTTGCTATACAAGCTGATACTTGGGCAGCAACCTGTGCTGCCAATTGACCTTGAGCTGGAAACCTTTCTGGGTATTGATTGGTGGAAGTTTAAGATGTCCCCGGATCTAGCCAAGGCCCGCCCGGAGCAACTCCTGCAACGGGACAAGATGTTGGAGAAGGCGGCTGGAATACTGAAGGCAACCCGCACAAAGTCTGTCTGCTACTGGGGCAAGCAATGCGCGGATAAACTTGGATATCCATTGCGGAAGGGGGAATTGGTTCTGCTTTACAACGGGAGCCTGGAAACTCAATGGGGGAAGCTGTTTGCTCATCAATGGAACAGGCCTTTCTGTGTGATGTACAAGTTCACCAGAGGTAGCCACCAGTTGGAGGAATTGGACAGAACTCCACTCAAATGGAAGGCCGCGTCTTTTCACATGAAAAAATTCTTTGCACGGGGCTCAACTTCATTTTAAAAGACGTCTGGTTTGGATAGCAAAGGGGAAAACAATGCAGATCCTTCTTCCAAGGATGAGCCTGTGCGCCCGCTTTGCGTCCAGCGGAGTAAACAACTGCAGACCGCTGGGGACAGCAGCCAAGTTTGGGGGGAACAATGGATGAATAGGGGATATGATTGGATTTGGTGAGGGGGTGCTCTAGCCATTTCACAGCTAGCATAACTAGACACCCCAGAATGTTGGTTTTCTTATTTTCTTCTCTCTGGATTGGCTTTTGGATTATTTCTGGCTATGAATGGTTTCTTTTAGGAAAGGGCGTGGCACAAAGCTGAGTCCATTGACTCAAGGAAAAGCCCTGCATTCCAGAAGCAAACGCATGGACAATTTCCAATGGATGATTCAGGAAAATAGGAAAGCGCATTGCGTGGAACAGATGTGGGTCAAAGAGCAAAGGCGCGGGCTTGGCAACAGGTTGGTGTTTAAAAAAAAAAAAAAAAAGTCTCTTTAAAGTTTTTCTTTGGGTTGTTATAGATGGAAGGTATGGATGGGTTTGGGCGGATTCTTTTTCTTTCTCTCTCTCAAGGTTGTGCACTTGCTGCTTGTTTTCTTTGTACTCTCTCTGTTCTGTAGATGGGTACAGGGAACTTTGTGTCAGTTTTTCTGTGGTGGTCCAGGTACCTTGAGCAAATACTTCTCACTCTCATGGATTCCTCACTCTTGTGGGTTTCTCTCAAAAGCGCAGATGTTCTCTCTCTCACCAGATACTCTCAGTGGCCCGGATTTCTCACTCTCACAGATCTTGCGCGCAGATGTTCTTACTCTTACCGGATGCTCTCAGTGGCGCAGATCCTTCTCACTCTTGCAGATCTTGTGCGCGGCTCTTATTTTCCTCAAGGGTCTCACAAAGCACAAAGGCTGCTCAGGATGGCGCAGCAAAAGTCCTTATCTTTGCATAGGCACGCAGGAGGATAAAAGATGGAATTAAAGAAAGAAGGTAGAAAGGGGGTAAATCCGCCTATGCGGGCCAAGTCCCATCACATCCTCTGCATTTGGGTGAGCCGCCGCGGCTAGGGATTTGAACGCCGCCAATACCTTGCGTTGCACATTGGCAGTGTGTGCCTAGGGAACCGCTAGAAACTGCTGGAGGAGTTTGTCCGCATTGTTCACCATTGCATCAAACCTTGCCAAGGTACAAGCCAGAACTAGGGGGATCTCTGGGATCTTGGGGGTTGCGGCCGCAGGTTCCGGTGACGACTTGATCACCACAGGAGATGGCGCGCGCAATCTTCGGTGATGACCTGGGAGCGGCTGATGGTGATGGCGGCATTGTAGATGAAGCCAGAGGAGGATTTGGTCTTGGAGGAGTGGGAGGAAGAAGTGGCAGCAGAGGAGGAGCTGAACTTGGTGGTGGTGGTGGAGGAGCAGCCGGACGGTTGGGGATCCTTGGGTCCATCGCTGGTATTTTCATCCGTACCCGCGCGGCCCACTCATGGGCAGCGTTTTGGAAGGCCGCAAAGTTTGGGAAGTCCTGGCGCCTTGGAGGTCCAGCTGGGCGTAACAGCAAGCCAAAGTCATGGCTCTTGCACAATTGAGGATTTTGAGGGGCGCGTTGCCAACGGTTGTAAGGCAAGCTGGGCCAGGTTCACTCATTAGTTGAGATCTCCTTGTTGCTCAAGATCACAAAGGAGTTGTGACGGGTCCTCTTGCGTGGGCAACCTTGGGGGCGGTCGCATGGAATGCCCTCCAATAGGGAGCAGCGGCAGTGTTGGGCTTGGCACAGGACACAGGCACGCCGGCCCAGAATGATGGGGCACAAGAGGCCATTCCAGCTGCAGTACGTGCAGGAAATATTTGGCAAAGAGTGTTGGATGAGGTTTTTCTTCCTTTCTTTGGTCCAATGAAGGGGTGCGGAGGGGGAGTTGGTGTAACTGGGGTATAGTTGGAGGCAGGTGAGATAGTGGTGGATCTCTGGGGACAGAACTCAATTTGGGGGAGATGTGGTGGTCTTTTATAGACGCAATTTGGAATTGGCTGCGCACTGCACGCTCAGCATTAGTGGCAGGCTCAGCAGGGGAAGCCTGCTCAGCAATGGGTGCAACTTTTCCGCAGCAAGTTGTGATGCGTGCTCAGCAGAAGTTGAATTGGGCTCAGCATCTGGAGACATGGGATGGATTGGATCAGATTGGATTTTACGGATTACGCGTTGCAAGACGTGGATCAGATCGCTTGGATATATCTTGGATACCTGGAATGGTGTGTTGGGGGGATACGGACATGTGTGGGGGGCTACAAGTTGGGCGTGGCGCAAGGCTGCATCATGAGAAGGAAAAACCGGGTGGAAGTAATGGCAGGGGGGTAATACAGATGGATAAGGGATATGGGATGGGAAGGATAGGGTTGAGGCTAGGGTTCTGTGCTCAGGGGTTGTATTTCATTATTCTTGCTTGTTTTTGGTTGTACTTAGGTTAGGGTTTAGGGATAAGCTACTTAAGCCGCACCCTCAAACTGGATATCAGGGGAGGATCATTGGAGGATGGAGGATCACATTGGTTGTCATAGGTTTTGGAAGGATCTTTATTCTCAAATTCTCTATCTCTCAGTCCAAGGGTGAACAGTTGCACTCAGGGTTTACAGACGCAAAAAATTAATAACTTCCAAACTTGGAACCATTAAAGGGGAAGTCCTCTTCTGAATTCCACACAGTCCTAGACTCAGGTGCCAGCCATCAAATTTTCAACAACCCTAGCTTCCTATTTGATTTCTCGCCGTGAAGATAGAGGTCATAACAGGTTCCCCCAACAATTTGCTCACTGCCTCCCATGTTGGTTCAGCCAAGTTGATTAACCACTTAGGGGAAGTCATCAAGTTGGAAAACATGCTTCTGATCCCAAAAATCAATCAATGCCTCATCTCTCTCACCCAACCCAAGGCCAAAAAGACAGTTTTCTTCTCATTTGGGTTCTCTGCTTCAAAGTGCAATGAAACAATTTCCATTTCATTGGCTCCACCTCCAACCACCTCACAAAACTCTGAAGAACTAGATTCTCCACCAAAAACTGACCTGAAGTTCTGCTCAAGGAGTCCTCATCTACATGGAACTCCTGCCTAGGCCATCCAGGCCCCTCATCCCTCAAGATACTTGACCTAATTAATCTCTCAGATCCTACGTTGTGTGAGATCTGCAAAACCTGCAAAGGTAATGCCACCCCATTCAACCACAGCTTCAAAGTTGTGACCAAAACTCTGAAGGGTGTCCACCTTGACCTAGTGGGGCAAATCCAAATCACTTCAAATCTTGGCTTCAACTACTTCCTTTCCCTCATGGATCAGATCTCCAGTAACAGGTCAGTTGCTCTCCTCAAACATAAGATTGACACTCACATGGCAATCAAGGACTACCTGGCCCAAGCTGAAGGCCAAATTGGAAAATTCATCAAGTGTCTCATCTCCAACAATGGTGGGGAGTTCATCTCCTCCAAACTCAAATGCTTCTGCTTGGAGAAAGGAATCACTCAAAACTTTGCTCCCGCTTACACCCCCCAACTGAAAGGCCTTGCCAAGAGGTAAAATTGCCTCATCTTGGAAAAAGTCAGATGCCCGCTGAACCAAAGAAATCTCCCTCCAAAACACTGGGAAAAATCTGTCAACACCGCCGCCCATCTCCTGAACGCTCTACCCTCCCAATCTTGCGTCAACCAGATTCCTTATCAGCTGTGGCACAATCAAAAGTTCAAATATAACTGTCTCAAGCCCTTTGGATGCGCCGCTTATGCCCTGATTCCCAAAGCAAACAGGAAATTCAAGTTCCAGCCCACCTTCAAAAAGGCAATAATGCTTGGGTACGCCAATGACTTCTCAACATATTGCCTGCTGGAAATGGGCTCCCTTCAAATTTTTCTATCTGCCCATGTCACCTTTGACAAATTTCTGTATCCTTCTCTGACTACCTGCTTGTCAGTCAAGGAAACTGATTTCCTGATTCCTTCCAATCTTCTCCCTGCTGTCTCCCCTCCTGAATCAATCCCTCTCCCAACTCCATCTTGTCCCGCTTGTCTTCCCTCTGCTTCTGCTCCCAATTCCTCTGATCACATCATCCCTTCTCCTTTCCACACTTATGAAAAACTCTCTCCTGCTAACATCATCAACCAACCACGCAGGCCTCACTCCAAGGTAGGTCTACCATTGGTCTACTTAATAGCAGATCATATTAACATGGATCCTCAAAACCTGCATGAGGCGCTCCAATCCAAGTACTGCAAGGAGTGGATTGACACCATGAAACATGAAGAGCTCAACCTTATCAGCTACAACATGGAGGAGGAATCTGTGCTTCCCTCTGGGAAACGTCCTCTCAAAGGCATCTGGGTTTTCAGGACCAAGTGTGATGATCAAAACCAAATCATGGAGTTCAAAGCCCAACTATGCGCGCAAGTTTTCAACCAAGAATATGGTTCTGACTTCTGCTGGACCTTCTCCCCCACCGGTGACAAGACCTCACTTAGTCTTCTCATTGCTCTTTCTGCCTTGAATAACCTGCAATTTTGCCAAATTGACGTGAAAGCTGCCTTTCTGAATGCCCCTCTTTGAGAGGAAATATACATTGCACCTCCAACCAACATTGCTGTTGCCAAAGGAAAGGCCCTTTTTATAACAAAGGTCCTATAGGGTCTCAAGCAAGCCCCACTTGCCTGGTATGAAACTCTGTGCAAATGGCTTGGGGAGTTTGGCTTCAAACAGTTCAAAGCTGATCAGTGTGTGTTCTGGAGCAAGGAAACCTTCCTATATGTGCATGTGGACAACATTAGGATTTTCAGCCATGATCCAGACCACTTCTTCAAGAAAATCTCAACTTGCTTCAAAATCAAGGACCTTGGTCCAGCCTCCTTACTGCTTGGGATTAATGTTGTTCACCTCAACAATGGCTTTAAGATTCACTAACAATCATACATTGAACACATATGTGCTCAATATCCGCTTCCCACTCATTGAACCTTCTCTACCGCTTTCAAACCAAATGGAAAACTCTTCCCCCACCAGGAGTTTCTCTTGTTGGGGGCCAACTACAGGAAGACCATTGGCAAATTGAACCACATCAGCATCTGCACCCAACCACAAATTACTTTAGCAGTAAACTATATTGCTCAGTTTCTTGTAAAACCTAATCTCCACCATTACCAGGTGGTGCTACAGGTGCTCAACTATCTCCAACACTCCAGATCCTTGGGTCTTGTCTTATCTTTGACCCCTACCTCCAAGGACATGGTTTCTCATGTGGATGCCAATTGGGCTATGTGCCCTAGCACCCAATGCTTGATATTGGGAGTAGAAATCCAGTGGCTGGGCTGCGTGGTGCTCTGGAGGTGCAAGAAGCAACCAAGGCTTTCCCTTTCCACAACCAAGGCTGATTATAAGGCTCTTGGGGACGCTGTGAAGGACATCAAATGGATCAAATCTTTTCTTCTGGACATTGCCCCTGGAGAAGCTGCCAAGACAACCATGGTGTTTGAAGACAACAAGGGCACATCCAAACTGGCACTCAACCAAGCAAATCACTCCAGCTTCCACACAAAGCACATGGAACTCCAATTACACTTCATCCAAAGTGAGATACTCAAGCAGGAAATCAAGCTCCCAAAGGTTTTTTCAAAGAAGAATCTTGAAAACTTCTTGACCAAACCAGGTTTGCCAAATGACGCTGCAGCAGGTGCTAATAAGGTTCAAGGTTAAGGCCTGATTTGAGCAAGGGAGTATTTTGGAATAACAGCGTACCCACCCTAACAATGTGCTCAAATCATCTTCTTCCTTTTGTTGTTTTTCCATTTTTTTCTATTTTTCTCTTGCGCTCAAATCTTTCTGCCACTTTTTTCTACTCATGTGTGTTGTTGTCCTGTCTCCTGTCATCTTGTCTCCTGTCCATTCCCTCTAATCCTCAAGGCCGCTGTGGTGCTCCAGAACCTAACCTATAGCCATCAGACTCACTTTTCTAGTATGATGACAGCTCCAATCATCAAACAGACCTCAAAAATGGATTCTACACCAAAAATAACTCCTAGTCACTCAGCCAAAGTACCCCACTATCTCTCATGGTTTAGAAGATACAGCTTAAATCAACCCTGGCCTACCCATACCCCTACCAGGTGTCACAGACCAGTGAAGGTTCATGGACATACCCTGGATGCCTTCAAGTACATACCCCATACAGTAAAACCATACAGCACCAAACAAACCTGCAGCAGTATACATAATTAATATGTGCAAGGCACTGCATGAAGAACCAAACAAATCACCTGTATACACAGCAATATATGCAAGACACTGCATGGAGAACCAGACAAATCACCTGTATACACAGAAATATATGCAAGGCACTGCATGCAGAGACTGTACAGTATCATACAGGACACTATACAGAAGTAATTTATGCCGGGGGCACCTGTATCAATGCAGCACAGCAATGCATGCAAGGGTGTACATGCATGTAGATCCTGCACATCCTCCTCCTCTGACCAGCAAAAATGCCTCATGAACTGTATTCATTGTACCAGGGAGACCCTCAGGGGCAGCCCTGAGGGCAGGATTTTCTATAAATAGAGGGCCTCTCTCCCCCATCCAGGTCCCATCATCAGTTCCCCCCATCCTCCCCTCCAGGGATCACCATGCCTCCTAGGCACCCTTACCCCATACTTTTACCATCCTCAACCATTATCCCATAACTCATACTGTAACCATCACCAATCCCATATCCCATACCAACAAAAATCACCATCACCATCATCAACAACATCAATCATCACCATCAACCATCAACCACCACCATTACCCTTGGCCATCCACCATCATCAACACATACTTTTGACCATGACCCAGCCCAACAACCCATACTTTTGACCATCCACCACCACCATTATTCACTCAATACCCCATACCATTGAAAATCACCACCATGTACCCATAACCTGAACATCATCCATCATCACCATCCATCATCACCATCCATCATCATCACCTACCATCATCATCATCAGTCACCATCATCAGTCAACATCATCACCTACCATCATCATCAGTCATCATCATCAGTCATCATCATCACCTACCATCATCATCATCAGTCATCATCATCATCCATCATCATCATCACCTACCTTGACCATCATCAATCATCATCATCACCTACCATCATCATCATCAGTCATCATCATCATCCATCATCATCATCACCTACCATCATCATCATCAGTCATCATCATCATCCATCATCATCATCACCTATCCATAATCATCATCATCAATCATCATCAACCATCATCATCAGCTGTCAAGTATAGGCTCAACCATTTCAACTTTATCAATCATCACCTGTAACATCAAAGGAGTATTCATCAGTAACCAATCAAACAAGAATAAAGGATACATAAAGGATAAGACAAGATAAAAGATTATTTCCCTTACTCAGCTTCTATAGCCTCAGTCAACTATCTGTTCCACTATTTCTTCTTTATCAAGCTTGAACACATTCATCCTAGGTCTGATAGAGACTACTATAGTAGCAACTCTATTTGAAAATCAGCTACCATTTCTCTTTTCTTTTATTGTTGTGAGACTACTATAGTACTCAGAGGGGCAGGCAATTAAAAACCACCCTTAGTATTCTTCTATCTTATCAGTAGTTGTAGTACTAAATTCCCCCTCAAGTGACTGCCAGCAAGCTATTGGCTACACTTTACCCAATCCCAAAGGAGTCTCCACATCTGGTGTCCCAACAGTGGCCGATTAATCTTCATTTTTGGATCAATAACCTCAAGCATTAAAAAGCAAGAAAATACTAGGAACCATTCAAGACCAAGGATTTGAAGCACCTGTTAGGGAAAGGATCAAGAATCTAGTCAGTAAAATAAAGGAAACCCTCTGATTGGATCAAGAAAACATGGCCTCAGAAGAACCAACCTCAGCAGATATCACCATGGACAGATACAAGGAACAGGAACAAAAGATCATGGAACAGTCCAAGGAACTCCAAGAGACTAGGAATCAAATGAAATCAATGCAAGACTCACTGGATAATATGTCCCAAATGTTCAAAGCCTTCATTGAAAGTACCCAGGAAAGGACCATGCAGCGAATACCAGAAACCCCATTTACCCAATCAGTTAGGTTCACCTCTACCCCCAGGACTGGAATCAGACAAGGCCCAGTCAGGATATTATCAGAATCAGACCCACCAGAAGATAGTCCAGAGGTAACCACATTCCCAGGTTACACTGAAGAAGAAAGAAACCATCAGCACTCCCAGTTCATTCCTATGGACCATCACCCAAGGAACACCACTATGGACCTCCCCTCTCCAACAAACTCTAGGATCAAGGATGTCCAGAATGGAGTAGTTTTAGATGCTTCCAAAGCCCAGCTTGAGTTCAATGGAACTGAAGTGGAACTCTTTATTAACAGGGTTGAAAAATTGGCAGAACTTCATGGTTCTGGAGGGAAGGACTTGGCCTTGCAGCTACCTTTCATCATCAAGGACATCAAACTCAGGGAGTCTGTGGAAAACATGGAGGGGCATGAAACCAGGGACTGGGAGCTCCTCAAGAAGGAAATGAAGAGGAAGTGGGGAAGGGCAACACCCCACAGAAGATTCAATGAACAGTCCATACCAAACCTACTCAAACACACCCAAGAAAAAGGAGTCATCAGCACCAAAGAAGAATACAGAAAATTTATTGGGAACTATGAAGAAATGGTTGTCTACTTCATTAGGATGGGGTATGATAACACCAACTGGGAAAAGGGTGACTTACTTTGGAAGGCCTTATCATTGGAACTCAAGAGGGAAGTCACCAGAGGACTGGTTCAAGCCAGGCAAATTAGGAAGTCCCTGGATGAATGCTATTTGGCTCCAGAATTGGAAATATTGAAGGAACATGTGGAAACAGCTCTGGCCCTGTGGGATATTTCTGAAGGAAATAAACCAACCCAATAAAAGAAGGAAGTTAAGAAAGAGGTGAAATTTCAGCAAACTGTGGACAACAAGGAAGAAATCAAACAACTAAAGGACCAAGTCAAAAAACTCACCACTGCTCTCAACAGCCAAAAACCAGCACCACCGCATTTTGACAGGACAATAGGGCAACAACCCCATAGACCACCAGGAGTCCCAACTCTTGCACCAAGATGGCCTCCAAAAAGGTTATTATTGCAGAGATGAAACTCACACTTCCTATAATTGCACAGACCTTAGTGAGGACATAAAATCTAAGAAGGTTATCAAGCTAGGTCCAAACTACTACTACCCAAACTAACAACCTATCCCAAATAACACACCTGAAACATTGAAGTCATTGGTCAACAAGTTTCATGCCTCAAACCAACCAAAAGAGGAAACCACTAACCAACCAAAACCAGAGGAGAAGAAAGTTCCAGTAACTGCAGTCCTTCAAGTTGGAGAATGGGGATCCTGGCAGCCACCAGAAGTCAACATTCCAGAACACCTACAGCAGATTCAGTTTGGTATTAGGAGATCTCCTAGACTTAACCCCTCTCAAAACAACCATGGAGGACCAGAGGATGAAGCAGATGGATCAAAGAAGAAGAAGGAAGGAAAGGCCCCAAGAAAGAGGAAACCAAGTTACCCTGGAGCCTGGATAGAGGACAACCAGGAAGATTCAACTTCAGAGTAAGAAGAAGTCCAGCCCACCCAAGAAAAATTTACCAGAAGGGCAAGGGAAATCAATGAAGATGTGGAAACTGAAGGTGAGAGAACCTCAAGAGACCTGGAAACAGCAAACAATATGGATGAGTTCAAGATTGGGATAAACTTAAAAAGGAAGATACTCAAGCAAACTTTCACACTTACCATGGAGGAACTTTTGGCCATCTCACCAAAAATTCTCCAACAAATTCACAGTACCAACATGGAGGAAGGGACTACAGAAAAATTACCTGTACCAGAAAGTAGGAAGGTCAAAGCTTGTCAACACCATTTGGATCCAGAGGATGAAGATGAATGGTATGGACCCAGGCAAAACCTTACCTATGCTTGTCCTCTTGGATTCATAGACATTTGGATCAAGAAAAGGAAGGTAAGAGCTTTGGTGGATAGTGGAGCTGAACTCAATGTCATCCCTGAACACCTGGCCAACCAAGTAGGATTGGTAACCAAAGAAATTTTGATGAACATTATGAAGAGTTCTGAGAAATGTATTACCTAGACCAGCAGACTGATGAAGATGATTTCAACAAACAAGCACAAAAAATAAAAGAAGCAAGGAGAGAAGCAGGAGGAGACAATCTCACTTCAAGGACAACAGCAAGGAATGAAAGGACAAGATGAGAGGAGAATGGAGAGACAGGAAGAAGCGAGCAAGCTGAGGCGGTCGAGCAAGGATGAGTAACCAATCAAAAGGTTAGGAAGAGAGACAATCTCACAAGTGAACAGGAACAAAAGGAATTGACCAAGCTGTGAGGTGATGGGTGACGGCGATGATTGTATTGATATCGTATTGGAGGCCAGGTTGTATTGGAGTCAGTATTGAGAAGAGGTTGGAAGCGGTTGGAAGGGTAAAGGATGGAGATTTGGAAGCGGAAGATGGAATGATGGTAAGGGGAGGAAGGGAGCGAGTGAGGAGAGTGAAGGGAGTGGATTGGAAGGAGGTGTGTGGAATGAGCGGGGTTGAGAGAAGGAGTGAGCGGATGAGGGATTGAGAGATTGAGCAAGATGTTGTGACACTCACGTGACACCAGAGGGAAGTGAAGGCAAACCCGCGGCTGTGTTGGCGTGAGTGGGTGGATGGGAGATTCCTCAACACATTACTGGAATTGGAGGACACTCAACCCCTCTGATTGGACTAGCAGAAAGGACTCCATTTGAAATTAACCCAGGGGAACCAAGACTGGCCAACTTTTTTGTAGCAAAAGGGAGTGTTCATACTGTTCTTGGGAGACCCTTCTTGGCTGACTATAAGGTCAGGTTGGAGCTGTCTCAAAAGAGGGGTGAAATCCTCAGTTATGAACTACCTGGAGGGGAGAGGTTATGTATACCAATTTGCAAACCAGGTCAAGCAGGGTGGGAAATGGAACCACCAAGAAGACTTAACAGGGCTGGAATGACACTCAGGAAAGTTCAGTGGGAAGAATTGATTGAAACAGATGAGGAAATGGAAGAAGGAGAACTCAAGGAAGACTTCAAGAGGGATGAAGGTGAAACCAAGATCAAACTGGACCAGTCACTAACTCAGTGTCAAGAAATGGAATGGGGAAGGAGTCTGGAGCAAACAGAAGAACTGGATCATACCACAGAAATCCCCTGGGAGGAATGGACATCAAATGACCAACCAGGGAACTTGTTCCAAAGAGTTTTTTCAGAATGGTTCCCTCAAGAAGAACACCCAGAAAACAGAACAATAATGGACAACCTACCTGGCTGGGGACTTACCAACTTAGAGTTTATGGACATACTTACAGGCATTGGATCTCTTGGTTTCCTCAAGAATGGTGATTGGGACTCAGACTATGGATATATCTCACCAGAGTTCAGGGTAGGGTTATATTATCAGGAGCCCTGGGCAGAGTATTGGACTGAAGGACTCATACTTTGGAGGGAGGAGAGTAACCAAAGATACTGGGACCACTTCAGGGAGATACCTCACCACCTTCTGGAACAATATGGACAACAAGTGTTTTAATGTCCAGCATGACATTAAACTGCAAAGTTTTTTCCTTTATCTGGGCTCCTAAATAAAAAATAATAAAATAAAATATTCAGTATTGGGTTTCCTCCATAAAAAAATATATAATAAAAAAAAGAAAAAGAAAAGAAAACTCACAGTATTCATCACCTCAACCTCATAAAAAAAATTAATTACCATTAAAGGCAAAAAAAAAACTCATGGTCTTGACAAAAAAAAAGGGTATTCATTGGAAAAAAATTAAGAAGGGTCATATTTTCTAATAGGGTACAACATAAACCTAAAACAAAATAAAAAAAAAATAGTTTGAGTTCATTCCCCAGTTCATAAAGAAAATAATAAAAGAAACAATAAAAGGAGAGACTCACGATTTTTTTCCATCTTAACACAAAGTGTAACAAAAATAATAATAATAATAATAATAACATGATTGATGCAGTAGTAGGCCATTGGTTTCCTTCAATGAGCGGAGGGAATGGGTGGGCACCTCATTATCACAGTACAATATATGTCGAGTAACAGCTAAACACAAAAAAAAAAAAAAAAAAAAACCCATTCAGTATTGGTTCATTACTTTCCTCCACAAAAAAAAAAAAAAAAAACTCACCGATAATAACAAATGTCACATTCAAACCGAACAGCTTGGGAAAAGACGGCCATTATAGGCAAAAGCTAGATTAATTTTTCAGTCGGCCGGCAACCGCGGCAACAATCGCTTTCAATTATAATGATGGCGGGGACATCTAGCGATGGCAGGCAACAAACAGAGGACGGAACAACAATTGAGCTCAAGGAAAGCTGGGTGCATTGAGTTTTGGGATGAGGGAGATGGACCAGAAGGCTCAGAGACCTCCTCCTTTTATCTTGATCGGCAACCACCCAACTGGTACCAAAGTTGGATCACGGACAACCACCTACCACCAACTGTCTGCAACGATCCAATGACCTCGCTCCCGATTGCCAGCTACTCCGACCGCAACAATCCGCCGACCAGAGAAGAAAACCAAACAAAGATTAATTAGCCCGCATCAATCGGAAGGATTGAGAAGAAGAAAATAAATTACATAATAAAATAAGAATATTAATTGAAAATTTTGATTACTTACCTTGCATCCGATTGGATCGCAGAAGTCGGCCCCTGCCCACCCGCATCAATTAGAAGAAAAAAATTGGAAGAATAGAAGACGAAAGAAGGAAAAGACAAAAAAAAAAGGGAGGCCGCACCGGAAGAAAACGCGACCGTTGTCAAGGTTACTCCAATCTGATCGGACAAAAACGCCGATGGTCGCAACCCAACCTCTCTTGCATCCGATCGATTGCGCAACTCATTGCAACTAGGTCACCTGCTCATCCGCCAATTGGAAGGGTTGAGAAAAAAAAAAGAAGAAGGAGAAAGAAAGAAAGAAAAAATTATTATTAATTAAAAAAACCAATCGCGGTCGGCCTATCCCCACTCACCAATGAATCAACGTGGCAGGCAATCGGTCGATCCGATTAATTAATGCGACCGAAGATCAACCGACCAATCTTGCAAATTGCGCGACCATATCGCTGCCCGGCCTGCGTCATGCGGAAGAAAAAAGAAGGGATAAGATCAGATAAATTAAAACTGTAAGGAAAATGAATGTGAAACCAAACAAAAACTCACAATCACCTGATGCCATACACCGCCCACGACAACCCTGGTTGCCTAGGAAAATTTGATCTTGCATCCAATTGGATCGCCCGAGTGGTCGTTGGCAATCATGCGCAATCAAAACATCCTACCTCAATCGGAAGGGTTCCAAAAAAAAATGTATATTAATAGAAAAATAAATAAAAAAAATAAGATTAATATATTGATTGATCGACAGATAAAGTATGGAACACTTACTTGCACCTCCTGCGAAGACCCCGGTTGTAAAGGGAAATTTGAGCCTGCATCCGATTGGACCGCCCAAGTGATCTTCGCCAGCTACGCGCGATCAAACCGGAGGCACAACATGAAAACCGGCTAAACGCCAAAAACAAAAAAATTAATAATAATATTAATTATAAGATAAATAAAAGAATGAATAAGTAAAGTGAAGAAGAATACAGGAATGGAAGAACGAACGTGGGACTTACCAAATAATTAAAAAACGCTTCATTGCTGTATCCTTTGCAATCCAACATTGGGTGACGGCCGCGAAGATTTAGGTCAATTGGAGTGCGGCGATCGATGGCCAGATAAGAATTCCAGAAACAACTACTGCGCGCCCCTATTCGTACGACAACCTCGCGCGCAATGCCCATCTTTTTTTGACACTACCGCGCGCCCCGCCTTCAGACGCAACCTGCCGCGCACCTCGCGCGCCCTTCCACACCTCGCACCAAAAAAAATCCCTCCCGCGACTGAATCGCGCACACCGCGCCTGGGCACCATTCAACAGCAAACACCTCGACGGTCCCCTGTAAGACCTTAAACTGCAGAACACAACCAATTCTTCCTCTCAAATATTAAAAAATAAAATAAAATATAAAATAAAATAAAAATAAAATAAAATAAAAATAAAATAAAAATAAAATAAAAATAAAATAAAAATAAAATAAAATAAAAATAAAATAAAATAAAAATAAAATAAAAATAAAATAAAATAAAATAAAAATAAAATAAAATAAAAATAAAATAAAATAAAATAAAATAAAAATAAAATAAAATAAAAATAAAATAAAATAAAAATAAAATAAAATAAAATAATACCATCATGTGGTCCTTGGTAAGACCTGAAACTGCCTACACTAAAAGACAATAACAGTAAAAAGGCGTAAAATATGATAATAAACAAATAAAAAAACATCTTGGTCCTTGGTAAGACCTGAAACTGCCTACACTCATAAACAAAAATTAAAATAAAAGGAATAAAAGAAATAATAAAATGAATAAACAAATGATAATAAAACTTGATATAAAAAACTGATCTTGGTCCTTGGTAAGACCTTAAACTGCCCACACCAAAAAAAAATATGTGATATAAAACTATAAAATATAAATAAATCAAGGATATTATAAATGTTTAAACTTAAAACAAGGGAAATGGAATACTAGGAAGAAGGAAGGACCTGAAGACCTCAAGATTGGCTGAACTCCAAATTGGATCCAATTCAAGATTTCAAGATGTGTCAAGGTAGCAAGTAACAAGGGATAATTCATCTTTAACCAGACAATTCAGAATGAAGATGTTATAGAGGGTATACCAAGGAAAAGGAATCTATCAAGATGGAATAGATGTAAACAGGGCATCAAGGTTTAAAATTGGTGAAGATTAGGAATAAAGTTAAAAGTTTAAGAAAAAAGGTCATTGGGGTATCTGTCCTTGTCCAGGAGGTACCATATCATAGATGGATATGGAGAAGGGAAAGGAAGTGTGAAGAAGGATGCAGAACACTTCTTTTTCCAAGAAGAACCAAACTATAAATCAACATTCTAGAAGAATGGAAGGGATCAACTATGCTTGGAATTGTTACATGGATAAATCAAGAATGAATGAAGAGAAGAAGATCTGTAGATAAATCATCAAGAAAGTCACAGGACCAACTGGATCACCTAAGATTCCTTTCACCTCTGGGCTTTTCTTATCAATTACTATCTAATTATTTAATTTTGGATCAAGAGAAGAGAAGAAGAGAAGAAGGAGCCATAGTTGTTGAAAAGAGAGTCTGATGTCTATAGGCAGGAATGCTGCGGACAGCATTAATTTGGGGGGGATGTGGTGCTCCAAAACCTAACCTATAGCCATCAGACTCACTTTTCTAGTATAAGGACAGCTCCGATCATCAAAAAGACCTCAAAAGTGAATTCTACACCAAAAAAAACCCCTAGTCACTCAGCCAAAGTACCCCACTATCTCTCATGGTTTAGAAGATACAGCTTAAATCAACGCTGGCCTACCCATACCCCTACCAGGTGTCACAGACCAGTGAAGGTTCATGGACATACCCTGGATGCCTTCAAGTACATACCCCATACAGTAAAACCATACAGCACCAAACAAACCTGCAGCAGTATACATAATTAATATATGCAAGGCACTGCATGAAGAACCAAACAAATCACCTGTATACACAGCAATACATGCAAGACACTGTATGGAGAACCAGACAAATCACCTGTATACACAGCAATATATGCAAGGCACTGCATGCAGAGGCTGTACAGTATCATACAGGACACTATACAGAAGTAATTTATGCCGGGGGCACCTGTATCAATGCAGCACAGCAATGCATGCAAGGGTGTACATGCATGTAGATCCTGCACAGCCTCCTCCTCTGACCAGCAAAAATGCCTCATGAACTGTATTCATTGTACCAGGGAGACCCTCAGGGGCAGCCCTGAGGGCAGGATTTTCTATAAATAGAGGGCCTCTCTCCCCCATCCAGGTCCCATCATCAGTTCCCCCCATCCTCCCCTCCAGGGATCACCATGCCTCCTAGGCACCCTTAACCCATACTTTTACCATCCTCAACCATTATCCTTTAACCCATACTATAACCATCACCAATCCCATATCCTATACCAACAAACATCACCATCACCATCATCATCAACATCAATCATCACCATCAACCATCAACCACCACCATTACCCTTGGCCATCCTCCATCATCAACACATACTTTTGACCATGACCCAGCCCAATAACCCATACTTTTGACCATCCACCACCACCATTATTCATTCAATAACCCATACCATTGAACATCACCACCATGTACCCATAACCTGAACATCATCCATCATCACCATCCATCATCATCACCTACCATCATCATCATCAGTCACCATCATCAGTCAACATCATCACCTACCATCATCATCAGTCATCATCATCAGTCATCATCATCACCTACCATCATCATCATCAGTCATCATCATCATCAATCATCATCATCACCTACCATCATCATCATCAGTCATCATCATCATCCATCATCATCATCACCTATCCATAATCATCATCATCAATCATCATCAATCATCATCAACCATCATCATCAGCTGTCAAGTATAGGCTCAACCATTTCAACTTTATCAATCATCACCTGTAACATCAAAGGAGTATTCATCAGTAACCAATCAAACAAGAATAAAGGATACATAAAGGATAAGACAAGATAAAAGATTATTTCCCTTACTCAGCTTCTATAGCCTCAGTCAACTATCTGTTCCACTATTTCTTCTTTATCAAGCTTGAACACATTGATCCTAGGTCTGATAGAGACTACTATAGTAGAAACTCTATTTGAAAATCAGCCACCCTTTATCTTTTCTTTTATTGTTGTGAGACTACTATAGTAATCAGAGGGGCAGTAAATTCAAAACCACCCTTATTATTATCCTATCTTATCATTAGTTGTAGTACTAAATTCCCCCTCAAGTAACTGCCAGCAAGCTATTTGCTAAACTTAACTCAATCCCAAAGGAGTCTCCACACCGCCCACAACAACTTGATGAGCCCCACTTCAAATGCTGTAAATCAAGCTCACCCAAGCTTGCTTGACTATAAATTCAAATACCTGACTCGGATCCTGGGGAATGCTCTCTTTGTGCAACCACAAGATTGCACCACTGACCCCAGGTTTCTGAGTCACATAAGCGCTACTTGGACTCTCCTCAAAGCATTGTCTCATCCAACCAACTGATTTACCAACTTCCTCTCATCAGCTAAGCTCCAACCAAACCCACCTCACTACCTGGCCAAACCTGCTATGCTATCAATGCACCACAAGAATCAATGTCTTCTTCCCTGCTGCTGTTTCCTCCGTTATATCACCAGAGTCTGTCTGGTCCTTTTAGGTAACACACCTTAAGATTGTGGCTTTCTTGTTTTCTGTTTGTGGTTTCTATTCCATTGCTCATTGCCAAACAAAAATCCTTTTAATTCCTGATTTCCTTCAGGTTTTAAATGGCGGATTTGGGTTGAAACCCGCCATGAAATAATGGCGGGTTTGCTTAACTTTGATATGCTCTAATAATTAAATAATAAATAATAAATAAATAATAAATAAATAATAAATAAATAAATAATAATAAATAAATAATAATAAATAAATAATAAATAAATAATAAATAAATAATAAATAAATAATAAATAAATAATAAATAAATAATAAATAAATAATAAATAAATAATAAATAGATAATAAATAAATAATAAATAAATAATAAATAAATAATAAATAAATAATAAATAAATAATAAATAAATAATAAATAATAAATAAATCACAAATAAAAAAATAAATAATAATAAATAAATTATAATAAATAAATAATAAATAAATAATAAATAATAAATAATAAATAATAAATAAATAATAAATAAATAAATTATAAATAATAAATAAATAATAAATTTATCAAATAAATTATAAATAAATAATAAATAAATAATAAATAAATAATAAATAAATAATAAATAATAATTAAATAATAAATAAATAATAAATAAATAATAAATAATAAATAAATAAATAATAAATAAATAAATAAATAATAAATAAATAAATAATAAATAAATAAATAATAAATAAATAATAAATAAATAATAAATAATAAATAAATAATAAATAAATAATAAATAAATAGTAAATAAATAGTAAATAAATAGTAAATAAATAATAAATAAATAATAAATAAATAATAAATAAATAATAAATAAATAATAAATAAATAATAAATAAATAATAAATAAATAATAAATAAATAATAAATAAATAATAAATAAATAATAAATAAATAATAAATAAATAATAAATAAATAATAAATAAATAATAAATAAATAATAAATAAATAATAAATAAATAATAAATAAATAATAAATAAATAATAAATAAATAATAAATAAATAATAAATAAATAATAAATAAATAATAAATAAATAATAAATAAATAATAAATAAATAATAAATAAATAATAAATAAATAATAAATAAATAATAAATAAATAATAAATAAATAATAAATAAATAATAAATAAATAATAAATAAATAATAAATAAATAATAAATAAATAATAAATAAATAATAAATAAATAATAAATAAATAATAAATAAATAATAAATAAATAATAAATAAATAATAAATAAATAATAAATAAATAATAAATAAATAATAAATAAATAATAAATAAATAATAAATAAATAATAAATAAATAATAAATAAATAATAAATAAATAATAAATAAATAATAAATAAATAATAAATAAATAATAAATAAATAATAAATAAATAATAAATAAATAATAAATAAATAATAAATAAATAATAAATAAATAATAAATAAATAATAAATAAATAATAAATAAATAATAAATAAATAATAAATAAATAATAAATAAATAATAAATAAATAATAAATAAATAATAAATAAATAATAAATAAATAATAAATAAATAATAAATAAATAATAAATAAATAATAAATAAATAATAAATAAATTTAATTTAATTACCAAAACAAATATTTAAAAAAATATCAATAAATAAAATAAATAAATAAATAGAAATTAAAAGAAAAATTTTCAAGCAGCACACCACAACTCAAAATGGGTCTTGTGGCGCAGTTTGCAACCCATATGGGTTGTTATCAGCCATTCATGCCGCAGACCGTTTGAAAACAGCTGTTCACAACTCAGATGGGTTGCAAACTGTGCCATGCAACCCATTTTGATTTTTTAAATGGTTGTGTAGGGTTTCAAATTTAAAACTTCCCTTTTATATCCAACAATAACTTGCTAATTTACATGTTGAAACAAAAAAATTTCAGCAGGTTGAAAGCTTGATGGAAAGAGATACTTTCAGATTTCCACCCCAATGTTGAATAGGTAAAAGGCAATGATGACACCATTGAAAATCCCTTGTTGATAAATTTGGCTCCTGAAAAAAAAACAGCAGTTAAGCATCAAGTTTTGGCTGAATTTTCAGAACTCACAGAGTTTCATGCTGTATAATATGATACATTGAAATAAAAAATCAAGGCAGGGTACAAGAATGGTAAATATTGTATATCCCTTGCCAAGTTCTTCCATTGCAAGAAAAATTCATTGAATGCAAAGGCCTAATTTATGTTGAAATCCAACTGGTGATTGCAGAAATCCCATTCCAAAGGTGTAGGCTGATCAGGGAAGAGAAAGATTTTTTGGGCCATTGAGGCTATTTTAAAATGGTCACCAAACTTCAGCACAAGTGTTTTTGGCCAAAAATTTGGTCAAGGTGATATCTTTCATTGAGTGTTCTCACATTTTTTGATTCACCAAAGCTCCTATGAGAGCCTCAGGGGGAAGGCTGATGACTCCAATGGTTCCAAGACAGCCACTGATGGATCTGACCATGGATTTTGTTGGTCCCCCAACCTCCTGACACTGTTAAACTATGATTTTGACATGTATCTGTTGGCTCTCTGGGTTCACTCAAGCCATTGCACTTCTTCAGATAGGAATGGTACAAAAAGTGGAAGCCATATTCTTTGCAGAGTTGATTGCTATCTTTGGAGAACCCAGGTCTATATTGAGTGACCATGATAAAATTTTGTCTTCCAAATTTTGGAAAGTCCTGATGGACCACCTCACCTTCAAGTTCCTTATTTTGTTGGCCTTTCACCCACAATCCAATGGTTGCAGCCATTGCATCAACAAAGCCATGGGAAAAATTTTGAGATCTTGCACCAGAAAACAAAAGGGGAAGATTATGGATTCTCTCCCTTTGTTCAACGTTTCCATTAACTCAGCAATCAAAGTCTCCAGGAGCCTCAGAACACTGGAGCTTATTTTTGGGGGAAAGTGCCCTTTTTATTACAAATAGACCACACAAAACTAACTTCAAATTGGTGAAAAGCATGGGCGCATATCCCTGAAACGTCCTGGGAGGAATCCTGTGATGCTTTATGGTTAATCCAAGTGGGGCAGGCTATCAAAAAAAAGCATACTTTGGATCAACATTTCTTTATTGAGGGTTGTGTATATTACTCAATTCTGGAGACTTGCATGGGCATCATCAAGGCAAAGTTGAAAATCTTAGGGAACACTTTGAGGGTCCTTAAAAAGTCACCCAATTTTTCAAAATTGGGGTTAGTTTCAAGATTTACCTACCAGGTAAAAACCATTGACACTGTGTAATTCATATCTCCAAGGTTAAGTGGTTCTGTGAAAATGTAAAAGTGGACATTTGAGTTAAAAAAGTAATTCCTAGCCACTTTGTATTTCTAGCTCATAACTAAACTCATTTTAAGGGGAGAGGGAATAATTCCTGGCCCAGAAATTACATGAAATTAATCATGAACCCTATCTATTAAGGGTTTTGAAAGCCTTTTAAGAATAGTTGGTTTAGGTTCAAGTTCAATTATCACAAGAAATTTTTCAATAAGGAAACAAACAAAATCTTGATTTTAATAATTGATCTCAGCAATAATTCAAGAACATATTAAATTAACTAACTGAGTAAAACTCTACAGGCAAATTTCTTTGCCATCTAATTTCATCTAATTTGTGATGAGGATGAAGTAATACAACCTGATAGATGTCCTCTCTAGCTATGAATAGAAAGGATTCAATGAATGTATTGAAATTCAAGTCCAAATTAATTGAGTTCATTCAGTTAAAGGCTAGAACAGAAAAGAATGCAATGAGGGGATTACAATTTCAAGGGAATAATTAAAAATGAATTTCCCATGCAATAGAGTAATAGGTGTGTCTCAAGTTCAATTTAAAATTGTGGACATATTCCTGAGCATAATACAGCTTTTTTATTGATGAAATTAATTGAAAGATTATTTTCTAAAATATTTTCAAGCTGATTGCTTGATTATCACCAGAAATTTATTGAAATTAAAGCTAGCTTTGAATTCCATAGCCAAAAGGAATTAGAAGTGCAAGGCAGTTATCTCAAATTCAGGTTTGATTGGAAATAGTTTTAGATTATACTCAAAATTGCAAGGTTGAACTCAACTAATTACTGAGTGACAAGAATGTTATGGTCTCTTGTGTTTAATTCAAAATTAGTAGGAGGATTAAACTTGATTTTTAGTGTGCTTTTGTTCTCATTCTATCAGACTGGGGTAGATAATTCTGAGCAGAGGTGATATTTTGAAGATTTAGTAAACAATAGCCCTTGAGATTGAAGAATCAAACAGATACTAAAAGTGGGGAAAGGAAAATTATAAAATAAGAATGGAAATATAATAAGGATAGAATATCAAGGGTTATGGGATAAGTCTTTGGTTGGATTGGGCAGGAAATGTTTTGGAAAAAAGGCAGTGGAAAACTAGTTATTAAACTAGATACACTGTATTAGTTGAGGAGGATTACCAAGGGATGTATCACATTGGCAAGTAAGAGGTTGGATATGGAGAACAATATCAGATTACCTTTCTTAAAGTGATTTGTTTTCATCATGCAGGTTTTTTAGGGTGTGGTATTCAATTGAGAAGGGAGGCAGGATTCATCAGTTATTCTCTTATTGTTGCATTTATTATTCAAGTGAAGATGTTTACTTGTAGAAAGGAAGAGTTAAAAAAGAAGGGGAGAATCATACCTCATTGGCTAGGAGGATATTGTATCATTGCATATTCATTGATGTTAAATATATTTTTAATCAGAATTTTAATTTGTTTGCACAATTGTTAGACTTGACTGTAGTGTGGAGGTCTTACCCAAAGGGGTAACAACATTAATTTTTCTTGGATATGGGGGTTTAGGAGAAAAAATGCAACAGTACCTATTTGCTTCATAGAAATCTGTAGAACTTGAGGTAAACCATTGAGGAAGCAGGAATATAAGACAGAAGTAATTCCTAATGTTGGGATAGACAGTAGTTTTGGGAAAAAAAGCTATGTTCATCCAGGAAATTTGGAGGAGAATCTGTGATTTTACTAAAACATCCAGAACCCTGCACCACAATTCATCAACAAGCTCATTGATATCTATGTTCAAGGTTTCTGTAGCACACAACTTAATGGGACTCCTATTTCCAAAACTCCCTTGTCTTGATTCCCTTCCTCCTCCACATGATTCTCTCCATTTTCCTTGTAGAAAGGCTACCACCCCTTCTTGGGATCCATTACTCATTCCTCCTCCAAGCAGGGAAGCTGGTTTTTTCCTAACCTTCTTGATACTCAAAAAGCCATTTCATAAGCTATATCCAATTATTATTCCCTGCAATCTTCTTTCTATCACCAAATTTCAGGAAAGCTGTGCTCCTTCAATGGGGCCCAATAGGTTTTGCTCTCCCAAAAGAAAATCAATACCAAGAATGCTTCTTAAAAATTGGATGCTAAGATGATATGCACTTTTCTAATCAAAAACAGAGTAGGTAAAATTTTAGCATGCCTTAAGTTGGTCCCCCTTGGACAAAACTCCACCCAGTCTTCAACACATACCATCCTTTGCCATTTTTTGCTTGGCCCCCCAACTAAAGGAGGCCATATTGTCACAAAGAAGACAAAACTGTATTCTTCCTAGTCATTTTCTTTCATAATATTTACCTTTGACACATTGTCAAAACTGTATTCTTCCTAACTACTCCCTCATTTCTAAATCAGTATCTCAACAAACCCTTTGTGAATATTCATTACTTCCTCCAATTTTGGCTAAGTTGTGGTACCTTTAATCTCCCTATAACCTCTCAATTATTCTTGATTAGTTCAAAATCCCTCATGAGAAACTTCCATTAAAAATACCTAAAAATACTTGGGAGATACAAGAAATATATAAATTGGGTGATGTTAAATTCACACCTCCCAGTCATGTGGGAGTTGGGTAGGGACCTACACGGCCCAATGGACGTGTGGGGGCCCATACGCCTGTCCAAGAAGCGGGTGCGGGTTAAAACACACGTCTAGACACGTCCAAGGGGTTGTCTCAAACATGCATGACCCCTGGGGGGCCATATACACCCCATACACAGGGTATTTGAGCCGTGTATGCTGTTTACCCCCGTAAATGGTGGTTTTGAGCCATGTACCCCCGTACACCATGGTTTTGAGCCGTGTATCTTCGTACATGGCGTTTTTGAGCCATGTTTGGGGGTACGCGGCCCCCCGTGGGTTGTTCCAAACTATTTGGGTCCCCCTGGACCACATTTGAGTTTCCTTCACCCAAATTTGGCATCAACGCTTACTATGTGGGACTGTTTTTCCACATCTAGCAATCATAAAGTGACACTAAAGTGAAATTAAAGTGAAATCAAGTGAAATTAAAGTGAAATTAAAGTGACACTATAGGAAACTGCAAATAAAACATCCCACAAAATTGATCTTTCTCAACTTGAAAGTGAAAAAACTTGGAAGTTGTTCAATTGAAAGTTGGATTGAATACTGTAGTAGCATTGCATTTTTTTTCATTATGGGAACAGTGGGAAGCCCTCCTTTTAACATGGCCGCGTTCAAGGACTACATTGGTGCAATTAACAAAGCTGAGGAAAAGAATGATTTGGGTAATGAATCATTGGAAGCCCCAATTGCATCCTCATCAAGGGTGACAATTGAGGAACAAAATGTTTCACAAATGCACATGACCTCTTGTGGTGAGGAACATTTTATGTTACTGGTCTTTTCTGTATTTAATTTGATTGAAACTGATGGATTGCATGCCATCAATATAACCATGTAACTATGACAGATCCACTTGCTCCACCTCATGTGAGAGATTTTCCTACTAGGGAAGAGGCCCAAAGATGTTGTCAAAAATGGGAAATTAAGCATGGTTAGGCTTTAAAAGTTTTCAATTCAAAGCGTGATAAATATGTGCATTTAGCCTGTGATAGACATGGTTTTTACTCTGGGAAATTGATCACCAAAAGGTCAAGGAAAACTCACACCAGGAAGGTTGGTTGCAAGTTTTTAATCCATGCTAGTCACACAAAGGCTGATCCCTTGTGGCAAATCTCCCACAAGAATGATCAACATAACCATGAACCATCTCCACACCCCTCAGTGCATCCTAACCTGAGGAGAATCTCTGGGGTAGCCTTCAACAATCTAGAAGAAGGCATGAATGATGGGCTCAATACAATTCAACTGAAACCAAAATTGAGCAAGATCAATGGTGGAAAATATGTTGATGACCAAACAATCTATAAAACTAAGTTTAAGGTGGCGCTTGAAGAACTGAAGGCAAAAAGTGTAATGGGGGTCCTCTTTGAACAACTTGGTAATTCAGGTTGGGTTCATTGAGAAAAATTCAGTGGAGAGGGTCACTTGGAGGCCCTATGATTGGCTCACCAAGAGTCATTAAAGCTTTGCAAGCAATTCCATCATATAGCTATTATGGATTGTACTTATAAGACAAATTATTACAACATCCCCCTATTGCACTTTGTAGGAATTACTTCCAACCAGAAAAAATTCACAAAAACTCTTGTTTTTATAACAAGAGAAACATTTGATTTCTACATTTGGTCTGTAAATGCTCTAAAGGAGTTGGCTTATGATCCTGAGAGACTTCCTATAGTCTTTGTGACGCACCGTGAAAAAGCTTTTATCCGTGCTCTTGAACAAACATTCCCTGAGTCAACAAGACAGTGCTGTCAATGCCACTGTTCTAAAAACATACAAGCAAACTGTAAAGTGTGCTTTAATAATGACCTTGAAGGGTGGCAAACATTTATGCCTCTGTGAGCTAAGTATGAGGCCTCAAAAACCAAGGAGGAGGCAGAGGTCAATGATGCAGAACTTAGAGTAAGTGCCAAATTGCTGCCTCTACTGTTAATCTTCCTAGCTTTGGGTTGCTTACATTATGACTTGTATAAAGTTTTTTTTGGCAGACCATGAGGATGTGCTTGAGTATATGGATCATAATATCTTCCGTATCAAAGAGATGTTTGTAACTGCTTGGACTTGCAAAAACCCAGACTTAAGAAATAAAACAACGTCTTTGGTTGAAGTGGCCCATTCTACTCTCAAATGATTCCTTGCATACTCATTGGGAAACAGGTTGGATTTTTCGCAAAGGTTAATGATAAATTCAGGTCTCCAACCGTGTGGTAGTTGGTTAGGGCCCTACATGGCCAATTTGAGCCGTGGGGGCCCATAGAAAACTAAAAAGGGCTGTTCCAAACATGTGAAATGCCCAGGGGGTTGTATAGGAGCTCTTTACAGCCCAGAAAAGCCAATTTTGAGCCATGCACCCCTGTACAGGGCATGAATCTGCTGTTGTTGGGGGTGCATAACCACCTGGAAGTTGTGCCAAAATCATTGGCACCCCCTGGACCATAGTTGGGTTCCCTCAACCCAAATTTGGGATCAGCGTATACTATGTGGGACAGTTGGACCACACCTAGCAATACCAAAGCAAAATTAAAGTGATATCAAAGTGAAATCAATTGAAGTATCCTAGAAATTAAAGTGAAATTTGAAACATCATTCTTAACTCAAAATTGAGCAAGCTCTGCAGTTGTTCATTTGCAGGTTGGATTGAATACTGAAGTAGCATTGCAATTTTTTGCATTATGGGAATTTATAGTCATTGCTAAATCTCTTGGTTATGATGAAAATGGATGGTTTAAAGTGAGAAAGGAAATGATTGAAACATTAGAGAAACATAAAGAATGCTACATTAAGATGCTTGGTTGTGCAAAAGAGGTAGAAAAGATTAAACAAATTCTTTATTTTGAAGACATAAATCAAAAGATTGCCTCTTCAAAATGGTTGGATAAACTAGATATGGGATAAATATTAGCAGACACATACGCCAGACCCATATTTTTCATTTCATTGGAGTCATGTTGTTCTTATACTCCAATTCAAAATGGTGTTACATATCAATCAGAACCTATCTATGTTTCCTTTGTAAACAATAACCACTGGGTTCTATTGGTACTTGAGGGAGAAATGATTCCCATCCCCCCCATTGTAGCAAAACTGCTGAGGTTACCAATTTGATACACCTCATTTAAAGAGGAAAAATATTAAAATTCTTTTACATATAATCTTTTATCATTCATCAAAAAAAAATCACTTTCATTTTTAGTCATCTCTGGTAAGTAGTGTACAGGGCTCTTGTATATAAAAGGAGGGGCTCTCCCCTACCTGTTGGGGGAGCATCATGAGCTATCATTGGATAATCCATCCTATCATCATCATCTGAATAATCAATCCTTGGGGCCCTTCCCCTTGTCTGAGCATTTTTATCCTGGGTATATCTTTTGATTTCCCCTTGATCCGTTGAGCCTCCATGCTAAATCCTTTGATCTATCCTTTGTGACCTGATCCTTATAACCAACCAATATCCTGGCTTGTTGAAGAAGAATTCATTGGGTTGAATTCTTGAGTGTGTTAAGCCACTCCTTTGATCCCTTTCTCCAACCGCTTTGGTCCTGATCATTTATTTGATTTTCTTTCTGGAACCAGCCACGTTTGGCTGAGAGTTTTCTTTAAGTTTTAAACTTGGAGTGTTAAACCTCCCTTTATTTCCTTAAATTTGAATTCTGCCATGCTATTCTTGATTCCCTTGAGAAGTGTTGGGTCTTTCTTGTTTGAATTTTTGGCTGCTTTGCTTCTAGAGCATCATAGGACAAATTGCTTTGTTTTTCACAGCCACACACATTTATCTGGTACCCTTCAAGCGCCTGGTTGCAGAGAGTTGGGCAGGTTCATTGAGAACATGGAGGTTTTTTGGGATTGAGTTGATCTTTCCTAATCTTCTGCTGACAACCAGAGTTATTAGCTTGTGTGTGTTGTTACTCACAAGTGCCTTGTTCTATTGAACTCTGAACAAAATTTAAACTTATTTGTTCAAGTCTTTTCCTGCACCATCTTGCCTCAGATAGTGTTGTCTTCCATTGCTACAAAATACTTCCAAACTCATCTCTTCCATTAATTCTTCATTCATAAGGTTCTGGACCTTTATTCCAGTTAAATTTAAATATTTTTGTAGTTATTAGGAGGGCAGCCTAAACAGCACCTTTCCCCTCCACAGAACAGCCTCCAGCTCAGCACTTTTTGGAGTCCTACACTGCATTCCTTGATTTCTAAAAAATTCTCTGGTCGGGTTGATCATCTCCAAGATCAACTGCAAATTTATTCTAGATTATAGAGATTATAGACTTTGACTTCATTTCATCATTGGGTTTCATATAAATTGTAACTCTAATGCAGCTAACAAGTTCTATTAATATAAAGGGTTATCACATTTTGAACATGATTATGCTGAGTGCTTTGAGTTAAAATCATTATATTGAGTGTTTTGAATGAGATTTTAATGGTAATTCAGTTCAAATTGTGTTGGGATGATTCCATCATAAGGAGTATTTTACTCCTTATGATGGGATCAGCTTAACAAAATTTGAACTTTTTTTTGGTTGTTTTTGGCTTAGGGCTAGTCCAGTTACTTGTCTTTTTTTTGGTGTTTTTAATTTAGGGCTAGTCCAGTTACTTGTGATTTTTTTTGGTGTTTTTAGTTTAGGGCTAGTCCAGTTACTTGTGTTTTTTTTTGGGTCGTTTTACTTAAGGGCTAGTCCGTTGGATAGTACCAGGTTTCTTTAATTTATTTATTAATTTTTTTGTTTTTTGTTAACCAAAAAATGAACATTTTTGATTTTTTGGTTGATTTCTGGTTTTTTGGAAGGTTTATTTATTTAATGGGTTATGTTAGTACCCTTTCATTAATTTTTGTGTTTGTGTTTTTTTTCTTCTTGGCTCACAACAGTCCAGTGGCGTGTGGTATTCCGCACAACTACATTTGAGCCATGTGGAGTTCTACATGGCTGGAATGTAGTTGTGCCACATTCCACATGAGCCCAGATTGTGGTGTGTGGGCCGTGCGGTTCTCTGAGGCTTGGGGACATGGGCATGGCTTGAATGTGGTTGCGTGGCATTCCACAGGGCTCATTTTGAGTTGTGTCCATGGCTCAATGGGCCGTGAATTTAACATTACCCTTTGGCAAAACCAAGAGGGCACAGTTTCCAATCAAATTAAATTGGTTAAGGATGGGCTTTACAAATCTTGAATAAAGATTGGAATATTTCTTCCTACTGAACTGTTACCATTGGGATACAAGGTGTCTTTAAAAGCAATCAAAGTTGTTGGGGATCAATTAGAGAGGTTAAAGAAGAACCATGATGGGGAAGCGTGCACCAAGCCATACTCAATGACTATTGATTTTACCTGTTCCCATCAAATAGGGGACCTACCAGCGTCAAGAGGCTCTGTTGTGCCTGAAGATGTTCATCCTCAGTGGAGGTTTGATGATGACCTTCGCAGTTCTAGTTCTTTAATTTGGTAAAATTTGGATTGTTCAAATCACTTTGTGATTAATGCTTTTTGATAAATTCTTTTTAAATGATGATTCCTACTTGACTAAAATGATGATTCCTACTTGACTAAGATGATGATTCCTACTTGACTAATCTTTGATCCTTTTGAATTTTTAAATTTTGATGTTGATGAAATTCTCAACAATTCTCAGTTACATGAGAATCTCAATTGAATTATCTTGAATCATCCTGATCAAGATTATCACGGGCTGTTGAAGCACTTGATGAAGGAGACAGCCAATTCTCAATCAAAGCCAAGACTTCAACCTAAAGTCTTGCAATAAAGCAGAGGCCGTCCAAAATTGACAGATACCCAGCAAGATCATTCATGATTTGAAAACATTGAAAAGGAACTTTAGCGGGAAAAGAGAGGTAGAAGGGCACCAAAGAAGAAAAGACAAATGATTGTAAGTCTTTTCTTTTGTGAAAGGTTCATTTTTTTGTTTTAATGAACTGATTGAGAAATTTTTATATTTCAAGTCAGGATCTTCATCTGAATTTCATAGTTCAGTGGAAGAGACTGACAGTTCATTGGGTTTGGTGCCATTGGAATCCAATTCCCTTTCAAAGGATGAAACAGATGCAATGGAGGAGTCAAACAGAATCTCATCTTTGGTGAGTGGTGATTCCTTTAATGAGATTAGAATTTTTGCTGACTAATTTTTGATTTGAAGAAGTAAATGACCTCAATCAAATACCTGAGAACTTTCATAATTTCTTTGTTGAGGTTTGGGACCCAGTTGGTGATGGAAATTGTGGTTTAAGATTCATTGCTAAATCACTTGGGTATGATGAGTATGGATGGTTTGAAGTTTGGAAAGAAACAGTTGAAACATTGAGGAAAAATAAGGGGTTCTATTCTAAGATCCTTGGGGGAAGTAAAAATTTTGAAAAGATAGAACAAATACTTGATGTAAATGACATCAATGAAAAGATTCCTTCTTCAAAATGGCTTTCAAAGCTTGACATGGTTCAAATAATAGCTGATACTTATGGAAGACCAATATGTTTCATTTCATTGGAATGATGTTGTTCTTTTAATCCTATGAAAATGGGTGTAAAAGAACAATCAGATCCTATGTTCATTTGCTTTTTTAACAATAGCCATTGGTTCCAGCTTGTCCTTAAGGTAGATTTGATTCCAATCCCACCCATAGTTTCCAAAACACTTTACATGATTTCTAAAAAAGCCGCTTGATCACCTCAAAGATCAACTTGAGTTGTATTCTAACTTATAGATTAATTTCATCATTTGGGTTGGGTCTAACATGCTGATATTGTAATTCTTTTAAAATAAAGGGTTATCACATTTTGAACATCATTATGTTGAGTGTTTTGATTTAACATCATTATGATGAGTGTTTTGAATGAGATTTTAATAGTAAGTCAGTTCAACTTGTGTTGAGCTGATCCCATCACAAGTTTAACTTGTTTTAAGCTTGTGATTGGATCAGCTTAACACAATTTGAACATGTTTCTTTTTGGTGTTTTTACATTAGGGCTGTTCAAAAGACTTTTATTTTTTTGGCACTTTTACTTTAGGGCTGTTCAAAAGACTTCTTGCATTTTTTGGCCATTTTACCTTAGGGCTAGTCAAGTTTAACTTGAATTATTTACTGGAGTCAGAAGAAAACCGGTTGGTTGTCTTCAGTGTTCATTGTTTTTATTTTTACTCATTTTTATTTTCTTTCTTATTTTTTTGTTTATTTTTAATCAAACAATCAACCTTTTTTTGATATTTTGGTTGATTGCCATTTTTTTTTTGTATTTTTATTTGTTTTATTTTGGTTTATTTTATACCCTTTATTTTTATTTTTGCCCACCAGACTTTTAGCCGTGTAGCCCGGCTACATGACTACATTTGAGCTGTGTAGAGCCCCACACAACTTGAATGTGGTCAGGCTGGCCATGTGGCATGGCAACATGACTACATTTGAGCCATGTGGGGCTCTACATGGCTCAAAGGTAGTCGTGTGGCCACCACACAGCAGTCCAGTGCCATGTGGAATACAGCCCAACCACACTTAAATTGTGTGGGGTCTGCACGGCTCATTTGAACCGTGAATTTAACATCACCCATATAAATTACCAAGGGAAACTTCATGACACAACCAGCCTTGACATGCGCTAAAGCAAAAACTGTCTTGGTTCATTATTATTCTTAATAATCTCACCGGTCTAGCGACTTGGATCAAAGCCAGGATGAAACGAGCGCAGCTCACAGAGGTCTGAAGGTTGAGGGTGGCAAGATGACAACAAAACAAATTGCAGTACAAATTTATCATGTATCTTTCAATTTCTCCAATTGAAATGATCTAACTAGAAAAAAATGGAATGACAACAACGACCAAAAATGAAAAAATTATTGTAAAGCGGAAGGCCAATCAAACAGGTTTGTCAACTGGCTCAATGACCACACCAGGTTTAAGGAGGACATCAGGACGAGTAAGATGACGATGATTCAGTCTAGTATTGAATTCAGGACCGATTGCATGGTTCAACTTTAGCTCTAACTGCTGCTGGTTTGTGTAAGGAAACGGCAAATCCTTCAGCTGATATTTACTCAGTTTTTTAGCATTAGTTGTCTTGGTCTTGCTAGCTTGTTCTAAAATTATCACATTACTCATATTTGAATCTAATCTTTTATTAGGTTCAACACCGCCGATCTTCTTGATAAACTTTTTCGAATGTTTCGATTTTGTACTTCCTTTGCCGACCCAATCTCCCTAAAATTATTAGCAGTTGTAGGAGGACAGCGTATTAAGCCATACGTCAGCTTTGATTATTTTATCCTTTTCAGTTAGAAATAGCTTTTTGCTTAATCTTCATTTGGCCAAGCTGAGGTAAACCGATGAATCAATAAATCAACTTACCCAACCAGGCAGAGTGACATCGAGCTCCTGAGGAGCATCTTTTTCGATCCGTTTCCTTTTTTCTTCCTGAAATTGAGCAACTACGCCATCATCTGCGAAGGCTTGCTGAACAAGTTCACGTTGTTCGAAAGCAGTTCTACCATGGCTATCAACTTGGCCGGTCCGAATAATCGAATCTTCGCCACATTCGTCTCCATTGTTATTCTCCATGCTCTCAAGTGCCTTGGCGCCCATGAAGACGTCCATATCAATGTCTACTCTGGCATCTTGATTGGCGCTTCCTCTCTCACTAGATTGCTTTCGTTTTCGTTTCTCCGCTTTTAACTTGGCTTTTTCAGCAACGAGGGTTGGAGTATTGGATTGGTTTTTTGAATGCGGATTGAGATCTTTCATCCTGGAGACTGTCCCACCGTTACCCGAGGAGCTCAAAGCCAGCCAGGGGTTGGCCTCTGCATGTAAAACTGGCTCAGAGTTGGATGGTGACTTGGGGGCATGGTCATTTTTAGAACCGTGGTTAGGATCCAACGCCATCACTCTAAGATGAGGACCAGAAGTTTTGGTGGTTTTTTGAGATGAAAAAGTAGACGATTGAGCTGCTTGGTTTGAGGCAAGTAAATCCTCGTCGTTAGATTGCTTCACGGCTCGAGGAAACTAGGAAACATTGGTAGACGTTAAAAATATGACTTCAGGTGTATTGAGTAATTTTAATCGACAACGACTTACGACATCTGGATTGAAGAGCAACCTTCCAGGGTTTCCCTGAACTTTGACCCCGTTTGAAATATGTTCTTCTTCGCACAAGTCTTCCGGGTTTCCTTCGAGCAAAAGCTGACGTAACTCGGTCCGGGCTTCTTCGGCTTTCCTTTCCTTTGCCGCCATAGCATTTTGCATAAACTTCATAGCAAACAATCCTTTGGGTGGCCCTTCATCTGGATTGATGTTTGGTGCTTGGGAGTCCAGTGCGGAAAGTTGATGAAGAGCATGGGCTTTGATATGCGCCACGCCCACGTCACTATCAGAATCAAACTCAGAGTCTTCTTCAGCTGCATCAGAATCGTCTGAATCAACACCCGAAATCTTTTTCTTCAAAAGTTCTTCGCGATGAATCCTCTCTTGAATCGCGGTGTTGATGTCACTTCCTAGACCTTTTAAGCCAGCCACCTTTTTGGCCCATTGGCCTTGGTTAGAGTGTTTTAATGTTACTCTTTCACGCGCTCGTTCAATCTCCATCTCTTCGGTCTTAGTCTGCACTCGATGGCCGCCATCGATTCCATCGAGTTCCTCCAACAAGTCCAGATCGGGTTCTTCCCCTCTACCGGAAAGCGATTTACGCTGTTTCTCCTTCTTTCGAATTCGTCGGAAAGCCTTACTTTTAATCTTCGCAATTCGCTTGGCCTTCCTTTCGGCCCGGAACAGTAACTCTCTAGCCATTTTAGATTGGATTGCCTTTTCCCGGAAATGCTGAGGGATGGGCCCTAGAGAGGCCATTTGCTCACTTTCCTCTTCAAGAAGCTTTTTACCGGATATTTGAGAAGTTTCCAGTAGTCCAAGCACTTGATTTTCGACGTTGTTTACAGGGGTGAAATGCATGTTCCAACGAGTTGTATCCGGGTCTTTGTCAGTCGAGGAAATTTTGTTCGCAGGGACTACCAGACGATTTTTGCCATCGGTGCTCTTGCCGGATAAGCCTTGCGCCAGCTTGGTAGTTTCATCCCATTTAGTCATTTCTTTCTTTGTTAACTCGTAAGCGGCTTCTCTCTCGATTTTCTGCTGAAGCAGAGTCTCTAAAGGAGCGGGTATTGGACCGGTCTTGGTCGATTTAGTTGATGCTAGCGGCTTCAGAATTTTTTTGAAGTCTGAGAGTTCTACTGTGGGCGTAAGATTGGAGAGTAGATCCTCTAATTTGACAGGATCGGCAGCTCGGCCCTCTCCATTTCCCGCAGAGGTGGTACTCGGCAGCATTTCACCCTCATTCCTCGATTCAGTTTGAACAGGTATTAACTTGCGCTTCTTGGATGGAATATCAGTTGATCGTTCGGTTGAGTTTTCGCGCAGGGTCTCTTTACGCTTTTGAGAAGTTAAGGAGGGTAAGTTGTCCACAATTTCGGCCAAGTTTCTTAACTTTGATCCATCCTCTTCTTCCGATTCGCTGAGATCCAAATCGCCATCATCATCATCACTAGATGAGTTTAAACCACAGTCAATTTGATCACTGTTTTGACTTTCGTCTTCCGAAAAGGCTTGGTCGCTATCTGCGCCCAGATCGAGCATGGTAGACGCATCGATGAACTCATCATGATCTGAATCAGTTTCATCCTCCGATGCTTCAGATGCTTTTGAAGGATCGATGTCGGCAAACCTGACCTGCGTAGCTGAGCGCTAAAAGAACAGGAAATACAAGAAATTGAGCTTACTTTCTTGATGGAAAAGCTAGATGCAGTCAATCCGACGGGTTTTTGTCTGTTTAGAAAACGTAAGAATCTACCTTGGCGCCTTCAACTTTTTTGTCTCGTCTTGCTTTTTTTGTCTGAAGCTGATGGTCATCCAATTCACCCATAGCCTCATCCGAGTCAATACTCTCATCGTCATCACTATGGACCGAGTTAAAACCGCTCTCATTTTCTTGCTGATAACGTTCGACAAGATGATCTATTCGATCGATTTCGTCCAACTCTTCGTCATTTTCTTCATCCTTGCTCGATCCAGTTCGTTTTGAAGAACCAATCAAGCGGTGATCGTCGATTTGGTTTGATGTTAGTCGATTACCTTTTGGATGATTATTAACCTGGTAGTCATAGATTTGGTCTTCATTCAACCCGGTCGATAAACCATCGGATCGGGGTTTCTTCTGGTATGTTTTCCGCTTGGAGAGTGTGGTTGAGTTGTCTGCCTGGGTGGGTTTGAATGACTTCGAATCCCTCCGACGATGATCGGTCGCTCCTGCAATCTTCCTTCCCTGCCTGCCTTGACGAGCTGAGCGAAACATCGATGGAGGAAGTCTCCTAGCAAGAAAATGACGGTGAGGATGTTTGTTGAGCTTGAGATCAGTAAATATCTATCTAATCACTGTGCAGTTTCATTATCAGACCGGAGTCGAGTGCATGTACCACTCGGAGGGCGATTACATAATCACACTCGCCGCACAATTCTGGTAGAAGCTGCTTGCATATGCATACATACACGATATGCATCAAGCCCCACATGGCCGATCCCCCGTGAATATGCATCAAGCATCTCCCGATTGCCGATCAACATCATGGACTACTTTTCAAATCTCTCAAAGGTTGTCCGCCATTTATCAACGCAAGAGATCCTCAGAAAAAGAAGCTCTGTATAGTCTGAATAAGAGGCTTGTTGACCTCCGGTTAAAAATAGATCTACTCTCCAAAGATATCCAGTGAACATACTGAACTACCGACCAGGAGGATGCACCTCTTGCTTCCTGTTTTTCTGTCAAACATCCAACTGAGCACACATTCAGGTGTGCATTCCCCAAGTCAAAAGATCAAAATGTTAAACCAAATATTTCAGAATAAGTTTCAATCTATCAAATTCAATTTTTTCCAAAACATATTAGGAGAATACAGAGCCTCTGAAGTGCTGAAGCATGACTCATTTTGACTACCTAAGTCGTCAGCCTACTGGATGCCAAGACCCTTGAAATCCTTTAGCTCCTAGAGGTGATGGAGATTATATTAAATATTTTATTTAAGAATATGCATCAATATCTTGAAAAATATGGTTAAAGAAAATTCAAGGAGTTGGTTTGGTATTCAAGAGAGTATTTTATGAATAAAATTAAATTAAAAAACAGAGGGGCCATACTGAGACTGAGGATCTTTAACACCTGTCTTCAGTGGATTGAATTTATAATCTATGCACCTGGAATGATTGGAAATTTTTTATCAAAGTTCAGGGATTATTATCCATAGATATGGCTGGGGCCAAGGTAACATACAGCCAGGGAAGAATGGGGGCACTTACTGGGTAGATAATGATGGCCAAAACACCTGAAAGTAAAGCAAAAAGGGAGTTTCAATATTTTTAAAGGTAATTAAAGTCTTACTATGGTACCAAGTTTCTTTTAATATTGGAAACTGGAAAATATAATTTTCATATTGAGGCCATTGATCACTCAATTATTGCTTTTAAGTGTTTTTTTACTTGTGACAAGGTTATCTAGATGATCATAAAATTGAGCCTGGGGGGATACAGCCTTCAAGAGGCCTGTAGTTAGAAATTTCCATTTTATCAGGGGATCCCTAGGTATTATCAGCAGATTCCTAGGTATTATCAGGGGCTCTCTAAGTATTATAAGGGTAAAGGGAACAAAGGGGCTGTGCACTGATGCCGGAATTGCAGCCAGGAATGGCCCACAGGTGGCTCTTGGTGGTTTAGGCAAGATGGGCATGTCAAAAGTCAGGAAATATGATTGTACCTCCATTTATTGTTTGATAATGCCAGTTTTAATGTGGTTTTTAAGTGTATAAATCCTGTGAACAGGTGTATATGTATTTATTTTAATTATTTAATAATTTTTAGTTTCTTCAATACACCATGCTGTAAGTTTTTTTATGATGTATTTTGTACCGGATTCATGCATTTAACTGGCTTGATGGGTCTGTGAAAGCTGTTTTTTACATCTTTTGTGATTTTTTTAGATAATATTTCAAATAATTTTTTGGGAGATTTTTGCATGTCTTTCTTGAAATTTTTCACTTATCTGAGTTATTTTGTGACATAATCAAAGGATTGAAATGCATATTAAATATGGATACCTTTCCCGTGTTTTTTAGCCTCCTCTGCCATGGTTTTTGTGGTGAATTATTTCCTGAAACCTTGGTATGCAGCTTTCAGCCTGCATACTGGCCATGACCCTTTCTGGACACAGCAGTGAATGGTAATTTGAGATCCTGTGGCTGCATGCAGGAATCAGAGGCTGTAGGTTTGTGCATAGCTGTGTTTTGTGTGGTGGATATTTATAAAAATGGGCTCAGCAGTGAATCACAAGTGGACAAAGGATGCAGAGGCTACAGAAATAAGCTCTTGGGTGCTCAGCTTTGGGAATCTGTAGGCTTAAAGACAAGCTATCATGGTTCCACACAAATAAAAGTGGTATAGGCATGCAGGGAGAACATTCTATGAAATTGCAAATGGTGAAGCTCTATTGGTTGGACAACAAGAAGATGAAAAGCAGATCACTAATTGCAGACAAGCTATAAGCTATGGATATAGAAAATCAGGTTTATGGATATTAAAAAGTGGATTTATTGACATTAAAAAGTGGAGCTATTAATATAAATATTGGAGCTAAGTGATACAGACTTAGCATGCAATTAGACAAGGATATTATGGATGAAAGGCCAGCTCCAGGGTTATGGGACAGATCATCAATTGGGCAGTTTTTTTTTGCAACAAAAAATTGAGGGAAATTTGAGGAAGCTAGCATGCAGGAGACAAAGTGACATGTTGAGGCAGATTGTCTTGTAAATTTTTGGAGATCAAAGGCAATTGCATGATTAGTAAATGCAAATTGATTGGGGCTATGCAGATCATGAAAGGGATTGGGCATAATCAATTTAAAGGGAGGTTTACTTTTTTATTTTCTTTTTAAGTAGTCTTGGGAAATGTGTGTATATAAGACCAGGTTTATACATAGGTAGTGGAGGTATTAAATCACATAATAATCTGAGTTTTACCTTATTATCATTAAATAGTTATTTTTTGTGTGTTATTGAAGAAGCTTATTAACCTTTTCAAGGAGTTTATACAGTATTGGGTTGCAGAGAACAAGTTTTTGGAGCTTAGAAGAAGAATTTTCCTTTCAAGTAGCACAGAGCAGAAGGCCAAGAAATAACTTTCATCAGATAATTACCAGACTGGAGGAGGCTTTTGGCAGATATTTACTACTTTCCATTATTTTTCACCACAGCAGGAATTTTTACCAATATTATTTTGGTCAATAACTCTTGAACTCTAAAAAAGACTCCATCTCCAACCTGATTCTAGTCAGATAAGATACATGTGATGCTTCATGTGAAATATTAAAACAACCAGAAATTTCCATCTAGGAAATGTTTCATGCTCCAAAATTTTGGATAATTGCTAGAAAAATGTCAAATATCCTGCTCCCCTCAGCATTATCTACCTCAGTCCAAAATCATGGCACAAAAAAAGCATTTTAAAATCAAATGCAATCTACTCCAACTTTCAAATTTCAAGGGAACTTCTATCTCTATTGACTCAGTAATCACTTCCAATTTCACTTGCACTTTGCATTACTATCTATCAAAAGTTACAATTTAATTTTCAATTTGGATTGCATCCTTCCACTTCCATCTCCAGTCAGCTATGGATCCTGCACAAGCCTTGCTACCACTTCCAATTCATTTCCAGTCACTGTTAGACATATTTTTCACACAATGGATTTTAAGCCATCCAAATATTTCCTGAAATTTATCACACCTTTTCTAATGCCCAGGACTTAGTCCACTTTTTTCAATTTCTTTACATTCATTACTCCATCTCTGAAATTCCATTTTATTTGAATTTTCATTTAATCAATCCCACAAATTCCATGTTATTTGAATTTGAATGTCTTCATTTTTCGCTTATGCTCAATTTTTTTATTCAATTTAGCCTTTTATTTCCATTCATTTTTTGACTCCTTGCTTTTCATATCTTGAGAGGAAATCTATCAGGTTTTATCTAGTCATCCTGAAAAAACTGCAGATTACCTTGAAATTTGAATACCTTGCCTGCAGATTGTTTAAAAAGCTAGTTGATTTGAAATACTTTTTGGCATCCTTTCTGAGACTGAGTTTTTAAATCAAGCTTTTTCTCACTTTCCTGATTGATTTTTTTTAAATCTTGCACCTGAATTCAAAAATTAAATTAAAAATTTGAAGGATAGTCTTATTAGATTTGGAATTTCTTGCAGCTTGGTCCTTCTAATTTAAGCCAAATCCACATGATAACCTGCCCTCCTTAGTACACACATGGGGTGGGCCTGTGACATTAATAACTGGCTCAATCAAATATTCTAAAGAGCTTTTCAAAATCGTCATAGATAGTTTTTCTCATGAATTTCATGTACTTGCTTGAGTGGGAAGCCTTCCCTTTCCACTTAAAATGATGATATAAGTTGGTAAGGGAGTCCAAGAAGCTCTTGGGTTTGAAAAAAAGTTCATCCAGTCACTTCTTATTTTTATCCATTGGGTGCACCCCTCAACAACCCTTTGGCTCTTCGTAATTATCCTGAAGTGTTTGCAGATCCCCTCAAAAAATTTCTGGATTCCCAGATTCTTCCATTGCTTTGCCACCCAAAGGTGAATTGATGGCTTGTAGAAACACTAATGCCAAGCTCAAGGCTCAAAACCTCTTGAAAAATCTTATTGAAGCCTTAAAAAAATACTTTGAGGTTGGTAAGCAGAGGCTTGATTTTTTAAACTCCTTTCATGAAACAGCCTGATAAATTCAAGTGGGAGCATCTTCATAAATTTTGATCTCACTCTCAATCATGTAAAATTAGCTTTTCAAACAAAGCAAAAAACTTCCAAACCAATTTTAACAAGTTCATTGATGCCTCTTACTTCTTGGGAGGATGGGCTACAAAATGGTTTGAACCATATCTCAATTTACTTAATAATCATATGTCAAGCTGCATTCTAAAAAATTGGGAATTTTACAAGCAGAAAATATTTACCCTCTTTGGAAATCCCAAAAAATTCAAAACTTCAGAGGAAAACCTAAACAATCTGGTATTGAAGGATAAAATAAGGTAATTTATTAATGTTTCCACTTTTAGACATTTTAAGTCTTTCATCCAATAGAATAATGCTTTGATTTTATTTAATTTTTTTTAAAAAATTAAGCACACCTAAAAAAGCAGCTTTCTGTTTCAGTACATATAATAAAAAAGCTGCATCAGGTATTTTACTGGATTATTGAGCTTGATAATGGCTTCCAAAACAAAAAAAATTCACAAAGGAAAAAACTTGGAACATTTATCTCAACTTCAAAAACCAAAAAATCTAAAAAAAAACTCAAAGAACCCAGATTAGTCAGAAGCTACTTCAAATTCAAACTTGAGCCCCAACAAGGGAAAAGGCCCAAAACACCAATCTTCCTGGAAAAATAAACTGATTTTCTTAAGAATGAGGAAGGGGAAAGGAAAGAGAAGGAACTACTTTGTATTTAATGTGGTGTAAAAAATGATCCAAACAGTTTTCCTCAATGGTTATCACATCAAACATCTGATATGCCAAAAAAAAATAGCTTGTAGTTCCCCTGATACTTGAAGGGAGAGCTACCCATCATATAAACATCTGCAATAAAACTCCAAAGATATGATACCAGTCATACTCCTAGTTCAAGATTTTCCTTTTGAATTCCAACAAAACACCTTACAGAATACTCTTTGACTTGGGTGCTAACATTTCTTTTATAAGCCTAGCATTCTTTATTGAAAAAAAATGTATGCATATTGAGATAGAAATTTTGCACATCTATTTATTGAGTAGTGAATCTGCAACATCTCATTGGGATACACATAAGGAAAAATGTAATTTTGCGCTGTCAAGTCTTCCCAGCTTCAAATGTGACTTATTTTTCCTTGACATCCGTGGGATGGGAAACACCATCCTCAAAAACAACTTTCTTGTGCATATTAATCCTGATTTGAATTGAAAAGAAGGATCAATTGGAATTTAAAACTTGCATAACCAGAATTCTCTTTCTTGGCAATCAACTAGGAAATAATCAGCCTACCTGAAAATCTTATTGGGTCACTCCCTCACAATTGTATTTTCTATCACAAAACTCAGTCTAAATTTTAGCCTATGCATGAGATGACATCAATTTATTTGTATCTTGCTTTTATTTAATTTCAATTAAAAAAGTTTGATGAATCAATAAATCTTACTAACAAAAGACGGCAGGCAACAGAGGGAGAAATGAAGGAACAAGCAATGTGCAAATTAGGGGATATCATGGGCGTAAAGCCTGAATGATGTAAGGAAAGACCAAGAGATCAGCTTGAATAGGCTTGATGGAAGCAGTAGATGGGAAAGGTGGTTACAAAAAGAGCTGGAAGATCAAGGTGAAGCAAATTTACAAATCTTTTAGGCCACAAAGACTGTCAAGGTTGATTAAGTAACTCTCACCAGTCACAAGGAAGTATCTTTCATTCTGTTGAGATGATTGTGAAGTTGGGCTGATGATTGAGGAAAGAAAAGAAATATTTAAAAAAAAGAAACATTAGAAGAAAGAAAAAAAGGAAAAGGAAAGAAATAGATGGAGAGAAAAATCAGAAAGAACAGATCCAAAAGAAAGGTTCCAGAGGCTAAGTCTCATCCCTCTTTCTGTCGGGGTTAAACCTGCTAACATGATGTATCACCACATTATGGAGGCTGTGCAGTTGAAACTAGACCAGTAATACCAAACAACCTTGGCAGCCACAAGTGCCTGTAGACTAGTTGGTAAAGGCAGCACTCTAGTATGTGTCTCAGTCTATCTGAGGTTGTGGTTTTGAATCCCACCAGACACATCTTCATTTTCACAGTATCAAAACTTTCCCCTTCCATCATCCTCTTCCATTTCAGCCCCTCTCACCTCTTGAGTGAGAGAGGGATCAGCAATTTAATTATGTGATCTGGTTTCAGGGACTTGAGGTGAGGTTCTCTTGGAGGACAGTGATTTTTTGACACATTAATGCCTTGCTTATCTGTTAGCTAAATTTAAAATTCATCAAGATGTATATATTACACAACTCAAAATGTAAATTACCTTGAAGAGTAAATAATTTCTCCTAATGATTATTCCTTATTTATTTAATATGATAAATTGTTTTATATTTCTTAGATAAAAGTATTAAATTTCCCAGAAAAACATTCCGCTGGGCCTGCGCGTTTGAAATTAGACATGTTTTGGAGAATTGGTATACAGCAGGGGGGGATTTTTTTTTTAATTCCTGTATTCCCCACCCCAAATTTTCTGTTTCTTTCCCACAAAATCAACAGATGTGTGCAGTTTTTTTTCTGATTCACTTCAACTTCACCTTTTTTTTCTATCCTTCACCCAACTTAAACAGTGAAGATTCAATGCCTCAAATATTCACATCCTCATACATGTTATTTTTTTCTAAAAAAATATTTCTTGGTTTTTTTGAAAATTTATTTATTTATAAAAATTTCAAATTTGTTTTTATCACAATGAAAACATTCCCAAGCCTGTCTCTGAGGAAAAAAGAATTACACTTTGAATTTTAAGAGAGAATGAACAATTAATTTGGTTATTCAAATATTTATTTATTCACAGTTTACCACCTTCTTTTTTTTAAAAAGAAAAACATAGTTGGATTTGTGAAAGCTTTCAAAATGAATAGTTAAATATTTACCACCTATTAAAATTATCTTGGAAGATTTTTTTTGCATTTTTTTCAAGTTTTTTTGAAAAATTATCACCTGTCCAATTTTTGGGAAATTGGAAAGAACAATGAGGCATGGTAGCCAACATTTCATGAAATGCAACAGGAATATTGAGCCATGCAGACATTTAATGCAAAGAAATTAGCCACAAATTCTGAGGAGGTAAAATTTTGACTTGAACAGGTAGACATAAATTTGGGTGGGTAGACAGTTTTTCCAGGCAATTTAGACAGATATCTACATCAAAATTTCCCCAGTTTCCTCATAAAAAAATCACCATCTTGCAAATTGCCCATGCCTTCAAATTTTTAGCCTCAAAAATTGAAGAATAGCCTTTCTAAATTTGAGATTCCTTGTAGCATTGGTAATCTTCACATTTTCAACATGTCCACTGAAAAAATTTGGCCCTTACAGTATGTGGGGAGGGTAGTTGAAATTATATGAACCAACTTGAGAAGATTGAGATGAAATTTCTTTGAACTGAAAACCAGCATACTATGGAAAGAGGTTGGAAGGTTGGAAGACCAGATGTGAGACTTACAAAGAGGAAGAAAGATGAAGAGAAAACAGTGTAGAATTTATTTGAAGAGTAAAAGATGGATCTGACGGTAAAAGAATGATAGAGGCAAGTAGATGTAGAAAGATAACTGTAGGTGGCGGAAATGAGTTGTCAGAGGCGTTGAGTCAGTGTGATCTTCAGGACCAGGTTCTTACCAAACATGGATCCATGGAAGGTAAGACTTTTCTGGGAAATATTTATAGGAGAAGTCAAACCGGGTTGAGAAGATTGTTGATTTGAGGTGAGTTGTGAGTTGAGAGGAGGAGATCAGGCCATAGGTTGAGAGGAGTCAAGCAGATAAGATGAGAAAGGAAGAGGAGTAAACAAGAACAGAAGACGTATTGAGACCGGAAAGAGAAGGAAGGGAAGAACAACTAGAGAAAGAAGGAAGAAGAAAAGAGGAAGAGCTCCTGGTTCATCTTGTTAGGGGAGAGACCCAAGCCAGGTGAGGTGAGGGGCTCCCCGGGTAGTACAGGAAATGTCACAGGGGCTTGTCCCAGTTTGAGTGACCAATGCGGTTGAGACAGAGGAGGAGAAGAACTAGGGAGAGACAGAGACAGATTAGATGAGGCTTAATTCATGATTAGAGTTGATTCATTCTTAACACAAATAACCTCAGAAATCATAAGGCTTTGGCTGCTCTAAGATAGTTTGAAATTGTTGAGGTCACATCCTGCTTGAATGAGAAAAATTCCCTTGCCCCTTGAAAGAAAAATATAGATAGTTTAGGGAGACCAAGAGGTTCTTGGGAAAGGAATCACTTTTATCCAGTTCCTTCTTCAAGTTCAACATCTGGAAGCCACCTTGATGTTACACTAGCTCACAGGAATGCACCTAGAAAATCCTACAAGACCCTCTTAATCAATTCCAAAATTACTCAACACAATTTAAATCCCAGTCTTGTAGCTATATGCATTCCAAGCCCAAAACAAATTGAGTACTTGCCACCTTTTTCAAAGCTAATGACCAAAATTTGTTCAGGGAAGTCAATGGAATTTTTATTTTTTGAATTCCCAGCGTTTAGCAAACAGATTAATTCATTGAAGAAAATTCCAATAAACTTCATTATCAATTTCAATCTTTTAGAATTTTATTTTTGAAAAATGATAATTAATTTGGATATAACTGTAAACAGGTTATTCATGTGTCTTCCTTCTTAGGAGGCAGAGCCTTTCAGTGTTTTCAGCCACACCTTAAACAGCTTGAAAACACCATTTTGTCTTGCACCCTCAAGTACTTTGGACTTTTTGAGAAAAAAAATCTTCAACCTGCTTTAAATCCCCAACAAAGTTTAAAATTCTGGAGAAAAGCTCAATAATATTTTAGTGAATGAGAATAGTAGGGATTTGAATCATATTTCAATTTTTTGAACTCTGAAGTTTTTTTTACAATGGAAAAAAGCAATTTTATTATTTCACCTTTGAAAGGATCTAACAGCATTCCTGAGCAAACAATTTTCAGTTTCAGGAATCACAATCATGATAATTCAGGAGTTCATCATCTGAGCTATTGAGTTTGATAGGTTTTTCTGAAGTAAGAATTTCTTTCAGAAAAATGAAAATTAATGTTAAGCTTTGAAAGACAGAAAATATTTTAAAAAATTGAAGAGCTTGGATAAAAACCAACAAACCTAATTTGAGCTGCAGATGCATAAGGGCAAAGATTGGCTTGAAAATCCAAGCTTCCTTGCCAAGTATTCTGCTTTGCTGAATTATAAAAATAATTTCAGGAGGAATAAGGATTTTTTTGTATTTTTTGTGGTTGGAAGCACAATTTTTATAGTTTTTCCAATTGAATAGCTCAAGGGGAGGCTAGGCGAACAAAAATTTCTTTTATTTTCTTGATAATTTCAAATAAATCTATAAATTATTGAAATTTCCACAATCTAATATTTCACATGTGATTCAAGTTGCAATCCAAGTTTTAAAATTGTCCTTTCCATTCCAATAACATTCCTTACATCACACTAATTTCTTTGTTTGCTAATATTTTTTTCAAGATTCCAGAATTTTCTATTTTTAGAAATATTAAATGCTTTGAGATAGACAAATTTTGCATATAGTTATGAAGTAGTTCATCTGAGCCATCTTATTGTTTTACCAACAAGGGAAAATGGAATTCTTTATTTCACGTTTCCCCAGCTTTGAATTGGATATATTTGTCTTTGAAATTCCTGGCATAGACATCATTGTACTAGGCCATGAATTCCTAGTAAATTGGAATCCTGATATTAATTGGCCAGAAGGATTAATTGAAATTTGGAACTTGAACCCTCAGTGTGAAATTTATCCTGTCAACCAGGAAATAAAAATCCAACTTTATACTTTCATTGAGTTAAATTATATATTTCCACTAGGAAATTTGCAATATGCTGACTTCCAGTCCCAATTTTCCTCTTCACATTTGGGATTCATTGTTTAAATATCCAAATTAACCCTTTCCAGTTTCTTTTAATTTAAGCAGGTTCCTGCTTGAAATTTTTCTTTGAGATCCCCAATTCTTTCTCATCAATACCATCCTTGAAATTTCATCTTTGAAGATGATTAAAAACTTGAATATTCATAAAATATCAGAGATTCTCTACTCCAAGTTTATCATGATGATCCTGAAGTTTTTTCAGCCATCAAATCCAAGTGAATTCCTTTCAGCTTGCTACTATTGCAGAGCAAGCTGCAAAAGTAACAAAATAAAATAAATGAATAAAAATTCAATTAAAGGAGAAATAATATTAAAAATATTATTTCAAATTCTGATTCTACATCAACTTTAAGGTAGGGTCACTGACTGACACCTAACTCAAATTCCTATGGATTATATTTTTAAATAATCTATGAAGATTTGGAAAGAGGCATGTCCTTGGGATTTTTGGCCATTTTAATAATTCACATGAAACCCCACGTAAAGGTTTCACAGTGAATTTTGTGTCAGAATCCAAGAATTCTGTGATTTGGAGGAGTTACGGGCGCAAATGTACTTGTCACAATTCCCGCACGCAGCCGCAGCAACCAAAACATCCGCGCGCGGCTGAGCAGCAGCACTGCCACCCTGTCTGCATACCCTGAAAAGCCCTGTACGCAGCCCTGGGCATCTGACAGGTACACAGCCGCGGGACTACGGACTGACAGAGTGACAGACAGCTAAAGAAGCCTAGGTACCATGTAAAGGTGCTACAAACTAGACAGGGACATACTACATACGTAATAAATGTCCCTGTGGATAGTAGATAGTCTAAGAATACATAAAATTATATAAAAAATACTTAAATAAACTTTCTATGTATTTTTTATATAATATAATAAAAATACCAAATATGTCAAAAATAAGATAACCACTATTTGTAAAATATCTTAAAATACTTTAAATATACAATTGTGAGAACTTCAAGACATCCGTATGTCCGTGACATACCAATAAAATCGATTATGTAAAAATATTACATGTATTCCCTTAGCTTATATTTTTGATTGATTATTTCAAGGAAATCAACAGAATTTTGAAAATAAAGAACAAAATCAATATTATGATTTTACTCCCATCAGCTAATACATAATGAGAGCCCATCTGACCTTAGATTACCCATAGGAAGTTATACTAAGAGAACCTATTAACATCCTGGGAGCATTTACTAAGGATAATTAATTAAATAATGATCATGTGGTTAGATTAGTGTTATTTACACATCAAAACATCAATCAAAAAGGCAGAATAATTCTCATACCCTGTGGAATTAGATGTTATCCATGCTACAGCACCAAGAAAAAGTGACAGGCTACCACCTGTTACCCTTCTAGACTTAGAACCTGTCCCTTTGAGCCCCTGTATCCCTCAGAAGGAGAGAATTGGGACTCAAAAAGCTATAAACATAGAGCTCTTTTGAGGATATTGATACCCAGAGACCCAGTTATATTTACATCCAGACACCGTGCCAAGGTGATCAAATACTTATAAGAGATAAGTAAGTGATTTATGGCTTTATTATGATTAAGAATATCTGTCCCAAAACCCTTTTTATCAATTTAAACTGCTGAACAACCTTTCTAACGCCAGTAATAGGCTTAACCTATCAGTGCATATCCCAAACAGGTACCTAAAGGATTCAATAATATACCAGTGAGTCTTATTATCCTTTTTATGTCGTGGAAGCTTGATTACAAGGCCCTGCCACTCCACCATATATTTTATATTTATATTATCTTTGGGCAATATCTCCTTTAAGAATATAAATTAAAGGTTCCAAAGTAACCAGGTATACGTATTTTCAAAGTGAATTCCCTGAAGAGTGGTGTTAAAGATCCCAAATATTATTTTTGCCCCTCTATTAAAATTATTTAATGATCAACTGATTAATATTGATTGATAACATTAAATCATAACCAAACCAATTAACCTTGCAATAGCTTTATCCAAATATTATACGGATTTTTGCTGCATTTATTGAATAATATATTTATTATTTATTCCATCACCTCTGGTAGCTAAAGGATAGCAAGGGCCTTGGCATCCAGGAGGCTGACAATACCCTTGCACCAAAAATAGGTCATTAAGATCAAAATTACTGACCCAGCCCTTCCACCAGGTCCAGATTTCTCTCTTTCAAAACAGGAACTTTCTGTGATATGGTACTGCATAATGGAAATTTTAGAAATTATTTTTCTTCAATTAAGCATTTCAAGCAGTTTATCTCCTCTATTTTCCTTTTATTAAGAAAAATGAAAGGATTATTTTCTGTATATAATATAGCAAAATGAATCAGGTAATTTTTAAAATTTGCTATCCTTTAGATCCCCCTTATTTTGGATATTTGAAAAATTTTCAATGGGGCTAATAATTTCTAAAATTTTGACCAACAAGCAGCCCATAACTGGTTTGCCTACCAAAAGGGCATTAATATCTGAGTTTTATGAGAAATCTTTAATGAAATATATGAATATTCTGTTGTTAATTTTGGCCTCTTCAATTCTACTTCTGCTTTTCAAATTTTTTAAACAAAATTCTTTCTGATCTTTTTGAGTTATATCTTGTGGAATATCTTTATTATATAATATTCTGTCCAACAAAACTGAAACATAAAGGTAAAAATGTTTCAGAATTTCATGAAAAAATTAGCACTAAAAATCTCTTTGCTCAACTATAAACCTAAATTAATATATAAGCACACTCCCTTTTCTTCATTTTTCAAGTTTTGAAAATGTATTGAAATGGACCCGGCCAAATTCCACCATATTTGTGACAGGAAAATGCCATTTTTAATCAAAAAATTTAAGCTTTTTCCAGGAATTATTAATTTTTATTGGAAATTTATCAATAAATATTTCAAGAAAATCATTAATGTTGCTAAAATTCTTGGGCAGTATAGTAAATTTTCTTTCAAAAAAATTCTGCTTTGGATTTGAAATCTCTGAAAAAATGTTACCCTTGGCACCCATCATTTCTCAATGTAACAAGCTATTTTTTATGATTTTCAAAGCAGACACAAGCAAATATCCAATTTTTGGTTTCATTTTCCACTTCTCCCAATGTTCCTATTTATTTCACCCAGTAGCTTTGAAATAAAGAAATTCACAATATGCTGAAATTAATTCAAAAATAAACTGAAAGTATTTTCTTTCAATTATTCACTGATTATATAAATTGCCATCATAACTTTCAAGTCTTGTGGAACCTTTCAATATCTAAACTGATCATAATTCTCTACAGTACTTCATCAGAAGAATATTTCTTACATGTAAGAAGGCATTTTGGGAAAAAGAACTATCTAAATTCAAGTTATGAAATTTTTACCTGGAAAGCACAAAGTTGTACCATATGATTTTTCATGTTGGGAAATTTTTTACCCCAAGGGGGGGGGGGCACCTTACAACCTCCCCCCCCAAAAAAACCAGACAATTTCATTGAATAAGTTTGCCCAGTTAAAATTAATCATATGCAATAATTGAAACAAGGCCTCAAAAATTTTCAATTCAGACATGAGATAGATGCACTGCATTGAAATTTGAAGCTATGAAAACTGTGACTCACAAGAATAACTCACAAGAAAAACAATTTTATTCTGTACACAGATAGAATAGTAGTATTCAATGACCCCAAATCAATTTAGACATCTTCAAATCATGGAATGACTCTCCACTTTCTGGAAATAATGGTCAGGATTTTTACTATCATAAAGTTTCACAAGAAATCTATTAGACTCATGTAACCAATAAATTAAAAGAAATGTTCAAGGTTTTCTATGACAGGAATTAAAAAAAGTCCTTGAATCACTGGAAGTATGGGCTGCTTGAGAAACTTGCAATCCAACCTATTTCTTGGAACTTGTTGTCTATGGGTTTCATTAACCAATTAACTCTTTATGATGGAAATGGTGCCATCCTGTTGATAGTAGAATTCTTCTCTAAGATATATTTTTTTCTTTCTTTCAAGAAATCCCACCACCTCTTTGTAAGGCTTTGCTAACTTATTCATAGAGAATTTCTTGTTGAAACATGGTCTCCCAGATAAAATTTTCACCACTTCTGACAGCTTGTTTTATCTATACTGTGGAATTTTCTCGCCAGAAATTGAAGATAAATATTTTTATAAAAAGCGGTTCAATCAGATATTCAAACAATATCTCCAAATTTAAATCAAATTTAAAAACAAAAAATGCCGAAAATGGCTTCAATTTTCCAAATTTCCATGCAAACAATTCACTCAGTCTTCCATCAAAAATTTTCCCTCCAAAGCTCTTTACAGAAGAAATCCAAATTTTGATTCCATTCAGGTAGCGCCCTCTCAACCCACTACCATTTTTATTTAATAAATCAAATATGTTTAACATTGTCACACGGTGGTATGTGACACCATAATAACTGCAAAGTGGACTGGCTTTCATCCAGTCTCATAGCCTTTTGGTTAGGCCTTGCCTCTCAGTTGGTTTGCAGTTGTGCAAGTTATGACAGTAGACTGTATGACCCTGTTGCGGGTTCAATTCGCAATCAGGACAAGTTTTGGGAACAGCTTGCTCCTGTGACAATTGTTGGGTTTTCCGCCTGTCAACAGCAAGACTCCCAAGTCTTGGTGGCTCCTTATGGCGTTCAGGAGTGTGTCTGAATGTGGCTCCATGTTGCAAGGTCATGGGTTAGTGCCACCAGCCATACACACTTTGGGACAAAGTGCCCTTGAACCCGGGGGTAGTGTCACATGGTGGTATGTGACACCATAATAACTGCAAAGTGGACTGGCTTTCATCCAGTCTCATAGCCTTTTGGTTAGGCCTTGCCTCTCAGTTGGTTTGCAGTTGTGTGAGGTATTTAGTTTGAACTAAACTCCTCAAATATCCTAAAAGATTTTACAAGGAACCATCCAACAGAATTTGAGCTTTGACCGCCGAATTCAAATTAGGATATTTGTTATGACTTGACATTTCTAAAATTTGAACCACTTAAACTAATAAAAAGTGTTCCAAACAGAAACTTGGTCCATTCAACATTGAATTTTCTTCCAAATATTTTGAACCCCACTTTCAAATTCAAATGGATTACTATCTGTCTGTTTTTTGATGTTTATCTCCTAGAGAAAGCTTGTTTATACCTGGGAAAAACTTATCTCCCTCCCAAACCTTTTAAAATCAAAAATCATCTTGAGTTGGAAGTAATTTGCGCCCTTGCTTCAAGGTTAAAAAAATAAGTTCATAGAAACTTTTTAATGAACTTTATACCAGTCTGATGAGGAAATTACCTCTTTGGAACTGGCTCACCATCTTCAAAAAGATTCTGAATTTGTTCAAGACTTTCATTCATATTACCCTCATAAGCCTTGTCACCCTCAAATCCATTTCCAGTTTCATTTCTTTATTGCTACTTCTCATTTCTTTGGACTTGAATTTTCACTTGCATTAAAAAACATCTATGAAATCCAATATAAAATAGCTAAAATAAATCAAATAAATAAATACATACATATATATACCAATTATAAATTTAAACTCAGGCATATTTTATTTCATTCCATGTTTCTTTCCAGCCTTTTTTTAATTAATGTAATATTTCTATAAATTATTCAATATCATTCTTATACATTAAAGAAAATAATTCATTTTTTATTTTCTTTTTTTTACAAATAAATTCCAAAGCATACATTCAAAATTTGCATTTCAAGCCCTCTCTGAAATATTAAGCCAATCTTAATCTTAAATTCAATCTTCATAATTTGTTTCTCCCTGAAACTTTTTCAAAGAAACTCTCAAACATCTCTTACAAAGACCCATGCATAAATCTCCACTGGTAGATTCAATTCAGAATTTGGTTGTGCTTCCCCATATTGAATCTCCTCAAATTCATTCCCTTTCTTTACTTCTTCATCAAATGTGTTCTATTTGGGTCCATTCTTGGTCACTGTTTCTGTCCTAAAATTTAATTTTTTTTCCTTTCACTTCTTCCTCATTCATGCAATTCATTTTCAGGTCAATTTTGGGCCTTGGAAAAATGTGGGTAAGAGGTGTTGGAGTTTTTGAAATTTTATATCTTGAAATTTTGTAAATAATTTTATCTTTTCCATTACACCAGGGGGGAAATGTAGGATGCACTTGATGGAGTTTATTTTTAAATTTTTAATAATATTTTGATTTCCGTGACTAAAACGTTTTCTGTGGATTTTTTTTTATTTTTTTTGATTTCTGGTAAAACATATCTACTGTCCGTCACAAATAATAATTTTTATTCAAAGAAACCAACTTTTGATTTCATTATCCTTATCATTTTACTCAATGAATTATTTTTTTGGATATTTTGAGATTTTTGGATTCCATTCAGATTATAGGTATATAAAGTATTTTTATACTTTTTTTATTTTTGTTGCAATTTATTTAAATTTCACTGGAAATGTCAATTCTTATTCAAGGAAATTAATTTTTTACATTTACTTTTTTATTTTTGTAATCAATGATGCTTTTTTCCAAAATATTTCAATATTATTGAATTATAATTCTAAAATATATATGTTAGGGTTTATCAAAGTTCACCAAACCTGCCATTTTTTAATGGCGGGTTTCAACCCAAATACACCATTTCAAAACCGCCATTAAAAATCAAAAAAAACCACTTATTTCACATCAGACGTGTCAAAGTTAAAATGAAATAAGTGATTTTATTCAAATAAAGTATTTAAAGGCTTCCGCTACCTGTCCACGTCATCCACCCCTGGCTTCCCAACTCCTTCTACCTCCAACCTTATTGCAAATGTTTTTACCTCCAGCCTCATCATCAAAAAATTCACCACTCTCATCACTTTATCACTCTCATCATCACTCTCATCAATTTATCACCCTCATCACTTGATCACTCACCACTTTATTGCTCTCATTGCTTAATTTCTCTCATTGCTTCATCTCTCTCATTCCTTCATTGCTCTCATCACTCTACTTACAACAAGAAATTGTACCTCCAACCTCATCAAAAGAATCCAATCATTGTTTCATTGCTCTTTTCACTTTATTGCTCTCATCACTTCATATTTCAGCTTGCTACTATGTACAGAGAAACCTGTCATAGAAACACAAAACTATAAAAAATAAGAATATATCAATTAACAAAATAAGGAGTGATAAATCCATGAATATTATTGGAGAAATGGATTCCTCACCCAAAATTAGGTAGGGTCACTCACTGACCCCACCCTTGAAATCCAAGTCCTTACATTTTCAAAATAATTAAAAAGAAAAGTACTAAAAATTGCAACACCAGTATGGCACCTTTTTGCCATTTTAAAATTTCACACGTGTTGTCAAGTATAGGGTTTACACCTAAAATTCACTCAGAATTGAGGTGTTTTGTATATTTTAGGAGTTACACCTGGAAAAGTGTTATGTCACAATTCCCGCATGCAGCCCCGCATCATTACATACCCCTACGTACTCATAGTAGCAGTTTCCCGCGTACTAGAGACCCGCGAGCAGCGAATTCTGCCACGCACGCAGCGGATCCCACCCCGTGCGCATCTGAACTGACTGATCCCCGCGTCTGGATGCGTTGTGACTAATCTGACAACCAGGTACCGCTCAGAAGAGCTACAACCTAATTAGGGTTGCCTGGAATATGTAAGAAGTTGACATATGCATTATTAATAATCTAAAAAGATCAAAACTTAATTAAAATTAATAAAATTTAATTTTAGAACATTTTTTAATAATAAATTAAAGATCAAGGATTACCACATAAATCATTGACTCTGATCTTTGAAGACCACAAAACACTACAAGGAGTTTTCATAAAAATTATTGAAAATTATCTACGTGATCAGCAGATGATGGTAAATCAGTAAAATTCCACATCTGTTCACTTTAAAGCAATACTAATAGTACAAATAAAGGATGAGTGCAGAATGATCAAATTTACTCCATAATAGATTAACAGATCCTGTGGCTAAAATAGTACAGAAATCCAGAAGATCTAACGTCAGCTGATTAACAGCACCAAGTGGAAGTGATAATCTTTCTCTGACTGGCTTGCAAGCCTCAGCCCATGAGCAGAACTCTCTCTACGCGCCCTGAGAAGCTCAAAATAGTTGAACAGGACGAAACCTGTTGAAGTATTATAAGGGTGGCCTTTTAGATCAAGTCTAAGAGGACAGCTTATGAGGCAAGATACAAACCTGTTGAAGTATTATAAGGGTGGCCTTTTAGATCAAGTCTCAGAGGACAGCTTATGAGGCAAGATACAAACCTACGTGAGAGTATTAACAAACAACAACAAAGGTGAGAAACGTGCAAGACACAAAAACTAGATGATTGATTACCATGAGATCGGAGAACATGAGACAGACCTGTTGAAGTATTATAAGGGTGGCTTTTTAGATCAAGTCTAAGAGGACAGCTTATGAGGCAAGATACGAACCTACGCGAGAGTATTAACAAACAGCAACAAAGGTGAGAAACGTGCAAGACAAAAAAACTAGATGATTAGGATCAATCTACGGTACTACTAACCAGGCTTATAAGGTCTCTTGTGAGATAGGTTAGGGTAATTGTTTTTGTGCGTATACTCGTTCTTCACAGGCTATATAGAATATTTGAAATAGGAGACTGTACAAAATGGCGTATACATGATTTGATAATAAAATATTTCATGAACTACGCTTTGCAGGGTGTCTAGTTCAACAAAAATCACCCCAAAAAGGTATTTATACAGACCTCTTTGGATCCATTATTCCATCATCAGTTTACCAGGAATTATTATTATCAATCAGACACCGTTTCATTTTTAGTCAAGTGCTTATGAAGAATCTAAGCAAGTGATTTATGACCAAGTCTGTAGTATTATTATTTATTTCTTAAAACCAATCAACCCTTGACGTTTAGTCAGGCAATCCACCCAATCTGCTCTGAAACCCTTCCTATTATTGCAGGATTTTCGTGTTAAAGTGCTCAGAGTGAGTGTTTCCCTTCCTGTCTAGGCCATTGTGCTGTTATGCCTGGCCATTAGTGGAATAAGCCCTTTCTAAGGCACCCATCTTCATTCCAAGGTTCTTAAACTGCCTAAGGAGGCCCCTTGAAGAGAGGTTGCTTTGTCTGTAAAGACCCCCAGTAGTATAATACTGTGGCCCCTATTTTATATAAATATTGAAAACCTTTTATTACCAAACCAATTAAACCTTGCAACTTCTCTTATGATATTATTTATTTGAGCCTCTAAGCGTTTATTTTTGGAATAATAATTATTATTATTATTCCAGTATTTTTATCACTCTCTGTAGCTAAAGGACTGCAAGGTTCCTGGTATCAGAGAGCTGACAACTGGGGGTCTGGCCGGGAAATATCCTTCAATAATCAATCTTTGATTATTTATTCCTTGGACCAGTCTATTTTTTTTTAAAAAAATAAGTCAAAGTACTTATAACATATATTTTTGATCCTTTGTTTCTCTAGTGGATCTTAAGACCAACAGAGAATTGATCAACTATTATTTGAACCTTCTTAGAAAGAAAAAAGAAGAAAAACTCCACAACTTTGTTCCTGTTATTATAACTCCTGAGCAACAAAAAAAGAAATTGCTTTATTATAAACAGCAGGTTATAAAGGACACAGAACTTGACCTTGAAAGAATTATCAATTTCAATTCTTTATTAAGGCAACATAAGGAGTGGAAAATTTATCAAAGGAAGCTTTATATTTATAAACTAAATAATCCTGAAGATAAAGAAAAATCCAAAACTAATAAAAGTGATTATTTTTCTAAAAAACATCATCTTGCCACGTAAAAACAAAAAAAAAAATTAAACTTATATTTTTTTTTGTCTTTATCAATCTCAGTGGATTTGGTTTTTGGTGATCTAATTGAACAGGACCTCCTAGAGGATGTCCCAGACAGTGTGCCCTTGGACTTACCCTTGGATTTATCCCAGGATCTGATTGGAACTCACTCAGACCCCGTTGGAATACCCCCCAAGGACAGTTGTGATTGCATCCAAGTGTTGGTACCCTTGAATTTAACTTTAAGTGAGTTAAAATATATATAAAAAATTATTAAAAATATAAATACACAAAAATATTACTTTTTGATATTTTTAAGTTTTTTCTCAAAAGTTTTGACAAAAGACTTACTAATTTTTTTTGGTGCTATGTATCAAAACAGGCGCAACACCCGTGCAACAGGTAGAGCCCCATTGTATGGATATCTGCCTGGAGGAAACCGTACGCGCAAGGACTACAGTTGCGAGCGCAATGAGGGGGCTCAAACCCATGACCATAGCGTCACGCGGGATGACAACAGCGACAACTGCGGCTGCCAACTCAACCAACAGACCATTGGAGAAGAACGCTCTTCCCAATTTTTTATCCCAGGAAAATACCAGTCCTCCTATGCCACCCCAGCTGTACTCAACCAAGGAGGAAAGAGTCAAGGTATTAGTGAAAGAACACGTGAGCTATTGGGAACAATTAAAACTGGCTCAGACCCAGGAGGATCATCCAGGTATGAGAAGAGCTATTTCTCTGGCAAAGAAATCTCAGATTTCTCTGCAAAATTTTATCCCAAAGAAAGAGGTAGAAGGCTACGCGCAGAACTGGAATCCTTGGGATCAGTTAGCTTCCTTAAAGGGAAAGGACCCCAAAAAGAAGAGGTCCTCAGCCCATCAGAAGTTAAGGAACCCAAAGGATTGGGACAGCATAATATCCCTAGCCCAGAAGTGGAAAAAGGTGTACCACAATTAGATATAGAATCTCTTAATAGCTTTTCTGAAAATGTGTCTCACAATTTTACTGTTATCAGCCAGTGTTTTGACAAAATTTATCAATAATTGGACAAATTGAGCCTGAGTATTTTCAGAGTCATTGATACCCAGTCTCAGACTATGAGAATTGATGAGTTAGAAATACAACAAATCAAGGATAGTATAAAATCTAGTAAGTTGGACCTGATGAAGCATATTGATGATAACCAATCAATTCTTCAGGAAGATATTCTTGAAACCATGAAACAGCTTACGGAAGAAGTTAAGAAAACTAGTCCTACTCCTTCAGCTCACTTGATTAACAAAATTGATTTACTAAACAACAAACTTGATTTGGAGTTAGGTATGATTAATAATTATCTCAGAGATCTTACAGTCAATTCTACTAACTCCCCAGTCATTGACCTGGAAGAAACTAGACCTACTAGGTTCACTAGTACTCCTAGTGTTCCTGCCAGAACTAGGAAAACTAGGGATGAATCTTTTAGGCCCATTCCTACTCCTGAAATAGAACAGGCTTTGAAGTTACTTCCTCCCATTACTGAATGGCCTAAATTCTCCGGAGAAGGAGAATACAACCATGTCAGTTTCATTAAATTTATTGATTATACCCTTGCTTCTTATGAAATTCCTGATACAATAGTTGTGGTAAGATTGCCCAGACTATTTAAAGGAGTGGCTCTTGATTGGTTTATCAATGAAAGGGAAGAAGTTGGATCTTTATCCTGGAGTTCTAGGAAAGATTTGATCAAAGTACCATTTGGTACTAGGATTTGGAAAAGAAAGATGATGAAAACTTTTGAAACCTCCCAGTTTGATCAATCCAAGGACAAACCTCATAAGTGGTGCTTAGACCAGGAAAGGAGGTTAGACTGTTTTTACCCGGATTCTGATAAAGAAGAAGTCAATGAAAGACTTCTCAACTTATGTCCCGGAGAAATCAACCACAGTGTAAGGTGCAGGATTCCTATGGATTATGATCTTTCTACCTTGATAAGTGTGTTAGAAGAGACTATTGATATGAATGGTCTTGATAAGAGATTCAACAGACTCCCCAGGGAACAAAATACTAGGAACAGGGAATAGTACACTGCCAAAACTAAGGAATCCCCTGATAATCCAACTACCTTGGAGGTCAAGAAGACTCCAGAGTTAAAGGAAAAAGTATGTTAGAACTGGATCCAAACAGGACATGTAAAACCTGATTGTCCTCTACCTAGGAAAAGGATTAATCATATTGAAGGAGAAGGGTATGATAATCCTGACCCTCACCTAGATGATACTGATGGATCACTTTCTGAGTGTGATTTGATGATCACTAACCCCATCAATGTCATTGAAGGAAATATTGAGTCTTCTCTAGACATAAATTCTGTTAATGAGGATTCTACCTTACCTCAAAAATGGAATCCCAACATGAAGATTCACCACATCTCTGAGGCTAAGGCCTTGAATCTAAAACCTTCTGCCGTTAAAAGTTATACTTCAGGCAAAACATGCTATGCTACTGGTTTAATTCAAGGTTCCCCTGTTAAGTTAATTCTAGACAGTGGAGCCTTTTGCTCTTGTTTTGGTTCAACTTATTTGGAGAAAAAACATCCAAACTGGAAACTGAACTTATTACCAGTACCTCAGGCTAAGTTCAGCAGTTGTAATTCTTCTCTTAACGCTGTTGGAGTATGGTCCTCTGATATCATACTCCCTCACTCTAAAGGATCACTCAAACTGAACATTGAATTTGTAGTGCTCCAATATGGAGTGTGTGATTACTTTATCCTTGGTAATGATTCTCTTTGCTTGTATGGTATAGATGTATTCCAAAGCAAGGGTAGATAATTCACCATAGGGGGAGACTGGAACAAGAAGTTTCAAATATGCCATGTCAATGCTCAAACTTCTGATTAAACTTATGAAAAACAATTAGAGAGTTTCAATCAGGAATACTTCTCCCAAGCAGCTTTGAATCCCTTTCTCAATGAAGAATAAAGAAGGGACATCCTACAAGTATGCTTTGAAAATCAGAATGCTTTCTGTACCAATGATCACCCCATTGGTAACATCAGAGGACATGATAAGATTCTGACTCTAACCATAAAGCCTCCTTACCCACTTAACCTCAGGAGACCTGCTTACCCTTCTAGTCCAAAATATAGAGCTGCTCTGGAAACTCATATTCTAGAGTTGGTTTACCTACAAGTCTTAAGGAAAGTAGGACACAATGAACAAGTAGATATCACTACTCCAGTAATTATAGCTTGGCATAATGGCAAGTCAAGGATGGTTGGAGATTTCAGAATTCTGAACAACTACACCCAAGCTGATTATTATCCAATTCCAAGGATTGGCAATGCTCTACATAAACTTTCAAAAGCTAAGTACATCACTACCATGGACATGCTGAAAGGTTTTCACCAAATACCTATCAGCCCTGATAGCCAGAAATTAATGAGAATTATCTGTCATTTGGGAATTTATGAGTATCTAAGGATGCCTTTTGGTATAAAAAATTCTCCTTCTCATTTTCAAAGGATGATGGACACAGTTCTAGGATTGTCCATCAGACAAGGATGGATGATGGTTTACATTGATGATGTTATCATTTAATCTGATGATTGAGATACCCACCTGGATAAAGTAAGATTATTCCTCAAAACTATCTCTGCTGTGGGATTAAAAGTATAAATGAAAAAGTGTAACTTTGGTTATGGGGAACTGAAAGCCTTAGGACACATTCTCTCTGGGCTAACCTTAGCTGCTGACCAAGAAAAGATAGCAGCAGTAATGAAAAGGCCAATGCCTCAGAATAAAACTGAACTCCTATCTTTTATTAGCTTCTGCAGCTACTATAAAAAGTACTTACCAAACTTTGCTGTTCTAACCAAGTTTCTGTATGAAATCTGCAACAACACCACCTTGTTTGAAATGACTCATGAAAGAATTAAGAATTATGAGGAACTCAAGGTGGCCATGGCTTCAGCTCCAGTACTGATTCAGCCAGACTATTCCAAACCTTCAAACTCTATATAGATGCTAGTATGGACGGGCTAGGAGCTGCATTACACCAGGAAGTCATAGAGGATGACAAACAGGTGGAAAAACCTATACACTTCACATCCAGACAAGTTAAGGATACTGAGAAAAGGTATGGTGCAAGCCAAATGGAATGCCTTGCTTTAGTATGGGCTCTAGAGAAACTTCATTACTACTTGGAAGGCACCAAGTTCACAATAATTAATGACTGCAATGCTGTCAGGACTTTGATGAAAATAAAGACCCCTAGTAGGCACATGTTAAGATGGTAGATAGCCATACAACAGTACAGAGGTCAGATGACCATAGTTCACCAAGCTGGTGCTAAACACCAGAATTCTGATCATTTGGAAGGAATGCTTTGCCCAATGAACCAATTAAACCTGCTTATGATCCAGAGGATAATGATATCTTCCCTATCCTTAACATTAACATGTTGAAAGTTGAAGCTCCTATAATGGGAATCCACATTTGTGAATTGGATTAATCCTTGTTCAAATCAATCAAAGAATCTTACAATTCTGGAATGAAAACTATGATCACAATTATGGAAAGTACTTCTCCACCATCTGAATTGATCAATAGCCTACCTGAACCCCTCTTGAAACCATAAAAAGCCAGAAGGTTCACCATATGGGATGGTCTAGTATACTACAGGCATCAACATTCAAGTGTTATAGTCTTAACTAAGGATGACCTTATCAAACATGTCATGGCTGAATGCCATGATAACTGCTCATCTGGTCATTTATCTACTGATAGAACCTTAAATAAGGTTAAACAAACTGCTTGGTGGATCAATTGGAGAAACTCGACTATCCAGTTTGTCACTAGTTGTGAAACTTGTCAGAAGTCCAACAGGACCACTGGGAAAAGGTTTGGTCTACTACAAAAGATTGCTGAACCCAAGAAAAGATGGGAGATCATCAACATGGACTTTGTAAATGGACTACCACCAGGAGGAGCCTATTCCTACAACTCAGTCCTAGTCATAGTGGATAGGTTCTCCAAGAAAGCAAAGTTTCTACCTAATCACAAGGAAGACACTGCTATGGAAGTTGCCCTATTATTTTGGAACAGACTCATTGCTGATGTTGGAGTTCCCAAGATCATTATCAGTGACAGGGATCCTGAATTCACCTCTGAGTTCTGGAGAAATCTTCATGAAATTCTGGGAACCACCTTAGCTTTCTCTACAGCTTATCACCCTCAGATGGATGGCTTAGCTGAAAGGATGATTCAGAACCTGAAAGACATGCTCAGGAAATTCTGTGGCTTTGGTCTATAATACAAGAATTCTGATGGTTCTTGCCACAATTGGGTTAGCCTTTTACCTGCACTAGAGATGACCTACAACAGTAGCAAGCACTCTACCACTAAGGAAGCACCCTACATACTGGAAAGAGGATGGATTCCTAAATTACCCAAGGATAACCTTAATCACCAGCTAACAAATATTCACCCTACATCACTTGATTTCAAAAACATGATAGATGTAGCCAATAAACATGCTGTTAAGTCTGTCCAGGATGCTGTGGAGTATAACCAGCAAAGCTGGGATAAAACCCATAAGGAACCTGATTTTAAAATTGTTGATCAAGTCTTGATCTCTACCACCAACTTTACCAACTTGGCTGGAAATAGAAAGCTTAGACCAGCTTTTGTTGGAACTTTCACCATTAATAAACTTCATGGTAAGAATGCTGTGGAATTAATCCTTAGTGATGAGTTTTCTAGAAAACACCCAGTCTTCCCAGTAAGTCTCATCAAACACTACCACCCAAGGAATGGAAAATATACTCCTTCACTGGAAATACCTGTTTCAGAAGAACCTGAAAAAGAAAGAGGAAAAATTAGCAAGATCCTTAAAGATAAAAAAGAAAGGATCAATGGAAAAGATGTCAGACTCTACCTAGTTAGATACAAGGGAGAATCAGCTGATAAGGATGAATGGTTACCTGAACACAATATCCCTGATGGACCCATACACCTAAGGAACTACAGAGCCAGCAGAAGGCATTGACCCAGAATTTTTTCTTTTTTTTCAGATACAGACATATCTTGGAGTGGGGGAATGTCAGCTTGCTACTATGTACAGAGCAACCTGTCATAGAAACACAAAACTATAAAAAATAAGAATATCTCAATTAACAAAAGAAGGAGTGAGAAATCCATAAATATTATTGGAGAAATGGATTCCTCACCCAAAATTAGGTAGGGTCACTCACTGACCCCACCCTTGAAATCCAAGTCCTTACATTTTCAAAATAATTAAAAAGAAAAGTACTAAAAATTACGACACCAGTATGGCACCTTTTTGCCATTTCAACATTTCACACATTTTGTCATGTATAGGGTTTACACCTAGAATTCACTCAGAATTGAGGTGTTGTGTCCATTTTAGGAGTTACACGCGGAAATGTGTTATGTCACAATTCCCGCGCGCAGCCCTGCATCATTACATACCCCTACGTACTCATAGTAGCAGTTTCCCGCGTACTAGAGACCCGCGCGCAGCTAATTCTGCCACAAACGCAGCAGATCCCACCCCAAGCGGATCTGGAATGACTGATCCCTGCGTCTGGATCCGTAGTGACTAATCTGACAACCAGGTACTGCTCAGAAGAGCTACAACCTAATTAGGGTTGCCCGGCATATGTAACAAGTTGACATATGCATTAGTAATAATCTGCAAAGATCAAAACTTAATTAAAATTAATTAAAATTAAGTTTAGAACATTTCTTAATAATAAATTAAAGATCAAGGATTACCACATAAATCATTGACTCTGATCTTTGAAGACCACAAAACACTACAAGGGGTTTTCATAAAAATTATGAAAAACCATCTAGGTGATCAGCAGATGATGAGCAATGAGTAAACGTCCACATCTGTTCACTTCAAAGCAATACTAATAGTACAAATAAAGGATGAGTGCAGAATGATCAAATTTACTCCATAATAGATTAACAGATCCTGTGGCTAAAATAGTACAGAAATCCAGCATATCAAAGGTCAGCTGATTAACAGCACCAAGTAAACATTTTAATGCTTCTCTGAATGGCTCGACAGCCTCAGACCATGAGCAGAACTCTCTCTAAGCGCCCCGAGAAGCTCAAAATCACCCCAAAAAGGTATTTATACAGACCTCTTTGGATCCATTATTCCATCATCAGTTTACCAGGAATTATTATTATCAATCAGACACCGTTTCATTGTTAGTCAAGTGCTTATGAAGAATCTAAGCAATTGATTTATGACCAAGTCCGTAGTATTATTATTTATTTCTTAAAACCAATCAACCCTTGACGTTTAGTCAGGCAATCCACCCCATCTTCTCTGAAACCCTTCCTATTATTGCAGGATTTTCGTGTTAAAGTGCTCAGAGTGAGTGTTTCCCTTCCTGTCTAGGCCATTGTGCTGTTATGCCTGGCCATTAGTGGAATAAGCCCTTTCTAAGGCACCCATCTTCATTCCAAGGTTCTTAAACTGCCTAAGGAGGCCCCTTGAAGAGAGGTTGCTTTGTCTGTAAAGACCCCCAGTAGTATAATACTGTGGCCCCTATTTTATATAAATATTGAAAACCTTTTATTACCAAACCAATTAAACCTTGCAACTTCTCTTATGATATTATTTATTTGAGCCTCTAAGCGTTTATTTTTGGAATAATTATTATTATTATTATTCCAGTATTTTTATCACTCTCTGTAGCTAAAAGACTGTAAGGATCCTGGTATCAGAAAGCTGAAATCATATCTCTCATCATTTTATCTTGCTTGTCACTTTATCCCTCTCCTCACCTTATTTCCCTTACTCTTTCCAAATGGCCCCTCAGCAAACCTCCCCCCGCAAGTTCACGCAAAAGTCCAACACACCAAAGCAAACATTGCCAAGGAACTCCACAACAAAAAATCCTCCCCATCAGCTTCCAAGGGCTCAAGTCATCTCAAAGAGCTGATCACATCATCCTGGTCAACTGGCTCAAAATTCCCTCCAACTATGATGCCTGCTTTGGATCAGACAATGAAACATGTGTTGGCCAACCTCCATCCTCTAAGGTCAATGGTTATATCCTGATGGCCAATGGGCTCAAGAAAAAAACAAAAGTTAGGCTGGATCTGACATCCAAACAGATGGGGGAGAGATTCAAGAATTATCAAGCCAAGTACAAAAAGGCCCACTCCATGTCAATCTCCACTGGCTTTGGTATCACCAACTCTGACAAAGCCAAGGGAATCAACTTGGTGGTTGATAAGTTGGACTCCATTTGTCCTTTTTATATTCAAACGGATGAAATATTTGGAAAGAAGGCCAACATCACCCCTTTAGCCACTTTTGATTCCCAAAAATAAAATTCAGTTGATGATGAGGACTTGGCTGGGGATTCTCAGACTAGAAATGGCGATCCTGAAGAAGCCTTTGGCTTGGAGTGGCCCCCATCCAATACCAAGGAGGATATTCAAATGCCATCAGCTCCAATAATGTCTACTTCTGCATTTATTGATGTTTCAAACCATACCTTGGACCCCTCCCCTCCTTCTTTGAATTGCTCTCTTCCTGGGTTAGCAGATCTCATCAAACTTGCTGATGCGGAACAAGATACTCCTCAGTATCCATTACCCTCAACATTAGTTCAAGTAAGGAAACAAGCTGTTTTCTCTTCTGTCTGGTTAATCCTGACTGATTTAGATTGTAAAAAAACAGGCTCATCCATTCCTGAATGGCCAAAAAATCAAGCCAATGGGGCCTCTCACATCGCCTTCAAACACCAGTGATGACTTACAGACTCAAACCTTCTCTGCCAAGGGTAAGCAAAAGGCCTCCAATTCCATCAATATCAACCCCAAAAGTCATCAAAAGATGAGAAACACTTCCGTTTTTTTGGGCTTTGAAGAAATCATGGAGAAGAGAGAGTCATGTAATTCCATTGGTTGAATATTATTGCTTTCAAAATAATGCTCATTGCTTTTCCCCTGCAGAAAAAAGTCAAATCACAAATTGAATCCAAAAAACTTAATTTTGAAAAGCAAAAGTGGGATTGTCAACTGGCCATGGATGTTCAAAAGCAGAAAGCCAAGAGTTTGGCTCATCAAAAAAAATAGGATGCTGAGTGGAAGTTGCAACAGGCTGAGCTAGAATTTCAAAAAGAGGAAAAGGAGAAGGATTGACAGCAAGCACAACTGGAAAAGGAGAGGGAAAAACTTGAAACCAAAAAAAAAGGATGAGGTATCAGTAGCCTTGGCTTGCATTGGTAGCAGTAGAACAGTAGATGAAATACAGAAGATAACTAAAATGCTGTGCTTGTTAATATACTTGCATGGGTGAAAGAAAAACAAAAAAATAATTTTTGATTACAATGTTTGAGAGTATTCTTTTTTTTCTAAAGTAAATTTGGTCATTATTCAAGTACCTACAAGTGTTTCTAGTTTTTTTATTAATTTGAAGTGACATGGCCATTCTGGTATGGGTTGCTGTGTCCACAGCAAGAAAGGTACAGTGCTTGTACTTATTAGCTGCCCAAACCAATGATTGCCACCAGGGCTTGGTGATCAGATAAATCAAGGACAATTATGTTTCCACTGTGGAAGAAATGGAGCTGTTTAATTGTTTTTTTTGCTTGCTCAAACTCTTCCTGGGTGGGTTTTTGACTATTCTTTTTCTTTTTGGCATCAATTGAAGGTTACAGATCCAAAGGACGCAATGTCCAACCAGAACAGACCCCCTTTTCATTAATACCTTCCTCAGCAACCTCCAAAGATATTTTGGAATCTCTCATTTGAATCCTCTTTTGGTGATGGGCCCTATTCTTCCCACCTTTCATTATGTTGGTCAATCCATCTCCTTCAATCTCTATCCCTCCCATTCATATACTCTGGTTGGGGTGAGGAAAAAGATGGGATTTTATTGTTTGTGCAACATTTGAGGCGGGTGGGAGAAGAATTGGACATTTGCCAATAGCAGAGAAAGAATCCAAGATGGATCAAATTGAATCGCAAGCAATGAATGATGATTAATATTGAGTGAATGAATATTAAGAGGATTGTTGAACAATTTGGAGGATCAAAGATCATCAAAATCCTCAAGGGGGTGTCCATATGATCACTCTGACCCAAGACTTCACTCAAGTACCTCCCTTACCCCCCGCTCAATCTCAAAAGTAGAAGAGCTCTCATGGTGGGGGGGGGGGGAATTGGATCATCAGACGGTTTGACTCTTGAGTTTTATCAAGAATTCCTTACACTGCTCCTTGACAATCAACAGAAAACTGATTAGTTGAGGCATTCTGTCCAAGGAGAGAGCCAGACAAGATTTGGTTGGAAATAAACGGAAAAATGCAAGAGGTTCATCTAGTCCACCAAAATAATCTTGATCATCATCATCCACAAGCAACAGGGAGTCAAAAGTGTTGGTGCTGCTGAAAGGACTACTTGAAGTTACTGATTGAAATCAAGTTGGGAAAATGTGCTTTGAGTTGCATTCTGTTTTAGGGAAAGTACTGCAAGAGGAGGGTGAAGGCAAGAAGGATGAAAATAGAGGGAAAGAACTGCAAGTACTTGAAAATTGGAAACCGGTGATAAGCATAGGAGGCAATTGGCAGCAAGTCAAGCCATTGATAGAGTTTTCTAACTGGGATGGAGGCCAAGATGCAGAGTGGCAACAAAAAGATGAGGGAGCAAGTTTGGGATTGGCGGTGGATGTTGAGGGTACAGGCTTTTGGTTGTCAAGCAGAGATTTATGCTTCAAAACGGAAGTAGAAAGTTGCCTAACTGCAGGAGGTTGGGAGTTTGAATTTGGATTTCCAAATTGGTTCAAGGGGAATAATCCTTCCCCATCCAACCAAATGAGATTGTCATCCTCATCAGATGTGAGAGCATACACATCAACCAGGCCTTCAGGATCCGGATTGGGTAGGCTTATTAACCAAACACTGTCCTCACTGTCAGATTTTCATAAATTGATGCAGACAGGCAACAGTTTTGCTTCAGGGGGACAGATTAGGGGTTTATCTTTGGGCGGGTTCATGTTGACCAAGTTGAGCTGATCAGTTTTGGTCTCAATGAGATTGAGATTGTCAATGTCACCATGGAGGAATGTTTGCGCCTTGGGCCTCTGACCACAGTAATAGAAGAGGCACCGCACAAATAATATATTGAAAGGAAAAGATAAAGGGGGGGGGGAGCCGGGATTGTGTTGGTAGTTGATTGGACTGGTAGGAGTTTTTGCCAAATCATCCACTGAGCGGCTCTCTGCGCAGCTATCAAATCCTGATACGTAGTAACCCACGCGTCCCCGGACAAACTCAACTGCACCGGGGGGGCTCTCTCTCATCTGATCATTCTGGTCATTTGAACCTCACCGTGGCGGATTGCCTTTCAGTTTTCTCCATCCCATTTTCTTCCAACTCTTTCCTTTATCTCTATTTTCCTTCCTATTCTTTTATCTTCAACGCCTCTTTTATTCTTTTTCATTTCCTTGTTCTTTACTCTATAACTCAACTCTGTCACATCCTCAACGTTGCCAAATTGCCATCAACCACTCAACCAACTTCTCAACTTGACCTGATCCAATTCACTCCTCCAGGCTCACCAGGCTCACTCTTTTGACTGTCTGGTATGATTTCAGTTCAATCTTGTCCAATCTTCTGATTGTTCTTCATCTCCTCTTTTGTTTTCATCTCATACTTCAACTCATGCTATTGTTGTTGTTGTTCAGTTTGTTCCCAGTCCCTTCAATGTGATGATTCTTATCACCTCTCACCTACTCAATTTACAGTTTTTCAGGCGCTCCCTTCTTGCGGTTTTGAATCAAGAGATGCCTTTTGGGGGAGAGGCCAAGGGGGGAGGTAATTGAAGAAAAAAAAAGAAAGGATCAAAGAATCACCAAGCTAGCCGTGGCATCCCAGGCAAGTTGTGGTTTTTTGGATTTGTGGTCATCCATACTACTAACCATGTGTGCGTCCACCAATGAAGGCCCAGGAGGCTCAATTGAGTTGGGATCACTGAGGCTTGAGGGAGTTGGAGTAGGTTCCTTGGCTCTAGTCTAAGGATAGAGTGTGGAAGGATAAGATTTTGAGAGTGAAAACATCAAGGAATCATCCCTCAATGTGAAGGCCAACAAAAGAAAGACTGACTCAACAAGCAATTTGCTCATCTCGCAACCTTTTGTGGTCATTGTGATCCTGATGGCTGGGCGCAAAGTCAATAGGCATGCAGAAAATTGTGGGGTGTAGAATGCAGCTGACGCACCAAGATGTGAGATTGGAACTTGGCCAAGCCACAGACACCCACCAATCAACTGCCATTGATTTGGGAGGTGCGTCTATCAAGGGCAATTGGAGTTGGATCACAACCAGTTTTGCAAAATATGACCAAGCCGACTGGGAATTATAAACCAGCAAGAGGCAGGAATCAGTGGAGATGGATAGAGAGAGGCAGAGGAAAGGGGAGCTGGGATGCTGCTGACATCCATTGGCTCCAAACAGGATGAGTTGAAAGAGGTAATGGTTGGGAAAGAAGTTAAGGTGGTGACAGATCTGATTGAGATAATCTTGATGTACCTGGGATAGGGTGGCAACAATTTGAGAGAGAGAAACAAGGATGGATTCTAACTGAGAGGGTGTGGGTTTGTGAGATGAGATGAGATGAGAGACGGAGGATGAAGCTTACGGGCTGGGACCTTAATTTTTTCTGGGAGATGGTACAAAGAGAATCAAGATTGTAAGGAGCTTGGTACTTGAAAGCCTCAAAGGGTTGGGTATTGCAATCCATCCTGGCGAGTGGATGCAACCACTTTTTTGACAAATGTGAGTGAGTTGGATAAAGATTGGATTGTTGATTTCAAAACAAGCGTCTGGAGTTGGTAGTGGTTCTGAGTGTGGAGCTGGATTGATGGAAGCACAAAGGTGATGATGATGATAACAGTCATGGAGAGGAGGGGAGGATAGGGAACCAAGACTAGAATTTGTGGGTGAGATCTCCAAGGGGGTCATGAGTGATGTGGAGGATGGATACTGATGAGGATCTTGATGAATCTTGTACTGGTGTGGGGTGATGAGATGATGATGGGATTTGTGTGAAGATGGAGATGTGAAAATTTTTAATAAGATGTGAACAAATGGAGATCAGATGTGTTTGATGGAGATGGATGTGATTTGGGTTGATGAAATGATGATGGGATTTGTGTGAAGATGGAGATGTGAAAATCAATAGAGATGTGAAGCAATGGAGATGAGATGTGTGTGATGCAATGGAGATGCGACAGGTATGGATTTGCTGATGTGGATGGGTGTTTTAGATGTGATGGATGGTGGATGGATGATGATGCATCAATGGCGGGTTTGATGTTTGAAATCCATCATTTTCATGAAAACCACCATTTTGAAATACACCAGTTAGGGGGTATGTGTATTGCAGAAACCTGCCATTAAAAATGGCGGGTTTGGTCAAAAAAAATGATGGTTTTCTAATGGCGGGTTTGCTAACTTTGATACACCCTATTTATTCTTTTTACATTGATTTTTTATGATTGGTAAAAAGGAGTTGAATTTCCATTACAAATCTTGAATTTTCTTCAAAAAACTATTTTTTTTATATTTTCTCTAATTATTTATGTACTGCATGATATTTATGTTTTAATATTTCAAAATATTTTAATTTCAAGCATGAACTAGATTTATGTAGCATTTTATATGTTTTTTTATTTTTGGTACAAAGGTATTTGTTTCCCAATTTATAATCTCACTTTTTTCAAGGAAATTGATGTTTTAGAATTTTTCTTATTTTTCTTAAATTGGATGAAGTTTTTTTCCCAATCTGGGGTCAGAGTTGAATTTCTTGACAGAAATTTGTTTTTATAGCATTTTTACACGTAACCTTTACTCAATTGGTGTCCATATTTGAATTATCCAAAAAGTTTTACCCAAGAAAGAACCCACAGGTGGTCTGGAGGCCTCAATAGGGTGTATCAGAGTTTAAATTCTGAAAGAATTAAATTTCTCATTGCAGGAAAAACATCAATTTTTCAGAAAATACTTTTTTATCAAAATAAACAATGAAACAATGGTTTTAACTGAAAAAAATAAACTTTTGAAAAAAAGTGGATGGGCCTGAAATCAGCCATTTAATTTTTTGAAAATTTTAACTCTGATACGCCCTAATGAAGCCCCCCAGAGCCTCCATTGGTGTTTACAGGCCTTTGGGGGCCCAAAAAGCTATCAAATGTCATTTTATCCCTTCCCAGGAACCCATTTAAACCATAAAAAAGCTGCATACCTTCCTTCAGTGCGAAATCACACCACTGGGAGTAATTATAGCCAAAAAAACTATTAGAATTATACCAAAGAAGACTTTTGGGATCATTTTAGAATTTTTTTTTCTAAAATGATGCCTTTTGGGGTCATTGGTGTGATGTTAGAATTTTTTTGTGTGTTATTTTAGCCTGGGCCATATTTCCAAAATTCTTCTGATGCCCCTACCCAGAAACAAATAAGTCCTTCCACTTAAGGGTGTATCAGAGTTAAAATTTTCAAGAAATTAAATGGCTGATTTCAGGCCTACCCATTTTTTTCTAAAAATTTTTATTTTTTTCAGTTAAAACGATTGATTCATTGTTTACTTTTTTTAAAAAAATATTTTTTGAAAAATTTATATTTTTCCTGAAAAAAGCTTTTTAAATGGCCAATGTTAAAATCACAACCTCAGGGTTGCAAATGGATGTGAATTGAGATTCATGAACAAGATGGGTTGCAAAGGGAAATTTGCCCCCCAACGCAAAGCAAGCCAAGTTTCTTCTGACTTGCGCATCCCCTGGGGAATTGCAAACCATTTTGAGTTTCAATTGGGGAATTGTGATTGGGGGTTTGAAACCCCCCAGGGGATGCACAAGTTGTGTTTGGGGGTTTAACGTGTTTTCCAGGCCCATTTGGGGCAAAATAGCCCCAAATGGGCCAGTGCCTAGGTACCCTGGGCCACATTTGAGTGCTTTCAACCCAAATTTGGGGATCTGGCATACTATGTGGGACTATTGGACCACAAAAATAAACTTGGAAATCAAAAATTCTGCCTATTGGAAAAACAACTCTCTAATCAAACCACGTAAACACGCAACACATGCCTGTTGGATAAATAAATTTTTCTCAACCCAAAAGGGAGAAAACCTTTGCAGTTGTTGTATTGAAAATTGAATTGATTACTAAATAAAAGTTTAATTTTGTTGTTTTATGGGCAAAGTGGAAAGCTCAAGCCCTCCCAGATTAAACATGGCCACTTTAAAGGAATTAATCAAAATTTCACTTAAAAACGTAATTTAAGACTAGTCAAGTTGAACTTCTATTTTTTGGAACTTTTATTTTAAGGCCAGTCAAGTTGAACTTGTATTTTTGGGAAATTTTAATTTAGGGCTAGTCAAGTTGAACTTGTTTTTTTTTGGGAACTTTTATTTTAGGGGTGCTCCATAAACTTTCATTGATTATTTAATTTTTGGTGTTTTTACTTTAGGGATGGTCAAGTTGAACTTACTTGTATTTTTTCATTTTTTTTATTTTTGGTTTTTTTGTTAATAAATGAAAATATTTATTTGTTTTTATTTTTATTTATTTATTTATTCATTCATTCATTTTTATTTATTTTCATTCATTTTCATTTTTTTAAATGTCTTTTATTTTATTTTCTCCACCTTTTTTTTATTTTTTTCCACAAATGGGTAATGAACAGCCTTTCACACTGAAATGGGTTGTGGACAGCTGTTCACCACTGGGATGGGTTGTGAGTGGTGTGGAAACTAAAGCAAAGAAATCCCAGAAAGTTGCCCCTTGGTTACAAAGTCAATTATTCTAGCGTCTGTAAGGTCTGAGGATGCTCCTTAGAGAGAGAGAGAGAGAGAGAGAGAGAGAGAGAGAGAGAGAAAGAGAAATGATGAATTCCATTTCAAAACCCATGGTCCGTGTGGTGTTCCCCCCCTTCAACCCGCACTGAGGGAGGGGGCTTTTATGCCCTCCTCCTCAACCCTAACCTAAGTACAAGTGCAAAGACAGCCTGGAAGACAAATAAAGAATAAAACCCAAAACCCAGAAACATAGCCTAATCCTAATCCATACTTCCCAATCCCTCAAGCCCTCCTGCCATTACACACATCCAGTTTGTCCTTCTCATGACACAGCCCTCTGACGCGCCCTACTTGGAGCCACCTGCACTTGTCCATATCCACCCAATGCGCCATTGTGATTTCCATGGTCCCATGGGCTGGCCTGCGCTTGCACGCGTCTGCCCACACACATAACCCCGCAATTGCCCCGCCCTTACCTCCCTAAACTTGGTTGGGGCGGCTCCATTCCTAGGTCCATAACATCCAAGCGGGTTGCTGGCCCATTGCTTCCAGTTAAGCCTGAACTGCGCCTGGCATTCTGAGCCTTGCTACAGCCACTGCTGAGACTGCGCGCACCCCCACTGCTGAGCCTGACCTACCTAATGCTGAGTGCGCAGGCCGCAACACAGTTCCAAATCCAATGCTATGTAATGACACCACAGCAGCCTTTCACAACTCAAGGTGGGTTGCAAGTCATGCCAACCAACCCTTTTTTGGCTGTGAAGGGGGCTTGTGAGGTTTCAAATTTAACATTGCCCTTTTTAAATTTTTCAAAATTTAAACTCTGATATGCCCTGATGGATTCCAAACTGATTTTCAAAATATCTGGAATTGTAGCATCAAAGAAACCATTTGAATTTTTTTAGCATCAATTGAATCAGAAGCTTTTTAAAACATCTTTGAAGTTTAGAATGAAAGGGGTTTCTGAGTTAAAATAAAGAAATAATTAGAATTCAGGAAATATGGAAAACCTTTGAAGATTCATTGTAATTTGAAAAATTATGTCAAGGCATTGATTCTTCTGATGTCAATATTCAAGCTTAGAATTGAATGAGGATTCCCAATGCAGAGAATTTTATTGGTGATTTTCTGGAATTAGAATTATCTGTATTTGTAAGTCAAAATGAATCATGTTTTTCCCATTTCATTTGCCTGTAAAAGCTCATCAAACCATGTGAATATCTTTCTGTTATTAATACCATTTTATAGAGTTGAGATTGGGGAAAAAGATATTTTTGACAAGGATAATATTCCTATGAAACCCAGGGATCAGATTTGGCAGGTATCTAGGTCATCAAAACTGGGTAAGAACTGGGATAAGAAACCCAAAAATGCTTCAAAGCTTGGAAGTTCCTCAAAACACGTTTGAATAATCCTGCTATGAATGTAAATTTTTGAACGTTGTGGTGTCAATTTATAGACACAGATTGGGAACTGCGTTGCTGCTGCGCGCTCAGCATTGGAGGCAAGCGCTCAGCATTAGGGTATGCAGAGTGCTCAGCAGCAGCCGCTGTTTGGCTCCGCACCTAGTGTACGGCTTGGGCTCAGCATTCAATGCGGCGTGGGCGGCAATCCACCCCGGAGATTGGATTCGGAAGGTAGTGCGCTCAACTAGGTTTGTGGGCGCGCCGGTTTGGACACGTAGGGGCGGAGCAATCCGCGGGCTATAAAGGAACGGATGGAGCGCGCGCAAGCGCGCAGATCATGCCGGATATTACCGGACACCCACGACCGGCGCGGACAAATGGATACGGGCAGGCGCAGGGGGCTCTGAGTAGGGTGCGGTGCAAGGACCGCGTCATGAGAAGGACAAACCGGATGGACGGAACGGAGTACAGACGTCGGGGGGGGGAGTTTGGTACAGAGGTGTGGAGAGGAGGCTAGGGTTTCTGTCTTGGGATTGTTTTCTGTTTTGTTGTCATACTGTTATTTGCGCATGTACTTAGGTTAGGGTTGAGAGGGAGGACTTATCCTCACTCTCAACTCTGGGTTGGGGAGAGGGAGGAGGGAAGGGAATCAGACCATCACATCACTGGATTAGATCAATCATCTCACCAAGAGATTAAAGGAACTCATACCGGATACACATCCAGGGGGAAAGTTCTTAGGATTGAAGGATTGGCGATTTCCCTCTCTCTCTACTCTTCTTTATCTCTTATGTCCTTATTTCTATTTCTCATTTCAAGTGCAACTCCGGGCATCCTCACCTCCTTTCAAACATAGGGAACCGTTAACTTCCCAACCTTGGGACAATTATAGGGGGATAACCCTTAGTCTTTCCAAATCTGGGGGTCTGGCCAGGAAATAACCTTCCGTTTCTTGTCTTTTGAAGTTAACTGGGCGCAATGCCCTATCCATACCTCCCAACAGTCGCTTCCTCTTCTTCTTCTTCTTCTCCTTCCGTTTCCGGGTCTGCTACTCCAACCCCACTTGCGTCTTCCATCCCTCCTCCTCCCCCTCCCTCCGCTTGACCCAGGACAAGCTACGCCGTTCTCCCATTGGTCTCCAGTGACCATGAACCCACTCGTCTGGTTTGCATCAGGCCGCGCAACTACCCTCACATCCAATTCAACACTGCGGATGTGGAGCAATTCATCTTGAGATACAAAGTTATTGCAGATGCGGAAGGTGTGTTGGACGCCAATAAGGCCCGGCTTGTTGTCCTGTTCATTATGGACAAAGAGAAGCTCCGGGATGTGAAGGAGATGGAAGGCTAAAAGAATCAAGATTGGCCAAAACTGAAGGCGGAGATCCTAACGCAGTGGGGTAGGCGCAAACCTCAATTCCGGGAAAGCAATTTTGATTGCGTGGCCTTGGAGGCAAGCGCGCGCGGAGGAGTCAGAACGCGGGTGGAGCTGGCGGATTACACCTTGACATTCAATCAGATCTATTGGTACTTGTCAAAGAACAAGGTGGTGGCGGGACAGACGGGGGCCATGAAACGCGCGTTTCTGGGCGGTTTAGGCGCTCAACTCCGGGCAAGGGTGCAGCGGCATTTTTACAATCACAACTTGGTAAAGCGGTCATTGGACGGGAGTATCGCGCTCCTTCCGGAGTTGGCTGTCATTTTCCAGGCTGTGGAGAGTGAGCTTGACTTAGAAGAGCTTATTGAGGATACCCCTAAGTCCTTCCCAGCGGGACTGAAGAAATCCGCCCCCCAGGTTTTGGCTCCTGCGCAATTTCCAGCCCCGGTTCCAGCTACTTCCACGGGTGTTGCGGTTCCTCAACCCGCGCCTGCCCCTCCGGTAAGTGAATTGACGGAGCTAATGAAGGATTTGAAGATCTGCATGAGCCGTATGGGCCAGCAGCAGCCGCAAGGGCCTCTACCTCACATGGTGGAAGGGTTTTGGCCGCCCGGTACCTTTGTGCCAAGGGGGTGTTTGTACTGCGGGGCAAACAGTCATTGGCGATCGGCGTGCGAGGAGCTTACAAAGGATCTCAACGCGGGATTGGTTCGACAGGCGGGGATGGGGTACATGTTTCTGACGGGCGAACAGATTTCAATGGAGCCAAGCCAGCCGACCGCAATGCAGCAGGTGCACACACGGGGTCAGGAGGCGGGAACAACGGCACAAGCGTCACTAGGCATTGTTACCGGTCCCGGATTGTGGCAACCACCTTGGGTGGAAGCTGAGGTAAGGGTAGTGGCAACGGAAGAGAAGGTGGCGGTCTCCAATAAGATGGAGGTGGATGCAAAGGAGCAACCCCTGCTGACTGTTCCAAAACTGGCCGCACGCGTGCCCGGAATCAAGGCGCGGGCAGCGAATCCTGTAGGGAAGAAGAAAGCAGCAGACATTGTGTGAAGGGTGATGGGTAACAAGACTCCGGTCCCGCTGACCTTGCGGGAACTGGAAGCTGTGTCTCCGGTGGTGGTAGATGAGATGGCTCAGGCGTTGCGGGATTGCGGTCAGGGCCGGGTACCTCAGACGGTGCAACGGGTTCATGTGGCACGGAAGGAGGAGGGGCGCGAGGAGTGTGAGTTGATATTGGTTTTGACTCCGCTTGCTTATGTTCTGATGGTCATAGCGGGGAGGAAGGTGTGGGCTATGGTGGACAGCGGTTCAATGGTGAACCTGCTGCCATTGCGGATGGTGGATGATTTGGGGTTTGTTTGGCGGAAATGCGCAATGGGTCTCCGCGCGCTTAACGGAGGGGAGTGTTGTGTGGATGGGGTAGTTGAGGAGGAGGAGGTCAAGGTTGCAAGGGTATGTAAGCCTCTTTCTTTTCTTTTGGTTGATTGTGGGGATGTGATTTTGGGAAGGCCGTTCATGTTTGGGTTCCGAGCGCAAATGGTTTTTGATCCGGAGGCGGGAACGGAGGCGTTGACGGTGGAGGATTTATCCGGCGGAAAGTTTGAGACAACTATCTGCAATCACGGGAAAGGAAAGCAAAGGAGAGTGTCAGAGTATGAGGAGGAACTGGACGCGGAGTTGGTCTGCAACGGGCAACCCTTGGAGGATTTTTTCTAGTCGACCAAGGAGACTGCACGGAACAAGCTCCGGTTTTGCGTGGGCGGTCGACTAATGAGGAGTAGGGAGGGGAAGGAAGGAAAGTGCAGGGCACACACGTTGCAGAAGTAAGTCCCTTTTCTCAGTATGCATTGCCTGAGGTTACTACGCTTCAAAAACCCTATCATTGTGCCACACTCGTGAGCAAAGGCAGAAGCCCCCGTTCCGTTCTGTGCAGGACCTAGAGCAAAGGATGCGTGCGGATGATGCGGTGCAACTCTGGCAAGTAAAAGCCGGTGTCGCGGAAGGTCCAACCAAGGAATGAGCCAATGCCCCAGGAATTGAACGGACCGCTTTGACCAATTGCTTGGTTGCGGGACCCTTGGGTCACACCAATTAAGGCTTTGGGGTGGGTTACTAGTTTGGCGCGGATCATGGAGGAGCGGATTGCAGCTTTCAATTTTGGCCCGACGGGATGGTTGAGTACGGAGGAGCGTGAGTTTCTGGTTTTGGTTCTGGTTCTTTGGGAAAGAGCGCTCGCGTTTGGACCTGAAGAGTGGGGGCTTCTGAAGAACGATATTGGCGACCACTATGTCATCCCCACTGTCAATCACAAGCCATGGCAGATCAAGCCAATTCCAATACCCCGGGCGGTCCGGGAGCAGTTTCTGGAGTTGGTGCGGGAACGGGTGAAGACTGGCCTCTACGAACAGTCAACGTCTAGTTTCTCCAGTCCAATCTTTGTGGTAGTTAAGCAGGAACAAAAGTCATTGAGGATTGTCCATGATCTACAGCGGATCAACTCTTTTACAATCCGGGACACAGGATGGCCCCCTTGCATTGACGAGTTCCTTGAGTCAATGGCGAGGCGCGCTTGTTACGGTTTAGTGGATGTGATGGGGGGATACGACCAGCACAAGTTGGATCCTTGCTTGCAGCCTCTAATGGCATTTGAGACTGGGTTGGGAAGAATGCAGCTGACTTGGCTACCGCAGGGCGCAACCAATTCTGTGGCGGTGTACCAGGCGCAAATGGCTTGGATCCTGAAAGATGATCTTCCAGAGGGAGTCCAAATCTTCATCGACCAGGCGGGCATCAAAGGTCCAAAATACAATTACGGAGGAGCAGAGCTGGTTGGAGTTCCTGGCGTCCAACGTTTTGTGTGGGAATACGTGCAGACGTTGGAACGCATCCTGTTTTGCATCAAGGAGGCAGGACTGACGGTGTTGGGGAAGAAGTTGGCAGTTTGCGTTCCGGCGCTCAAAGTCCTTGGCCATGTTGTTGCTTCCAATGGCTGACGTATTGCAGAGAAGAAGCGGAACAAGGTCCTCAAATGGCCAACCCTGCGGACAGTGTTGCATATCCGTCAGTTCTTGGGATTATGTAGCTATGTCCGTATGTTCATCAAGAGGTTTGCAGAGGTGGCAAGCCTGCTCCAATCACTAACGCGGAAAGGCGGGGAGTGGAAGTGGGGAGAAGAGTGCGATTGCGCGTTCCGGAAGCTCAAGGAGATTGTGGGAAGTGACATTGTGCTCTGCGATCTCAACTACAATGCAGGAGGAATCAGGCTAGCGGTCGATTCCAGCAAATTAGGCGCGGGGGGGTTCTCACTCAAGAGGACAACGGCAAGGATAGGCTGGTGCTTTACGAGTCGGTCACCTTCACTCTGACGGAAAGCAGGTACTCTCAGCCAAAGTTGGAGTTGTGCGGGGTCACCAAGATTGTGCGGCGGCTTCAGTATCTCTTGTGAGGGGTTCACTTTGAGCTTTTGGTGGATGCAGAGGCGCTGGCGCGGATGATCAATTCCCCAGCGTTGCCAAATGCTCCCATGACCAGGTGGGTAGCGTTTCTTCAAATTTTTTCCTTTTCTGTTGTTCATGTCCCGGGGAAAGCGTTCACTATGTCCAACGCGTTGTCGCCGTATCCAAGGGACAACCCTTTTGAGGACGCGGAACTGCTTGATGTGGAGGCCCTGGTTGTCAAGGTAGGGGTTGTGGAGGCGGGCGTTCAGCTGCAACTCTGGCAGACCGGGCGGTACGCAATTCTTTGCGATTAACTGCGGGACCTTTGTTTTCCCAATGGAACTACGGGCAAGCACATGCAATGGGAAAGGCGGCAAGCGGGAAACTTCTACGTACAGGAGGGGCAGCTTTTGCGGCGGAAGACTCTGGTTCCTCTTGTGGTTACCACTTCAAGGGCGGATCAGGAAGCTATCCTCCAAAGCCTTCACGACAATCTTGGCCATTGAGGGGAAGTCAAAATGCAGAGGCGGGTGAAAGAGCGGTTCTGGTGGCCGGGGGTAGTGCGTGCGGTATGGGAATGGTTGGTGTCCTGCAAAGCCTGTCAATGGCGGAGCGCGAGATTGCCTAAGGAAGTTGGAAACCCCACAGGGGAAGACACCCTCTTTGGCTGAGTCTTACTTGATTTCTTCCACATCAAAGCCGGCAAGTTTGCCTATCTGCTTGTCGCACGGGACAACCTGTCCGGTTGGGCGGAAGCGCGCCCGTTGGTCAAGCTCTCGGCGGAAAAAGTTGCTCTGTTTCTGCAGGAAGATTGGTTTGCGCGGTACGGGTTGCTTCGTCTGGTTATGGTGGACGGAGGGGCCAAGTTTTGCGGCCGTTTGGTTGAATTGGTGAAGAGTTGCGGAGCCAAGTTTGGCCAAGTAATGGAGTATTATCCCGAGGGGGCCGGCATGATTGAGCACGGGCATCAACCAATCAAGGACGCCCTGGTCAAGATGTGCGGGGAGGACAGAAAGCGCTGGCAGGAGACCCTTCCAATGGTTCTGTTTGCGGATTGGATTTTGGTGAAGCGGCCAACAGGCTACTTGCCGTACAAGTTACTTTTCGGACAGCTCCCCGTGCTTCCGGTGAACATTGAGTTGGAGACGTTCCTGGGGGTTGACTGGTGGAAGGTGAAGAACTCCGCCAAATTGCTTGAGGCTCGCGCTGAACAGCCCCTTTGACGGGACGGGATGCTCGCAAAGGCCGCGGACTGGCTGAAGAAGACTCAGACGGCATTGGTGCGCTATTGGGACGAGCGCTGCTTGCATCATCTCTAGGATCCCTTGCAGAAGGGGGATTTGGTGCTACTCTACAACTGCAGTCTGGAGTCTCAGTGGGGGAAATTGTTTTCTAACCGGTGGAACGGCCCATTCCGTGTGTCGTCCAAGTTCAAGGGGGGCAGCTATCAGTTGGAGGAATTAGACGGTACTCCCCTGAAATGGAAGGCGGCAGCTTTGCATGTCAAGCGCTTCTTTGTGCAAGGATCTACCTCGTTCGACGAGACAGCAGAAAGGGGTGACGGATCAGACAAGGGGAGTGTGGAGTGCGGAGATGGTGTAGGAAAGCAATCCAGGGATTTGTCTTTGGGCGGAGAAGCAGAGAACGTGCCGTTGCAATGGAGTAGGCGGTTGCGACCAGCTGGGGACAGTGGCCAAGTTGGGGGTAGGGGATAAGTTTTGATTTGGTGAGGGGGTGCTCTATCTGGTTCACAGCCGGAACAACTAGACACCCCAGAATGTTTGTTTCTCTATGTTTCTTTCTTATCTGGATTGTGGGGTCTTTGCTGGCTTGGGGGTTTTTGCAGGAAACATGGGCGCGGCACAAATCCGGGTCCGTAAACACAAGGAAAAGCCCCGCGGAACCGGGACACAAGGACAATCCTGCGGATGGGGGAAGCGGGACGAAAGAGCAATTTGCAGGCGGCCTACGGGCATTGCGCAAAAAAAAAGTGTTCCTTTCTATTTTTCTTCTCTGTTGGTTTCTTTTTCTCTTTTTCTTTTCTCTCAGGATATCTTGAGGATGGGTGGTTGGTATGGGAATAAGCTTGATTTGGTGAGGGGGTGCTCTAGCCGGTTCACAGCCGGAACAACTAGACACCCCAGAATGTCCGTTCTCTTACTCTCTCTCTCTCTCTTCCCTTATGGTGGCGCGCACTGGTGTTTGGTTGTGGTGTTTGTTACAGGATGGGTACGGGGAACTGTGTGGCAGTTTTTCTGGGGCGTTCCAGGTGCCCCTTTTTGGAACGGTTTGTCACTTACAATCGCTCACAAAGCAAAGCGCGCGGACGCGGACCTCAACCTCAAGCTCATTCTCACAAAGGGCGGTCGCGCACTTTTTCTCAGAAGGTTAAGACCTCGCGCGGATAAGTGTATTTTCTTAGGACAAAGGAAGCGCGGTACAACCAGAAGAAAAGAAAGAGAAGAAGGGGAAGGGGGGGGCAATGCGCCTAAGCCATCTTCATCATCTCCTCCATTTCCACCCTTGACAACGCCAGTAAGGCCCAGAAAGACGCCAGGAGCTTGCGCCGGGGATTGCGAGGAAATCCTGAAGCATCCTGGTCAACCCCTCCGCAAAAACCTCGAAGCCAGCCGCAGGGAGTGCCATTACAATTGGAATTTCCGGGATCTCGGGAGGGCTGGGGGGAGGAGTGGCCGGTGAAGATGGGGCCTCCGGGGAACCAACAGGGGGGCTAGGTTCAGCTGGAGGCAATGATGGGAAGACAATGGGTGACGGAGGCAGAGGGACGTTGGGGGTCGTAGGCCTCTTATCCGAGGCCGCTGGTGGCGCGGGCGGTGGCAGGGTGCCTCGTGGAGGAGGAGGAGAGGGTGCTGGCGTGGCCGCGGGTTGTCTGGAAAGCCTTGGGTCCGGTACCGTTTGATTCACCCTGACAGCGGCGGCCCAAGCGTGGGTTGCTGCGCGCCATTCCTCCAAGGTTTTGTATTTTCTCCATTGCAGAGGTCCAGCCTGGCGGAGAGGTGATGCCAAGTCGCAGCTCACGTGCAAGATGGGGGGTGACGGAGGTTGGGGGCGGCAGGATGAAGGTGAACCGGGGGGTGTCCACACGTACTATAGGGCAATTCTTAGATGATTTTGAGCGCGAAGGAATGCCAAGTGCAAGGGCAAGTGCAAATAGCAAGACCCAGTTGCAAATTGCGAACTTAGTTATGCCACTCAAAAAACGGCAAGATTAATGGAATGTGTTCCAAAGAAGGAAACTCAACCTAAGTCCAATGTGATAACTAGGTTGCAGCAAAATGCGAGAACGTATGAAATTAACTAACTGAGGAGACAATCATCAGGCAAGGGGATAGCCCTTATAAGGTAATCCAAAGTGACTAGATACAACCTGGTGATGAGCTAACTACAGTTGAAGCAGTGAGGCAATTATTGACAGGAACGGGATGGGAAATGAAGCAGTGGTATAGATCTAAGGTCTTAGCATAAGTGCGAGACAATAGAATCTGAGTGTACAATTGCATGACAAATTGGGACGAGAGCAAGTGACATTGAAGGTAATGCAAATGAGAGGTAATAGTCTATGCAGGGTAGGGACTAGTCCAATTGCAAACTATACAGTAGTGATGGCTTAGTTATTTGTAGATGCAAGCTAAGAAACAATGCATGACCAAAGATGGAAGTCCAAGGCTGTTGATTGGCCAGGGAAGGAGATTGGATCTCATAATGGATGGCCGACCGGTATGGAGTTAACCGCAAAGTTTGCAAGTATATACTGAGTTGGTTGCCAAGATTGGAAGGTCAGCGCGAGCCAGAGGAAATAGCGGATTGCACCATTGATGTTGTGCTTTTATTTGTGTCACGCTTTTAGACTGAGGTAGATGGTACTGAGGAGAGGACATGTCGAAGTGGTGAAGACAATAATCCTTAAGTGCAAAGCGTGACAGTTGCCTGGGTATAAAGACGCGAGCTCCTGCGAGCATTCAGGTAAATTTAACCATTGATTTCAAGTTGTTTAATTATCACTGTATACCCTTATACCTTACTTAATTCATTACCCAATAGATTTTTATAAATTTTGTAAGAATTTTGTAATTGTCATCCCGCCGTTGCGAAAAATGTATTCGCCGCAACAAGCGATGTATTCCCAGTACTGCCATCCGAGGTCTCCGAGGCAAATGCGAGCAATGTCGCCTTCGCAAGGTGGCGTGCAACTTCCCTATAAATTTCGAGTCAACTGCCAAGGGTCCTTTGGAATTATCAAGGGAGATGCAAAGTTGTAGGTCCACGCCAAGGGTTAATTAAGAGATATCACCATTGCCGGAGATTGAATACTTGGGGACGCGAGTTCCTGGTGAGTACTAATCAGGACTAACTAATGAACTTGAAATAGTAACTAATTTTTTGCTTGTTTGCTAGTGTTGCCTTGTTTTCAAAGATATACTACCAACAAACCACCACCACCACCACCTTACTGGGGACCACCGACTGAAAACCTGGGGCCCCAGATGAATGCCGAGGTGCGAGGCAAGGTGTCCAGTGAAGAACCGGTAGGAGTTATAACCAAGGAAGCGAGGGAAGGAGAAGAAAAAGCAGCGGAAAGAGAAGTGGGAAATGGAGGAAACGGAAGTGGAGAGAACAAAGAGGAAGGGGGTGAATTAGAAGAAGGAAACAAAGGAGATGGAAGGGAGGAATTGGCTGGGACAGAAGGGATGGAGGGCCAAGGCGAAGCAGATCCGGTGCGAATTGTATTACCGGTCAAAACGGATGCGAGGCACCTGACGGACAATATTGGAGAAGGAATGTAGGGTGGCCAAAGGAAGAGAGCGTATGAAGAGCTCTTGGAGGAAGGCGGATGGAATGCTCAGCCGAAGCAAGCTTGGGTTGCAAGATGCAAGGAGATTTTCCAGAGGCACATTGTAACGGAAGTGCTGGTTCTACAAAGAATGTCCGCATTTATCAACAATGAAGACCTGGATCCTTTTCAATCCATGGTTTCTGAATTGACGGCAAATTGGGAGGATGGGGAAAAAGAAATAAAAGAAACTTTGTAATTTAATATATATATATATTTTTTATTTTTTTATTATTATTATAAATAGAGATATTATTATTATTATTTTTTTTTAATAATAAGGAATGAAGTTTTTTTTCATTTAGTGGAAATGAAAGGAAAATGAGAAAAGAATAACACAGGAGGAATTTAACTGATGGGATGATGGTGTAAAAGAAAATGGGTTTGGATGACATGGAATATAAGATGAAATGAGATTGAGTAAGATAAATGTGGAATGGAATGAAAGGGGATTGGATAGGATGAAATGTGGAATGGAATGGAATGGGATTGGATGGGATGAAATGTGGAATGGAATGGGATTGGATGGGAAAAATCATGATTTTTGAGGTTTGCAAGGGTAGCTTGCATGGAATTCTCAAATCAGATTGGGTGAATTGCAAAGGTGATGGGCTGGTTCCCACAAGGTGCAATCTTTGTCGGACTGGAAGCGAGACCATTTGACAAGGTATTGAAGTTTTCCTTTGCATAACCTGGAATCCAGAATACGGCTTACTTCCCACTCTTGATGATCAAGGACAGTGACCAGTTCAGGAGGGGGATGAGTCTTGCCCGGGAATAGGACTCGAGCTGGCTCTAGGAGAGACACATGAAAGACCGGGTGGATACCTTGCCATTTTGCAGGTAAAGTAAGTTTAAAGGCGTTAGGGGAGATGACTGATTCTACTTTAAAGGGGCCAAGCTTTCTTTTGGAGAGTTTGCGAGTTGGGCAAGTGCTGAAAATGTTGCAAGCATCAAGCCATACTTGATCTCCTACTGCAAAGGTTGGAGCCAAAGTGAAATATTGGTCTGCTTGCTCCTTATAGCGCTGGTTTGCTTCTTCAAGGTTGATTAGAAGTTGCAATTGAAGGGATTGAATTTGTTCAAGGTAATGAGTAGCAGGTTGAGAAGGTGCTACGTGAAGGAAAAAAGAAAGTTGGGTTTCTACCATAAAGAGTTTGGAAGGGCAACTGTTTGGTGGAGGAATGAGTGGAGTTGTTGTAGGCAAATTTGGCTAGTGGGAGCCATTGCAACCAGTCGTCTTGTTGATAGGCAACATACATTTGAAGATATTGTTCCAGAATCTGATTAAATCACTTGGTTTGCCCATCCATTTCCGGGTGGTAAGCCGTTGATAAATTGCAAGTAATCTTCAAATGTTGGCATAGCAAGTTCCAGAAGCTTGAGACAAACAGAGATCCACAATCACTAACTATATTATCAGGGAGGCCATGTTTTGAAAATTCATATTCTATGAACAAGTTAGCTAAGTCTTTTGAAGAGGCCGTCACATTACTGCGTAAAAATAAAGCCATCTTCAAGAAGTGATCTACTATTACTAGAATAGCATCATATCCACTAGAAGAAGGTAATTGAGAGATGAAATCCATAGACAGCGAGTGCCAAGGACAAGGGGGAATTGGAAGTGGCTGGAGCAGCCCATACTTCCGGTGTTTTGAGGACTTGTTACGATTGCAATCATAGCACGCGCTAACATAGTCTTTTACTTCTTTGGTCATACCAGGCCAGTAGAAGTCTCGTGCAATCAATTGGTAGGTTTTATCCTGCCCATGATGACCAGCAAGCGGAAAATTGTGCCGTGATTAAAAAGATATCTAACTTAATGCAAGAATTATCTGGTACTACTATACGATTATCATAAACTAAAAAGTCATTATCATCAATACTGTAACTACTATCTAATAAGTTCGCACTTTTGCAAAGTTCAATGCACTTGGGGTCTTTTTGTTGAGCTTGTCAGAGTTCAGAAGCCAAATCTTGTAAGCAAGCGATGATCAAACTGAGTTGGGCAGATTGGGTTGAGAAGAGTGTCCTAACGTTTTCAGGGTTGTTTTTGGAAAAGGTGCTCCCCCCCCCTGGGTAAACGTCGTCCCGACGTGATAAAGCATCAGGAACTACCGCTTGTTTCCCAGGACAGTACATGATCATAAAGTGGAACTCGGAGAGGTATTCGGCCCATTGTGCCTGTCTACGTGTGAGGATTTTTGAACTCATGAAATACTTCAAAGAATTATGATCAGTTAAAACTTCAAAGGATTCCCTAAGGCTCAAAAGGTATGAACACCATTTTTTCAAGCAATAAATAATTGTGAGAAGTTCCTTGTCATGAATCTCATAGTTGAGCTCTGCAGCAAGCAACTTTCAAGACTCAAAAGCTACGGGATGAAAGAGAGAAGTGGAAGAAGAAAACTGCGAGATTACTCCTGCGATCGCATAGTCGCTTGCGTCTGTTTCAACAATAGTGCAAGCTAGCTTGTTGAAGTGAGCGAGTATTGGAGCAGTGGTGAACGCTTTCTTCAGAGCTTTGAACTCCAAAGCAGCTTGTTTGGTAAAAACAAAAGGAGTGTCTTTTTGAAGAAGGTTAGTAATGTTGGATTGCTGATGAAGAAATAAATGATACAAGAACAAAGAGGGCTACGCCGCAAATAAAATCAGTTGAGAATCAAAAGAAAGATTTAATGAAGAAAGGATGAAAAAAGAAGATCAACATCTGGAAACGGATCAAGACTTGATGGGTGACAATGGTGAAGTTGAATGTGAAAGATGGCATGAAGAATAGAAAAATTATAATAATAAAAGAATAGTGTAGTTCTTTCAAATGAAGGAACATTGGAGATCAGATTTCTTAGAATGGATTTGACAATAATATGTGATAGTCTTACCAGTCAGATTGTTGATTGGTTGGATTTGAGAGTGGATGAGTTGACGTTGAGTAATAGGTTGAAGAAGATTGAGATAAAGATGAGACACAAAGAAAGAAAATAAGAGGTAAAGAAAAGAATAAGATTGGTGAAAGAAAGGTTGATGGGATAGAGGATCAAGTTGAGAATTGTTGGTGGGAGGATGATTCAGGTCGGTTGAGGATGATGGTTCATCATGGTGTGTTGAAAGGATTCGTGGTTGAGGTCAAAGAGATTCAGTTGAGGATGATTTTTAATTTGGGAAATGATCGTGCAAAAAAGAGATAGAGGAAATGACAGGAAAAAGAAATAACATAGGAGTGACATGTGAAAAGAAATAGTGACAGATGAACAGAGAGAGCAGAGAGAGCCGGAGCGCGGGTGGACAGAGTAAGTTATTTGACACCCCCTGTGACTGGTAAGATCAAGCACTTAAAAGAAGGATCTATTAATTGAAGAAGTGAGGAAAGAGTAGGAAATGGAAGAGCTTTAGTTAATCCATCTGCTTTCATTTTGGCAGCTGGTATTAAGTCAACTGAAAGATTTCCTAGTTTTAGCTCTTTGCAAAGCGCTTTTGTTTTGATGTCAATATGACGAGTTTTTGAATTACATCCAAATTTCTTTAGTTTATCGTCAAGACCTTTATTGTTGATAAAGTGATAACTCAATCTAATTCTTTCTTCCAGAGTTCTGCCACAAGACCTCTCATCCATATGGCTTCAAGAAAGGAGTTGACTAATGGGTTGAGTTCAGCTTCAGTTGTTGAGTGAGTGACGTTATGTTGCCTGTAGCTGCTCCAAGAGATAAGAGAATTAAAAAGAAGAGAAAGATGTCCGGACTGAGAATTTTGAGTTTCTGTATCATCACTCCAAGTTGCTTTGCTGTAACATTTGATTTGGGTTTTTGAATTATGTACTTGCAGCGTAAGTTTTAAATTTTTTGTTGCTTTGAGATATTTCCAGCAATGTTTTACCTCTATCCAGTGACAAATCCCTGGTTTCTTGCAGAATCTAGCAAGGCTAGAAACAGAAAAACTGAGATCCGGATGAGTTAGGCAGGCAATATAATTGATAAGGAATACGGCAGATCTATAATTGACGTTTAGAGTTTTAAATTCTTTGTGTTCTTCATTGGAGGCCGGAGCTAAATTGATATTTGCGGTTAAGGGAACAGACAAGGGCTTGCAATCTATCATCTTCAGTTCTTCTAATTGGTGTTGATTGTGTTTTGGCTGAGAGAGCAAGATTTTGTTATTGACTCGTTTGTACTTCATTCCAAGAATTGTATTAGGATTGTGATGACTTGAATTTGGAAATTGTTCAAGGAATTTTTTTTGAAAGTTATTGCCGAGACCGACAAGGAAAAGATTGTCTACATGGAAGTGTCACACAACCACCCCACGTACTATAGGGCAATTCTTAGATGATCGTGAGCGCAAAGGAATACCAAGTGCAAGGGCAAGTGCAAATAGCAAGACCCAGTTGCAAAGTGCAAACTTGGTTATGCCACTCAAGAAATGGCAAGATGAATGGAATGTGTTCCGAAGAAGGAAACTCAACCTGAGTTCAATGTGATAACTAGGTTGCAGCAAAATGCAAGAACATATGAAATTAACTAACTGAGGAGACAATCATCAGGCAAGGGGATAGCCCTTATAAGGTAATCCAAAGTGACTAGGTACAACCTGGTGATGAGCTAGCTACAGGTGAAGCAGTGAGGCAATGAATGACAGGAACGGGATGGGAAATGAAGCAGTGGTATAGATCTGAGGTCTTAGCGTAAGTGCAAGAAAATAGAATCTGAGCGTACAATTGCATGACAAATTGGGATAGGAGCGAGTGACGTTGAAGGTAATGCGAATGAGAGGTAAGAGTGTATGAAGGGTAGGGACTAGTCCAATTGCAAACTATACAGTAGTGATGGCTTGGTTAGATGTAGATGCAAACTAACAAACAATGCATGACCAAAGATGGAAGTCCAAGGCTGTTGATTGGCCAGGGAAGGAGATTGGATCTCATAATGGATGGCCAACCGGTATGGAGTTAACTGCGAAGTTCTCAAGTATATACTGAGTTGGTCGCCAAGATTGGAAGGTCAGCACGAGCCAGAGGAAATAGCGGATTGCACCATTGATGTTGTGCTTTTATTTCTGTCACGCTTTTAGACTGAGGTAGATGGTACTGAGGAGAGGACATGTCAAAGTGGTGAAGACAATAATCCTTAAGTGCAAAGCCTGACAGTTGCCTGGGTATAAAGACCCGAGCTCCTGCAAGCGTTCAGGTAAATTTTACCATTGATTTCAAGTTGTTTAATTATCACTGTATACCCTTATACGTTACTTAATTCATTACCCAATAGATTTTTATAAATTTTGTAAGAATGTTGTCATTGTCATCCCGCCGTTGCAAAAACTGTATTCTCTGCAACAAGCAATGTATTCCCAGTACTGCCGTCCAAGGTCTCCGAGGCAAATGCGAGCAATGTTGCCTTTGCAAGGTGGCGTGCAACTTCCCTAGAAATGTTGAGTCGACTGCCAAGGGTCCTTTGGAATCATCAAGGGAGATGCAAAGTCGTAGGTCCGCGCCAAGGGTTAATCATGAGATACCACCATTGCTGGAGATCAAATACTTGGGGACGCGAGTTCCTGGTGATTACTAATCATGACTAACTAATGAACTTGAAATAGTAACTAATTGTTTGCTTGTTTGCTAGTGTTGCCTTGTTTTCAAAGATATACTACCAACAAACCACCACCACCACCACCTTACTGGGGACCGCCAACTGAAAACCCGGGGCCCCAGATAAATGCCAAGGTGCAAGGCAAGGTGTCCGGTGCAGAACCGGTAGGAGTTATAACCGAGGAAGGGAGGGAAGGAGAAGAAAACACAGCGGAAAGAGAAGCGGAAAATGGAGGAAACGGAAGTGGAGAGAGCGGAGAGGAAGCGGGTGAATTAGAAGAAGGAAACAAAGGAGATGGAAGGGAGGAATTGGCTGGGACGGAAGGGATGGAGGGCCGAGCCAAAGCGGATCCGGTGCAAATCGTATTACCGGTTGAAACGGATGCAAGGCGCCTGACAGACAATATTGGAGAAGGAACGTTGGGTGGCCAAAGGAAGAGAGTGTATGAAGAGCTCTTGGAGGAAGGTGGATGGAATGCTTGGCTGAAGCAAGCTTGGGTAGCAAGATGCAAGGAGGTTTTTGAGAAGCAAATTGTAACGGAAGTGCTGGTACTTCAAAGAATGTCCGCATTGATCAACAATGAAGACCTTGATACCTTTTGGTCCATTGTTGTGGAATTGACGGCGAATTGGGAGGATGCAGGAAAAGAAATAAAAGAAACTTTGTAATTTAATGTATATATATATTTTTTTTTATTATTATTAAAAATAGAAATATTATTATTTTTTTTTTTTAATAATAAGTGGAAATGAAAGGAAAATGAGAAATGAATAACACAGTGAGATGGAGGAATTAACTGATGAAATGATGGTGAAATAAGATGGGTTTTAATGGGATGGAATATGAAATGGAATGTGATTGAGTAAGATAAATGTGGAATGGAATGAAATGGGATTGGATGGGATGAAATGTGGAGTGGAATGGAATGGGATTGGATGGGATGAAATGTGGAGTGGAATGGAATGGAATTGGATGGGATGAAATGTGGAGTGGAATGGAATGGGATTGGATGGGATTGGATGGGAAAGAATCATGATTGCCAAGGTTTGCAAGGGTAGCTTGCATGGAATTCTCAAATCAGATTGGGTGAATTGCAAAGGTGATGGGCTGGTTCCCACAAGGTGCAATCTTTGTCAGACTGGAAGCCAGACCATTCGACGAGGTATTGAAGTTTTCCTTTGCGTAACCTCGAATACAGAATATGGCTTACTTCCCACTCTTGATGATCAAGGACAGTGACCGGTTCAGGAGGGGGATGAGTCTTGCCCAGGTATAGGACTCGAGCTGGCCCTAGGAGAGACACATGAAATACTGGGTGGATACCTTGCCATTTTGCAGGTAAAGTAAGTTTAAAGGTGTTAGGGGAGATGACTGATTCTACTTTAAAGGGGCCAAGCTTTCTTTTGGAGAGTTTGCAAGTTGGGCGAGTGCTGCGAATGTTGCAAGCATTGAGCCATACTTGATCTCCTACTGTAAAGGTTGGAGCCAAAGTGCAAGATAGGTCTGCTTTCTCCTTATAGCGCTGGTTTGCTTCTTCAAGGTTGGTTTGAAGTTGCAATTGAAGGGATTGAATTTGTTCAAGGTAATTGGTAGCAGGTTGAGAAGGTGCTACGTGAAGGGAAGAGAAAGTTGGGTTTCTACCATAAAGAGTTTGGAAGGGCAACTGTTTGGTGGAGGAATGAGTGGAGTTGTTGTAGGCAAATTTGGCTAGTGGGAGCCATTGCAACCAGTCGTCTTGTTGATAGGCAACATACATTCAAAGATATTGTTTGAGGATCTGATTAACTCACTTGGTTTGCCAATCCGTTTCCGGGTGGTAAGCCGTTGATAAATCGCGAGTGATCTTCAAATGTTGGCATAGCAAGGTCCAGAAGCTTGAGACAAACAGAGATCCACGATCACTAACTATATTATCAGGGAGGCCATGTTTTGAAAATACATGTTCTATGAAAAAGTTAGCCAAGTCTTCTGAAGAGGCCGTCACATTACTGCGTAAAAATGAAGCCATCTTTGAGAAGCGATCTACTATTACTAGAATAGCATCATATCCACTAGAAGAAGGTAATTGAGAGATGAAATCCATAGACAGCGAGTGCCAAGGACAAGGGGGAATTGGAAGTGGCTGGAGAAGCCCATACTTCCGGTGTTTTGAGGACTTGTTACGATTGCAATCATAGCACGCGCTAACATAGTCTTTTACTTCTTTGGTCATACCAGGCCAGTAGAAGTCTTGTGCAATCAATTGGTAGGTTTTATCCTGCCCATAATGACCAGCAAGTGGAGAATCATGCCGTGACTTGAAGATATCTAACTTAATGCAAGAATTATCTGCTACTACTATACAATTATCATAAACTAAAAAGTCATTATCATCTATAGTGTAACTACTATCTAATAAGTTTGCACTTTTGCAAAGTTCAATGCACTTGGGGTTGTCGTGTTGAGCTTGTCGGAGTTTGGAAGCCAAATCTTTTAAGAGAGCGATGATCGAACTGAGTTGGGCAGATTGGGTTGAGAAGAGTGTCCTAACGTTTTCAGGGTTGTTTTTGGCAAAGGTGCTCCCCCCCCCTGGGTAAACATTGTCCCAACGTGATAAAGCATCAGGAACTATGCTTGTTTCCCAGGAAGGTACGTGATTGTAAAGTGGAACTCGGAGAGGTATTTGGCCCAACATGCCTGTCTACGTGTGAGGACTTTTGAACTCATGAAATACTTCAAAGAATTATGATCAGTTAAAACCTCAAAGGATTCCCTAAGACTCAAAAGGTATGAACGCCACTTCTTCAAGCAATAAACAATTGCAAGAAGTTCCTTGTCATGAATCTCATAGTTAAGCTCTGCAGCGAGCAACTTGCAAGACTCAAAAGCTACAGGGTGAAAGAGAGAAGTGGAAGAAGAAAACTGCAAGATTACTCCTGCAATTGCATAGTTGCTTGCGTCTGTTTTGAAAATAGTGCGAGCTAGCTTGTTGAAGTGAACGAGTATTGGAGCAGTGATGAACGCTTTCTTCAGAGCTTCAACAACCAAAGCAGCTTGTTTGGTGAAAATAAAAGGAGTGTCTTTTTGAAGAAGGTTAGTAAGATTCAGGGTTTTTTCAGCATAACGCGCAATAAACCTTCTATAGAAATTACTGAAACCAAGGAAAACTTGAAGAGATTTAACCAAAGAAGGTGGGGCCAGTCCAATATGCGTTTGCTCTTGGCTGGGTCCATCAATAGTCCTTGCTGCAAGACTATGACACCTAGAAAATGAAGAGAAGAGGAATGGAACTTGCACTTAGAGGCTTTCACAAACAGGTCATTCTTGCAAAGTTGCTGCAGCACCTCTTGCACATGTGCAATGTGATCTTTGAGGTTTCTTGAGTAGACTCGTATATCATCCAGATATACCACAAGGTATTTACCTACGAGATTGGAAAAAATGTTGTTGACAAAATGTTGAAAAGTGGAAGGAGCATTGCAGAGGCCAAAAGGCATGACGGTATACTCATAACTGCCAAACCGGGTTCTCATTGCATTCAAATACTCATGACCTTTTTTAATGCGAAGTAGGTTATAGGCACCTCGAAGGCCTAACTATGAGGAATGAGTAGCTCCATGGAAGAGGGTAAGAAGATGTGACATAGGCGGTACTGGATAGGCATTCTTCCGGGTTACCTGGTTCAGTTTCCTGTAGTCAACACAAAGGCAAAGTCCGCCGTCCTTTTTTGGTACAAATAGGACAGGGGAACCGGTGTTTGAATTGCTTGGTTGAAGAAATCCTTTTGCTACATTTTCCGCAATGTAGTCTTGAAGCGCAATTGATTCTTGCGTTGAGAGAGAGTAAACTGGTCCTGGTGCCGGAGGTGGGCCAGTAAGTTTGATCTCGTGATTGTAAGGAAGGGATGGAGGCAGTTTGTCTGCTTTTGCAGCTGAAAAGACGTCAGCAAAGTCATGATAAACCAAAGGTAAAGACTCTCAAATGATTTCTAAATCTTCAATCTTGTCATCTTTGAGCACCGGCTTTGAGGTGCTTGCATGGTGCCAGAGGATTAGGGCGCTCAAAATACACCTTTTGGTTGGTGTCTGTTTCTCTTTGAAGGAACAGGAAAGAGGTCAGCTGGATAGGTAAGCAATAACTCCTAAATCTTAAGAGGGAATTTGAGAATGAAGGTCAGGATGTTGCAAATCTCCTGGCGGAAAAGTGTCATCCAACTCAATGACAGTGTCGGGTAGGCTGTTTAATTCCTGATTGACGGAAAGTTTAGCGTTCTGGGGGTGCGAGGCTCAAAGGTTAATTACTCCTTCTTGCCAATTCACATCCGGATTCCAGTAAACTAGGAAATCATGGCCTAGAATGGTATCATCCATTCCGGGTATAGCCAAGACAAATAAATCCCATTCAAAGCTGGGGAAATTGGAAAATGCAAAGGTCCATTTTGCCTTTGGGAAACCCAATAAGACGGTTTGGCTTCACTACTTACTAAATAGATAGGAAATTTATCTATCTCGGAACGCGTAAAATTTTTGGAAGTGGCAAAAGATTCACTGATGAAGGAAACATTAGCGCCAGAATCAAGTAATACTTGATAAGGAGTGTTGTCAGAATGAAATAGGATAAATCTTGGACTTGGAGCACCTAGTGACTCGCAAGTGCAAAGATTTACTCGCAGTGATTTAGATAATGTGTAGTTTTCCTTGCAAGTATCAGAAAAACTACAAGCTAATTTTTTGACTGCTTAGCCGCTTCACATGCTAACCGCTTTGCACAGCTATTGACATCATGTTTACCTCCACAATACATACACAGCCCGTTCTTTTCCCTTTGCAGCTGTTCCTCACTTTGAAGCATCCCAGTTTCCTTGTCCAAGAACTTCAGAGTTTTGGCGATGGCTTTCCCTTTCAAGTTGGAGTTCAAAGTTGGGGTTGGTTTGGATGTTTTTGGGATCCTCATGTTTTGTTTCGAGGAGTTGTCCACCCTTGGAGCCAAGGTGGATGGTCCATGGTTGTTTTGCCAAGAGCGATTCTTTTCATGATAGCCATTATCAAGCTCAATCACTCAATCAATTAGCTGCTGAAGCAAGCTTGTCTTCTGACCCCCAACTGCGAGCTGTTTGATTAAGAGTGCCGGTAAACCCTTTCGGAAATGGAATAGAAAAGCGGCCTTGTTCCACTGGATGCAAGACTGCAAGGTTCAAAAATGAGAAATATAAAAGGAAGCTCTACTATTCTCCTTCATAACTAACTATTAAGTTTGTATTTGGCGTTTCAAACTTCATTGGGATTGCCAAACAGGGTGAAAAATTGTTGCTTGAACTTGTCCCAGTTGTTGAGAATACAAGTGGGGCTGTTGTTGGACAAAAGTTTGAGGTACGGTTTGAACCACTGCAAGGCTCTACCTCCTAAGAAGGAAGAAGCATACATAACTCTATGTCTATCGGAAGGGAAATTGTTGGAGTCATTTGAAAAGATGATTTTACAAGACTGGAGGTAGGATCTAAGCTTATGAGGGTGTTCTCCTGTAAAGTGATCAGGTTGTTTCATGCCCGGAGTGCGAAAACTAGGAGTGCTTGGACTAGATCGCTGGGCACCATGAGTGGGGGCCTGGATCAATGTCAAAAGCAGGGTCAGAGCATTGGGCTTGAGAGCAGTAGTGCAAAACCCTGCTCTACCACGAGTCAAGGTTTCATCAGAAGAATGGTCGGAGTCTGCGAACTCCGCGAGAGGGTGCGTTGGAGCATCCCGTGAAGGAGCCCAAGGATCATTGAGAGGTTCCACAGATGGTGATTTGGGAGGAGGAACTGGATCTAAGGGTTGTTGGGCCTGAGGAGCGCTGATTCTCCCTACCCAATGGATCTCATCATTGTAAGGGGCAAGGGAAGCGTTCCCGGTTGAGCAAGTACTTGACATCAAAAAAGAAGAAGTCTACTATAGGTTGGAAGGCTACAATAGATGAGTTGAGTTAGTTAATTTACTGTCACACAACCACCCCACGTACTATAGGGCAATTCTTAGATGATCGTGAGCGCAAAGGAATACCAAGTGCGAGGGCAAGTGCAAATAGAAAGACCCAGTTGCAAAGTGCAAACTTGGTTATGCCACTCAACAAACGGCAAGATGAATGGAATGTGTTCCAAAGAAGGAAACTCAACCTGAGTCCGATGTGATAACTAGGTTGCAGCAAAATGCAAGAACGTATGAAATTAACTAAACAAGGAGACAATCATCAGGCAAGGGGATAGCCCTTATAAGGTAATCCAAAGTGACTAGGTACAACCTGGTGATGAGCTAACTACAGGTGAAGCGGTGAGGCAATGAATGACAGGAACGGAATAGGAAATGAAGCAGTGGTATAGATCCAAGGTCTTAGCGTAAGTGCAAGACAATAGAATCTGAGCGTACAATTGCATGACAAATTGGGATAGGAGCGAGTGACGTTGAAGGTAATGCAAATGAGAGGTAATAGTGTATGCAGGGTAGGGACTAGTCCAATTGCAAACTATACAGTAGTGATGGCTTGGTTAGACGTAGATGCAAACTAACAAACAATGCATGACCAAAGATGGAAGTCCGAGGCTGTTGATTGGCCAGGGAAGGAGATTGGATCTCATAATGGATGGCCGATTGGTATGGAGTTAACTGCAAAGTTTGCAAGTATATACTGAGTTGGTCGCCAAGATTGGAAGGTCAGCGCGAGCCAGAGGAAATAGCGGATTGCACCATTGATGTTGTGCTTTTATTTGTGTCACGCTTTTGGACTGAGGTAGATGGTACTGAGGAGAGGACATGTCAAAGTGGTGAAGACAATAATCCTAAAGTGCAAAGCGTGACAGGAAGAAGAGGATGGAATTCGCGATGGGATGAATGTAGAAGCAGGGATCAGATATGGATTCGTGAAATCCTTGCTTGCAAATCCAAAAAGTTAGGGTGTTGAACCAGTTAACGGGAGCTTGCTTTAAACCATAGAGAGATTTGCAAAGAATGAGAAATTCTGACTTTCCTTTTGAGCCTTTGGGCCTTTTTATGATTACTTTATCAGTTAAAGGTGCGTGGAGAAAAGCACTCTTAACGCCAAATTGGGTAATGGGAAGGGAATGAAAAAGACCGAAAAGAAGAGCAATATGCAAGGAAGCGGCCTTTCTGGTTGGAGAAAAATTATCTTGATAATCTAAACCATAGATTTGGTCAAACCCTTGAACACAGAGTTGACTTTTATAGACCAGTGGGTCTCTGTGACAATTATCTTTCAGCTGATACACCCAGGTAGTGTTGAGCGGATTTTCAGGTTCAGGACCATCGTAATCCTCCCATACTTCCAGGGATTTGATACCGTTGAGTTCAGAGTCCATGGAAAGTTCCCACTTGGGAGCGTCGGAGCACGTTTTAGCTTGTTCAAAGGATTTGGGAACGTAATAATGATGGTACCCGTATTGTTTAGGTGGATTTAATGTTGATCTGTCACAAAGACTGTATGCTGGTGTGAGTTTCTGCGCAATTTCTTTGGATAAGTCTGATTCAGAGTTGATTGATGGAGAATCGGAAACATTGGGAGTGGGAACGGACAAAGAAGGCTGATCATCAATTTGTGATTCGATGGATTGTTCATTGACAGCTGGGATGGTAGGAAGATGATCATCAAGGAGAATGGGTGGATCATGATTGATTTTGAGAGATTGCAAGTCTTCAGTCAAGATTAAAGTGGGTGAAAACTGTGGCAGATTTTTGTTTTTAAGAATTTTGACATTTTTGGATGAAATAATTGAATTGTCAGGTTTTAAAATGCGATAAGAGAGAAAATTGGGGTTGTAACCCACAAGGGTTCCAGGGAGTCCTTGATCTTGAAATTTATCACCATGATTTACTTTGTAATTGAGATACACTACCTTGGACCCTATTGGGTGGAAATAATTTATGGGAAGCAATTTCCAAGTAAAGAGTTGATACAGAGAAGGAAGATTGGGAGCTTTAGGAATCTGATTTAGAGAGAGACAGGTCAATTTGGCAACTTCCGCCCAAAGGTTGAGAGGAAGTTTTGAGCTTCAAAGAGTGGCGCGTATTGATTTGGAAATAGTTTGGTTGGCTCTTTTGATTTTTCCGTTATGTTTGTGGTGGTATGGCTCAGAAATAAGATGTTGAATCAAATTGGTCTTGAAAAAGTTCTTGAGTTTGGAGGAGGTAAACTCGCCACCGCCATTGGTGCAAATTAAAGCAGGATATCTGTTTTGCTTGAGTTTTTTGTGGTTGAGGATAGTTTTGATTTGTTGACACGCATCAGATTTGTACTGAAGAGGAATAGCAGAGATATATCCCAAATAGTTATCTATAACGGATAGGATGTAGTTCATGTCATTTCTTCCCGTTGAAGAGATAGGACCAATGAGATCTAGATGGAGTTGTTCAAAAGTTTTAGAAGAGGGGGTTGAGGAGTTCCTGAAAGATGATTTAGTGATTTTTGAGAACACACAGTCCTCACATTGGAAGGTAGTGATTGAGTGTGATTGGATGGAAGAAATGAGGTTTTTGAGACGATACGGGCTGGAATGTCCAAAATATTGATGAAGAGATTTGATTTGGTCAAGATTTGGTTCCTTAGTCAAGAAGTGACAGAATTTATTGTTGTTTCCAATGCGCGACGGAGGATTGAGAATAAAAAGATTTTCTTGGATAAATCCTGAAAAGGCTGGTTTTGAAAGAGACGTGAGAACAAATCAATTGCGGAAAGAGGAGAGGGAGCATTGTTTCAACAAAATCAATTCTCCAGGACTGATTAGATTCACTACGAGATTGGGCACATATAAACAGTTGGTGAGCGTAACAACAGAATTTTTCCAACTGAGTTTTACAGTTCCTTTTCCCTTTATGGCAAGTTTGGAATTTTCCTTTCCCGTATTTATAAAATCGTCACCAGCACATTCTTTGAGGAAGCTGAAGAAGTCAGGCAAGTTGAACATATGACAGGAGGCACAGGAGTCTAAAATGATTTGATTAAGCGGATTGATATCTTGAACCCAAGTGGAAAGAAGGGCTACGTAGTGGGCAACTTCTTTGTTTTTAGAATTGGTGTTGAGTTGAGCATGCCAATTTGCTTGAGATTCTCTCCACCAATCAGGCGCTAGGTGTTTGTGAAGGTGCCAACATTTGTTGGCGGAATGATCAGGAGATTGAGGGTTGTGGTATCCTTTCTTGCATTGAAGTTCTTTGGGAACCGGCTTTTTGGGGGGTCTAGAAGAGATGAGGGCAGTATCATTGATTTTTGTCTCCTTCAATTTAACCTTGGTTTCATTATCAAGTTGTATAAGATGATTGAGCACAAGATCCATGGTGACGGTTTTATCCAAATGCATAATCTGTTGGCAAAGAGAGTGAAGAGAAGGTGGAAACTTAAAGAGAATGAGATAGGAGAGAATGTTGTCTGGTAGATCAATACCCACATCAACCATCTTCTTTAGTGAGATCTTGGTTTCTGTAATGAAAAGATTGATTTCTTCAGGTTTGAATTGTTGGTAGAGAAATTCATTGAAAACTCGGGCTCAATTCGTGGTTTGAGATGAGGAAAAGCGTTCTTTGATGGTTTTCCAGAGAAGCCTTGCCAATGAGATATTTGCCGGATTCACCACATTATTATGAGTGACTGAATCGATGCAAGAAAGAAGAATAACTCGAGTATCCATGCCGTTGTTTGAGTTGAGATTTTTGGAATCATCCTTGAGGGCCTCCTTGACTCCTTTGAGTTCTAAAAGCATCGTCATCTTGTCCTTCCATATAGAATAGTTTTTGTCCGACAGAATGGGGACGGCTTCAAGTGCGGCTTTAAGAATGATCTGTCAAAAACCATTGTTGCTCAATCCCTCCATGGTTGGATTTGGTTAGTTGAGTCGGACGGACCTTTGGCTTTTAACCGTGTTGGATTGCTGATGAAGAAATAAATGATTCACGAACAAAGAGGGCTACGCCGCAAATAAAATCAGTTGAGAATCAAAAGAAAGATTTAATGAAGAAAGGATGAACAAAGAAGACCAACATCTGGCAACGGATCAAGACTTGATGGGTGACAATGGTGAAGTTGAATGTGAAAGATGGCATGAAGAATAGAAAAATTATAATAATAAAAGAATAGTGTAGTTCTTTCAAATGAAGGAAAATTGGAGATCAGATTCGTTAGAATGGATTCAACAATATTGTGTGATAGTCTTACCAGTCAGATTGTTGATTGGTTGGATTTGAGAGTGGACAAGTTGACGTTGAGTAATAGGATGAAGAAGATTGAGATAAAGATGAGACACAAAGAAAGAAAATAAGAGGTAAAGAAAAGAATAAGATAGGTGAAAGAAAGGTTGATGGGATAGAGGATCAAGTTGAGAATCATTGGTGTGAGGATGATTCAAGTCAATCAAGGATGATGGTTCATTGTGGTGTGTTGAAAGGATTCGTGGTCGAGGTCAAAGAGATTCAGTTGAGGATGATTTGTAATTTGGGAAATGATTGTGCGAAAAAGAGGAAGAGGAAATGACAGGAAAAAGAAATAACATAGGAGTGACATGTGAAAAGAAATAGTGACAGATGAACAGAGAGAGAAGAGAGAGTGGGAGCGCAGGTGGACAGAGTAAGTTATTTGACAAGTAAGATTCACGGTTTTTTTGGCGTAAAGCGCAATAAACCTTCTATAGAAATTACTGAAACCAAGGAAAACTTGAAGGGATTTAACCAAAGAAGGTGGGGGCCAGTCCAATATGTGTTTGCTCTTGGCTGGGTCCATCAATAGTCCTTGCTGCAAGACTACAACACCTAGAAAATGAAGAGAAGAGGAATGGAACTTGCACTTAGAGGCTTTTGCAAACAGGTCATTCTTGCAAAGTCGCTGTAGAACCTATTGCACATGTGCAATGTGATCTTTGAGGTTCCTCAAGTAGACTAGTATATCATCGAGATATACCACGAGGTATTTACCTACAAGATTGGAGAAAATGTCGTTGAAAAAATGTTGAAAAGTGGAAGGAGCATTGCAGAGGCCAAAAGGCATGACGGTATACTCATAACTGCCAAACCGGGTTCTCATTGCAGTCACATACTCATCACCTTCCTTAATGCAAATTAGGTTATAGGCACCTCAAAGGTCTAACTTTGAGAAATAAGTAGCTCCATGGAAAAGGGTAAGGAGATGTGACATAGGCAATACTGGATAGGCATTCTTCCGGGTTACCTTCTCCGTTTCCTGTAGTCAACACAAAGGCAAAGTCCGCCGTCCTTTTTTGGTACAAATAGGACAGGGGAACCGGTGTTTGAATTGCTTGGTTGAAGAATTCCTTTTGCTACATTTTCCGCAATGTAGTCTTGAAGCGCAATTGATTCTTGCGTCAAGAGAGAGTAGACTGGTCCTGGTGCCGGAGGTGGGCCAGTAAGTTTGATCTCGTGATTTTAAGGACGGGATGGAGGCAGTTTGTCTGCTTTTGCAGCTGAAAAGACATCAGCGAAGTCATGATGAACCAAAGGTAAAGAATCTTGAATGATTTCTAAATCTTCAATCTTGTCATCTTTGAGAACCGGATTTGAGGTGCTCGCATGGTGCGAGAGGATTAGGGAGCTCAAAATACAAAGTTTGGTTGGTGTCTGTTTCTCTTCAAAGGAACAGGAAAGAGGTAAGCTGGATAGGTAAGCAATAACTCCTAAATCTGAAGAGGGAATTTGGGAATGAAGGTCAGGATATTGCAAATCTCCTGGCGGAAAAGTGTCATCCAACTCAATGACAGTGTCAGGTAGGCTGTTTAATTCCTGATTGACGGAAAGGTTAGCGTTCTGGGGGTGCGAGGTTTGAAGGTTAATTACTCCTTCTTGCCAATTCACATCCGGATTCCAGTAAACTAGGAAATTATGGCCTAGAATGGTATCATCCATTCCGGGTATAGCCAGGACAAATAAATCCCATTCAAAGCTGGGGAAATTGGAAAATGAAAAGGTCCATTTTGCCTTTTGGGAAACCCAATAAGACGGTTCAGTTGCACTACTTACTAAATAGATAGGAAATTTATCTATCTTGGAATGCGTAAGATTTTTGGAAGTGGCAAAAGATTCACTGATGAAGGAAACATTAGCGCCGGAATCAAGTAATACTTGATAAGGAGTGTTGTTGGAATGAAATAGGATAAATCTTGAACTTGGAGCACCAAGTGACTTGCAAGTGCAAAGATTTACTTGCGGTGATTTAGATAATGTGTAGTTTTCCTTGCGAGTATCAGAAAACTACAAGCTAATTTTTTGACTGCTTAGCCACTTCACGCGCTAACCGCTTTGCACAGCTATTGACATCATGTTTTCCTCCACAATACATACACAGCCCGTTCTTTTCCCTTCGCAGCCGTTCCTTGCTTCGAACCATCCCAGTTTCTTTGTCCAAGAACTTCAGAGTTTCGGCAACGGCTTTCCCTTTTGAGTTGGAGTTCAAAGTTGGGGTTGGTTTGGATTTTTTTGTGTTCCTTGTGTTTTGCTTTGAGGAGTCCTCCACCCTTGGAGCCGAGGTGGACGGTCAATGGTTGTTTTTCCAAGAGCGATTCTTATCATGATAGCCATTATCAAGCTCAATCACTCAATCAATTAGCTGCTGAAGCAAGGTTGTCTTATGACCCCCAACTGCAAGCTGTTTGATTAAGAGTTCCGGTAAACACTTTTGGAAATGGAATAGAAGCGTGGCCTCGTTTCACTGGATGCAAGACTGCAAGGTTTGAAAATGAGAAATATAAACGGAAGCTCTACTATTCTCCTTCATAAATAAACTATTAAGTTTGTATTTGGCGTTTCAAACTTCATTGGGATCGCCAAACAGGGTGAACAGTTGTTGCTCAAACCTTTCCCAGTTGTTGATAATACAAGTGGGACTGTTTTTGGACAAAAGTTTGAGGTATGGTTTGAACCACTGCAAGGCTCTACCTCCTAAGAAGGACGAAGCATACATAACTTTATGTCTATTGGAAGGGAAATTGTTGGAGTCGTTTGAAAAGATGATTTTACAAGACTGCAGGTAGGATCTAAGCTTATGAGGGTGTTATCCTGTAAAGTGATTGGGTTGTTTCATGCCCGGAGTGAGAAAGCTAGGAGTGCTTGGACTAGATTGCTGGGCACCATGAATGAGGGCCTGGATCAATGTTGAAAGCAGGGTTGGAGCATCGGGCTTGGGAGCAGTATTGCAAACCCCTGGTCTACCACAAGTCAAGGTCTCATCGGAGGAATGGTCGGAGTCTGCGAATTCCGCAAGAGGGTCCGTTGGAGCATCCCGTGGAGGAGCCCAAGGATCATTGAGAGGTTCCACAGATGGTGATTTAGAAGGAGGAACTGGATCTAAGGGTTGTTGGGCCCAAGGAGCGCTGGTTCTCCCTACCCAATGGATCTCATCATTGTAAGGGGCGAGGGAAGCGTTCCCGGTTGAGCAAGTACGTGACATCAAAAAAGAAGAAGTCTACTATAGGTTTGCAGGCTACAATAGATGAGTTGAGTTAGTTAATTTTGAGATCAAGTCGTTGTCCAAAACTAGGAACGGGTCCGGACGAGCTCTCTTGCGCGGCCTGGGGCAAGAGCTGGATTGGGGGGGAGCTCAGGGCATGCTGTCACTGAGCGAGCAGCAACGGTGGCCACAACGGCAAGCAACACAGGCGCGTCGGCCAGGGGCGATCAAACACGCGTGCCCGTTCCAGGCGCAGAACTTGCATGGGAGCATGGTGGCAATGGAGCGGAAGGAGGATGGGGAAGGTGGTAGTGGGAGTGGTGGGGGTGGTAGTGGAAGTAGCAGGGGTGGCGGTATGGTGAAGCAATGGAAGACTTCTGGGGACAGAACTCAAGTTGGGGGGGGGGGGATTTGGTGTCAATTTATAGACACGGATTGGGAACTGCGTCGCGGCTGTGCGCTCAGCATTGGAGGCAAGCGGGCTCAGCATTAGGGTATGCGGAGTGCTCAGCAGCGGCAGCTGCTAGATCAGCAGCAGCCGCTGTTTGGCTCTGCACCTAGTGGACGGGTCAGGCTCAGCATTGAATGCGGCGTGGGCGGCAATCAGCCCCAGAGATTGGATTTGGAAGGTAGTGCGCTTGACTAGGTTTGCGGGCGCGCCAGTTTGGACAAGTAGGGGCGGAGCAATCCGCGGGCTATAAAGGAACGGATGGAGCGCGCGCGCAAGCGCGCGGATCATGCCGGATATTACCGGACACCCACAACCGGTGTGGACAAACGGATACGGGCAGGCGCGGGGGGCTCCGAGTAGGGCGCGGTGCAAGGACCGCGTCATGAGAAGGACAAACCGGATGGACGGAATGGCGTACGGACGTCGGGGGGGGAGTTTGGTACGGAGGTGTGGAGAGGAGGCTAGGGTTTCTGTCTTGGGATTGTTTTCTGTTTCTTTGTCATACTGTTTTTTGCGCATGTACTTAGGTTAGGGTTGAGAGTGAGGACTTATCCTCACTCTCAACTCCGGGTTGGGGAGAGGGAGGAGGGAAGGGAATCAGACCATCACATCACTGGATTGGATCAATCATCTCACCAAGAGATTAAAGGAACCCATACCGGATACACATCCAGGGGGAAAGTTCTTAGGATTGAAGGATTGGCAATTTCACTCTCTCTCTACTCTTCTTTATCTCTTATCTCCTTATTTCTATTTCTCATTTCAAGTGCAACTCCGGGCATCCTCACCTCCTTTCAAACGCAGGGAACCATTAACTTCTGGACCTTGGGACAATTATAGGGGGATAACCCTTAGTCTTTCCACAACGTGTGATTATTTTATGAACAAAGGATTTGTTTTATATTTTCTTTCATATCTTTTTGGTGAGGTTGAAGATGTGTTTTTGTTTATTTTTTTCCATCCCCCTTTAAGATAAATGAACACCAGAAAGATTATAAATATAAATTATAAAAAATGAAAAAGATCTCCAGTATTGAGGCACCAGAAAGGCAATCTATTTCATGGAATGGCCTAATGGTACCAAAAATAACAATAAAAATGGCAAGAAATAAATTAACATAAACAAAAAATTAAAATAAAAAGAATGAATTTTTTTTTAAGAACTGAAAAAAATATCATGGAACTCAAAAAGCACTAGACCACAGAAATATAAACATTAAATCAAAAAATATGAAAGAAATCCCCTTCCCCATCACCAAATTGATGAAAAGTGTAATAACACAGGGATAAAAAAAATATTTTTTAAAAAAATTGATACAAATTAAGATAAAGGGAAAAAAAATTAAGCAAAAAATAGGTAAAATAAAAATGACAGAAAATAAAACTGAGTTTGAATTTGAGAAAAATAAAGGGAGAAAAAAAGGGTAAAACAAGGAAACAAATTGCAGAGCCAAAAATTTCATTGAAAAAAAATGGCCAGGGTGACTCTTGAGGAATTGGAAGCCATAGATTTCTGTGGTTCCCACCACTTGAAATACCTCAAAAGTGAAGACTAGCCATGGTTAAGGCTGGACCCCAACCCATACCCAACCACCAAAACCAATTCTGACACCCAACCTGCGGGTATACCCGCTGGTTGGGTATCTGATTTTGATGGCCCAACCCAATACCTGCAGGTATTGGGTATATACCCAAGGCCCAAGGCCCAACTGGCCTTTGGCCTTTGTTTCCATGGTCTGCCTGTATAATACAAGTTCCCTTTTCATATTTCTCCCTTTGTTCTATCCTGTAACCCCTCATGAGTCATCTATCTCCCCCATCTTATTCAAATCTCACCCATTGACAGCCCCCCCCCAAAAAAAAAGAAAAAAAACTCAAAATGTCATTTGGATTGGATTGGAGGAGTTTAAATTCAAATTTTCTAATAAGAAAATTACTGATTGATGATTGAAGGATGGGTTAATTTTTGAGGGAGATTGAATGATAATTGGGAGGAAAAAATGCAAGGGTGATTTGATTCCAATCAGAGGTGAAATTTGGGGGCTTCAAAAATTTGATCCAATTGGAGGGATTTTTTTTTTGGATGTGGCACAATAAAATGGAAAAAACAAAGGGGACAAAACCCCTGGAGAAAATTGGGTAGAACCTGAAATAAGGTTTGGGAAAAAAAACTTGGGCCAAAACCCTCTGGTGCCATTATGCAAAATACCCAACATACCCAAGGTCACAAATATGTCAGCCCAACTCCCAACCCAAGCTCTGCCCAACCCATACCTGACAGCCTTTTCCAGGCCCAATAACTTCCCCAATTGGGTCAGGACTTGGGTATTAACCAAAGTTGAGTAATTGGGGTTGATAAAATTTCAGATTTGGAGAAGAGAACTAAAAACCAAAAGACTGGAGGAAACCATTAGAGAAAATCTTGAGACTTGAGGAAATGAAGAGAATGAGGAAAAGAAGAAATACCAACAGCTAGTGGAGATGAAAGAGAAAAGAGAGAGGTGCGTTTAGACAAGTAGAGCAAGATGAGGAACTTCAGGACTGGGAGTTTGAAGCAAAGGTGATCCAGTGAAGTGTCAGGTTATTCTAGGAGATGATAAAATGATGGGCAAGTTGTGTTACCCGGAAAGGATAGAGATGTGAGTTCTGACGGGATGACATTGTTGAGGAAGTCAACGTAGTTGATGGAGTTGCTGTGGTCAAAGATGTAGAAGGAGGTTAAGACGGAGTTGAAGATGCATAAGAAGTAGAAGAGTATTTTTGGAGAAAATGAAGAAGGAAAGAAAGAATATGGAAAGAGAGTGGAGAGAATACAGAAGAATGGAAGAAAAAAGGAGATGAGAACAGAGCAGAAAACAGAAGATATTGGGAGAACATTGAGACAATGTTGATTCAGATTTGGAGTGTGGACTCTTCAGTAGGAGCATCCTCACCCCAGGCGGCAGGAGCGCTTGAGTGTAGCATGATCTTAACAGGGGTCCATCCCTGGCCATGGTTATGAAGGCCTTAAAAGCCATTCACACACAGGTTTGGAGGCTTTGGGAGATACATGAACCCCTATCAATCCCTTGAAAAATTTGAAGGGGGAGGCAGAAATTTCCTCCAGCTGTTATAAAGTTTTCCCACCTTCCTGGGCTGTGAGATCATGCATTTAGGCATGAAATTATCCAAAAATATGCAAATTCATCATTTTTTTCTTTTTATTAATTCATTTCATTTATTTTTTTTTTGAATTCATCCAGTGGAAAAGCATCAAGTTATCCTTGGAAAAATGAACATATTCAAAAAAGATTTTTGGCTTTGGGTTCACCCAGGCAATCTTTTCCAGATTGCCTTGGTGGCACTTGAGGAAAAGCTTCAAAAAAATATCAACAAGTGGATTGAAAAAATAAAAAATAAATCCTGAAACAATGAAAAAAGATCTGAGGATCCATTAATGAACTCCCAGCTCATCCAGGCCATCTGGCCTGAGTGGTCCTTGAAGCCTTGCAGTCATTGAGACTGTGGTATGGAGCACAATTTAAAACAGGAACTTAACACATTTTTCATGGCTGAAAGGCTTTTGGAGTGATAAAAAATTGGGTGCAGAGCCTGACTTGAATGACTTCTTGACTGCCTCAAAGTTGTCAAAATGGGGCTCTAGAGGGCCCTAGGAAGGCCCCAGGGGTCGGCTGCCCCTCCCCCCCTGAAAGATGTAACAGGGGGGGAGAAAATTTTTTTTTCTTTGGCTTGGAAAGGAGTGAATTTTATTGAAATAAAATCTTCACAATTTCTTTTTGGTCTTAACATTAAGTTTTCACACCTTCCTTGGATGGGGAAACACACCCCAAGGTGTGGATTTAACGTTTTTTTTTTTTTTTTTTTCATTAGATCCACACCTTCTTTGAGGAATTGATGCTTTTCATGCCTTTTTTTTTGTTTGAGAATAAAAAAGGCGGGAATCTATTCATTTGGAAGGCATGAATCTGTGGCCTCAACCATTCTTTTTCCTTTCGATTTCTCCGGTCAGAAGCTGGATAGACTTGAGGCGCCCGTCGGGTCGCGGCCCGCGGCCTCCCAGTCAGACCAGTGTCGGACTTGCCGGCAGAAGGTCTCCGTGGGCAGTGTTGGTCCTTGGATGACCACGCTGCCATCCACCCTCAAGCAAATCCGGACGAGATGGGAAGAACAAACACATTAATGACCGAAGTATCCTCACCAGTCGAACGTTCTTGGAAACGTACTCATGCCCTGTTTTCATGCAGCAAACCCTTGGATTGCAATGACGTCCAGCGCAAGTAAGCACTTTGACCTAATCTAATGCAAAAGCTTTTAGGGGAACGATAGGAGGAAAAAACCCACCCTATCTCACCAAGTAATATGCGACACAAGAACTAACCAGAACGACTTGATTCCTTCTTCGGTGATTTCTTTTACCTCAGTCTTCGGATGAGGTTGGTGACTAAAATTGACGATGAATATCGCGATTGTAAAACGCTTCCATCAGCAGTCCTCGATCAACAAGCTGGCTCGTGTGGACCATCAAAGCCTCCACAGCAGTCCACAAAGTTGATTGCCGGGGGCTCCCAGGCCCCCTTGAGGATTCAAGGTCTGACTTGCCCACACCTCATTCCTCTAGTCATTGGCATCCGGACTGAAACTGCTCTTTTCTTGATTTCATCTTTTTCTTGTTCTTTGTGAGACAGATGGGTCAAATATCACTCCCGATTCGTCATCTTCCGCATTGACGTTAACAGACCGCACACAATCTTCCCAACACGCTGCACACAAACAGTCAACCTTACTTTCCAAATCTCTCATTCGGCGGCGCGAGGCTCGCACTGTCAAGCCGGACTTTCATCCTCAATGGAAACTGCATCGAGTCATTTCTGGTCATCTTGGATGGGTTAGATCGGCAGCCGTTGAACCTGGGAATCAATGGTTTGTTACTGGCGCCGGTGACCGAATCATCAAAGTTTGGGATCTTGCTAGTGGAAACCTCAAGCTTTCTCTAACCGGTCATATCTCCACCGTCAGAGGATTGGCCGTGTCGGATCGACATCCGTATCTCTTTAGTTGTGGGGAGGATAAAATGGTCAAATGTTGGGATCTTGAACAGAATAAAGTTATTCGTCACTACCACGGTCATTTGAGTGGGGTTTACTCTCTCAGGTAATTTCCCGTATGCTCGCTCTGTTGATCAAACCGCACCATCTGGCAGGACTGACCAAGTTTAACTCGTTGTGATTCTCTTGACGTCAGCCTTCACCCTACCCTTGATATCCTCGTCACTGCCGGTCGGGACGCGTCGGCTAGAGTTTGGGACATGCGCACCAAAGCTCAAGTGCACGTATTATCGGGTCACACCGCTACGGTTGCCGACGTCAAATGTCAAGAGAGTGATCCGCAAGTAATTACTGGATCCATGGATTCTACCATTCGGTATGCCCCGTAATCAAATTTTCTATCGCAAACATTCCTCTCCAACGGCTAAAATCATTGTCATTATCTGCTGCTGTTGTATTTTCAGATTGTGGGATTTGGCCGCTGGTCGTACGATGGCACAACTCACTCATCATCACAAATCTGTTAGAAGTCTGACTATCCATCCGACTGAATACTCGTTTGCCTCCGGCTCATCTGGTGGTAACAATATCAAGAAATGGAAGTGTCCTGAGGGAATGTTTGTTCATAACTTTAGTGGTCATGATGCCATCATCAACACGATTTGTGTCAACGAAGAAGGCGTGATGTATTCAGGTGGTCAGTTCAATGCGATTTCATTTGGCTCAGATTAGCTCGTGTCCCTGTGTATGAAAACAAACCTGTCAGCGGATTGCCAATTGATTGTTTTCATATTTTTTACTTGTCTTGGCAGCCGATAATGGCTCGATGACTTGGTGGGATTATAAAACTGGATTACCATTTCAAACAATGAGTGATATTCCTCAACCTGGATCTTTGGATGCCGAAGCCGGGATATTCTGCAGCACCTTCGATGTCACTGGAACTCGTTTAATAACGGGTTGTGCTGATAAAACCATCAAGATCTATCGCGAAGTTGTCTCTTGATTCCAGCGACTCTTGACCCATTATTATCCTCGAGACGAATGAATTGGGACGCAAAAGAGAAGCTGCTGGAATTCATCTGATTTCTTTGCCGATGGAAGGCCGCTGCTATGCTCGAATCAACTCTGGCGCAAACAAACCAGACTCCTATCATTGGTAAAGACCCTTTGTCGAGAAAATCTTGATCTCAATTGCCAAACGAAGCCACTCAAGTAATTTGGCATGTCGAAGGCTTACTGGGGCCTGCAATCATGTTTGAAAAAAAAAGGCTTTTCTCACCCTGGAATTCTGACCCAAAGCCTGAACGTTTTATCCGCGAAATTCCGGGTCACCGAACTTTTGAAAAGCAACTCTCGGTTCGATTTAATTGATCTCGAACCATCAACTGACAGTGAAAAGCTTTGCGAATCAGCAAAGGGGCATTCTGGTGCGTCAGTAAGCGGCTCAACCTTAAAAACTTCTTGATCGAAGCATTGACCCGTCAAATCATGAGAAATACGAGCGTTGCTTGCTGGCATCAAGTTCCCCTTTTCCAGGAGTGAGCAAAGAAAAATAATCCAGCAAAAAAGTAAATCCAATCTGGATCAAATCCAATCTTTTAATGCCAATTCAGTCATATCGTGAATCAGCCTTGATTGAAGTTTATGGACAGCCTGTTATCCGAAAATTGTGTAGTTGGAAAAATAAATTGGGACTCAAAGAAGTATGAAAGAGGCTGCAGCTTGATGGTGTTAATCCTCCGCTCATAGAGCCAGAGACATGACCCATTCAAGTTGAAGAGATTTGTTGATGTGGATGGAAGCAACTGCTCATTTACAGAGGGCAGAGGGTGTGCTTGGGCACAAGAGTTGACAGTAGAGGAAGGAAACAGATTGGGAATGGAACAAAAGATAAGGAAATGAAAAAAGCAAAAAGAGTGAAAATGGTGAAATTTACACCAGAGGGCATTCAAGAGTTTGACAATCCTCTTTGTTGGCTGTGAAACAAACCTCAAGGGTTCAAAAGATGAGGGATTTGAATCTTGAAAGAGAACAAGGATTGCATGATTTTGGTCAGGGTGTTGGTCACCTACTGTGTCCTTGAGAGATATGAAGTGTTGGTGTGAGAATAGACTCTTGATGACCTAGTCTTTGTCCCAAGAAGAAAAACCCTCCATCTTAAATATCTGACAACAATCTGTGATTCCCCTGCCTTTTTACTGAGTTTGATCAAATGGGTTGAATCAGTTTCCAGGAATTGCTAAGTCCTCCATCTTAAAAACAGTGTTGATGTTGTAGTTTTTTTTTGTTCTCAGATGCTTGAATTAGATGTGTCAGTGTGGGGCAAGAAACCAAATGTTGGAATAAACTTGCCAGATCCTGGTCCAATGCTGGATTAATCCTGATACCCAAACTTGTCCCCAGTAACTATCTGCTCTGCAATCACTATCTTTTACCACAGTTGTTCTCACCTAGATTCTGCAACCTGGCCTTCCATGGTATGTAATAAACATGAAAAAAAGCTGCACCTGCCAGCAGATGCAGCATTTGGTTCCACTCTGAGAAAAAACTGATTTTAACTCAAGTGAGAACCTAAGAAAAGGTGTTTGTATCAGTTCCTGAGTATTGCAAGTAATTCTAGTGCAGGCATGGAATACAAAAGTTTAAGAATTATAGGGAATTTTGGTTTTATGTAAAGTGATCAAGAAGCAGTGCCATGAATTGTGCACATGTGAGATGTAACAGTGATAATACAGCACACTATCTAAATTGGGTGTGTTGCAATTTGCTTACTTTTTTTATTTCCTTTGAAATTTTCAAAAGTTTCTGCTCTTCTTCTTCATTTTGTTTACTCTGAATTTAGTTCAACCTTAAAACCAAAACACATTAAGCTTAGTTATTGATTTTGAATATGGGGTCATGACAAATCAACCCAACCTAAATTTAACCAATAAACTATGATCACCAATCTAAACCTTCCCTCAAGATTCACAACTTAGCACATGGTTTTTTGATAGACAATATGGCTGAAAAAATGAATTCATAATTTAATTTGAGAATAAAGCAAGCCAGGATTGTAAAATTTAAGGATTTCAATACGCTATTTCAACAAATCAATAATTAGTCCAAGTCAAGACATGATATCAGAATGGGCAATGTTAAATTTGCAACCCAGGGGTTGCAAACAGGCATGAGAAGCCATTCACAACCCAAATCAGTTGTGAATGGAGGCTGAGAACCCATATGAGTCATGAACAGAGGTTCACAACCCATATGAGTTGTTAAAAAAAATCATAAAAAAAATAAGTAAATAAATAAACAAATAAATAATTAGATAAATAAATTAAATAGATAAATAAATTAAATAGATAAATAAAATAAATAGATAAATAAAATAAATACATAAATAAAATAAGTAAATACATAAATAAATAAATAAAAAAAGAGCATGAATTTTCTCATGCCCCCAATGCTTTATTTCACCAAAGATTACATCTGCAAGCCATTGCACCTCCTTACTGCTCCACAGACAAATACTTTGTTTCATGGTACTTTCAGGAATGTTTTTTTTGGGTTCCAAAGCCGCAGTCCTGTAGCTGGGGTTCATAAAGCCCCCAAAAAAATCTTTGGTAATTTTTGGAGGCATTAGAAACCCTCCAAAAATTGAATCAAAAAATTAAAGAATTCTGCAAAAACCAATTCTTCCATGGGTTTTTGGATCCTTATTGTGGCTATTTTAATTAGGGTGATGATAAATTCACGGGTCCAACCGTGTGTTAGTTGTTGAGGGCCCTGCACGGCCCATTTGAGCTGTGGGGGCTCATAGACAACTACAAAGGCCCATTCCAAACACATGAAACCCCCAGGGGGTTGTATAGGAGCCGTTTACCCCCTGGAAACGGCAATTTTGAGCCATGTACCCCCATACACGGCTTGGATCTGCTGTTTTTGGGGGTGCACAACCCCTCGGAAGTTGTGCCAGAGTTTTTGGCACCCCCTGGACCACACTTGGGTTCCCTCAACCCAAATTTGCAATCAATGTATGCTATGTTGGACAGTTGGACCAAACCTAGCAATACCAAAGTGAAATTAAAGTGAAATCAATTGAAGTATCCTAGATATTAAAGTGAAATTTTACACATCTTTCTTAACTCAAAAGTGAGCAAACTTTTCAGTTGTTCATTTGAAAGTTGGATTGAATACTGAAGTAGCATTGCAATTTTTTTGCATGATGGGAACAGTGGCAAGCCCTCCTTGTGACATGGCTGCTTTGAAGGACTACATCAATAGTGCCGTTAACAAAGCTTTGGAAAAAAATGATTTGGGTAATGAGACATTGGAAGCCCCAATTACATCCTCATCTAGGGTGACAATTGAGGAAAAAAATGTTTCACAGTTGAATTTGAAATATGGTTGTGAGTAACATTTTATGTTACTGAGGTCTTTGCCTGATTTAATTTGATCAAAATGAATTGAGGGATTGTAATTATGAAACTATGAAAATATGAAACTATTAAACCTATGAAACTATGACAATAAACAATGAATGTTTACTAGATCCACTTGACCCACCTACCGTGAGAGCCTTTCCTACTAGGGAAGAGGTGCAAAAATATTGTCAAACATGGTTACTCTGACGGTTTTTAACTTGAAGAAAGATAAATATGTGGATTAGGCCTGTGATTGACATGGTTTCTACTTGGAGAAACTCCTTACCAAATGGTCTCAGCAAACTCACACAAGAAATTTTGGTTGCAAGTTTTTAATCCATGCAAGTTGCACAAAGGAAGACCCCTTGTGGCCACTGTTGTAAAAAGAAACTCAACATAACCATTAACCATCAGAACATTCCTCTGTGCATCCTTAACTGAGGAGAATCACTGAGGTAGCCTTAGACAATCTAATAGAAGGCATGAATGATGGGCTCAATATGGCAAACCTTCAGAGAAAATTGAGCAAGATTGATGGCAGCAATTATGTTGATGACCAAATTATCTATAACACTAAGCGGAAGGTAGCACTTGAAGAACTGAAGGGTAAAAGTGTTGAAGTTTCACTGAAGTGTCATTTATCTTTCCACAGTCTTCAACATTGCAACCTTTGTTGCGGGTATGCTCAATTCATGTAATCCTTGTGCCCCCGGAGAGACCCCCCCAAGCCTTCAGGACTTGGCTCTCACTGGGGGGGCCTTCAAAGTGGAACCCAGGGCTCCTTTCTTTTTCTTCTTTTTTGCTTGTTTCTGTTTCCTCTTTCTTTTGTTTTTTCCTCATTGTTGTCTGCGTTTCCTCCTTATCATTGTCTCTTGTTGTCTCTGTTTCCTCCTTCTCATTGTATCTTTCAACATCAAGCTTCTCAAGCTACAACTATCAACCCTTCAATTATCAACTTGTGACTGGTGAGAGTTACTCTTTCATCATCATTGTAGCCCCTGCCTGACTCACGCTTCAGCTTCTTGACCTCAGGTTTCTTGATCTCAGCTCCTTCAGCTATACCATGTCCACCCTACAAAGATAATTGACTCCTGCCGTCTCAAAAAGCTGCTGAACCTGTTCCATTGGTCACTTATCATCCTTTTCAATCCTGTTGTTCTTTCATTGTTCAGTTGAGCTTCTTTTTTCAACTGTCTTTCTGACTCTGTTCTCTCAGTTTTTTGGCTTTAATTTATCTCAAATCATCAGATTCTTCCATGGTTAAAAGCCAAAAGCTCTTCAACGCGTCCAACAGGGAGATTCACAATGGAACCAAACTCATCTAGCAACTTCTAAGGCAATGGATTCCAACAAGAAATGCTCAAAACTGCCCTGGAAACCATCCCTCTACTCTCAGAGGACAACTACGGCATCTGGAGCAACAGGATGAATGGTCTTCTCAGGCTCAGAGGCATGCTGTTGATCCTGGAATCCGGCTCCAACAAGTTATCCCAACTAGACAACGACAAAATCCAGCTCCCTCTCATATCCAAGGTTGACTCAGTGACACACAAAAACATCATCACGGCCACCAATGTAAACTCCGCCAAAGCCATCTGGCAGGCAATCAAGGAAAATTATTCTTTGTTGGAATCCTCCAACCGTGCCAGGATCTTCAATGATTTTCTCCATGTTTCCTTCAAAGAAGACAACATCACCCACTCCATCAAAAAGATCAGAACCCCAATCAAGAAAATGATCAACATTGGCATTGATTTCCCTCAAGACATCTTGGCCTATCTCATCCTCTTCAAAATTCCTGTTGCGCTTCACAATTTCAAATACCAACTAATGCACTCAAACAAGACTGTAGGATTCCACTTTTTCTGCAATCACCTCATTCAATACAACAACAAAGTAAGGGCTGAATCCGCCGACAAAAGCGTCTCAATTGCTGAGACTGCCCTTGTTTTGAGCAAGAATAAATTCAAATCCCAGTCTTCCAACCACTGCGTAGAAGGCTATCACCACCCTAAACAGGAAAAGAACCACTCGGAAAACAAATTTTTCCATCTTCACCCAGATAAAGCCCCAGAATGGTGGAGGGAAAACCAAGACAAGTGGAGAGAGAAGCAAAAGTAAAAATCCAAATCAGCTCACTACCATGCTTTTGTCACAAACTGGATCAAATCCAAAACAGTTTCAAGCCAGAACATACTGATGGACAGTGGGGCATCAGCACACTTCATCAATGACGAAAGGTTCTTCACCAATCTTTCAAAATCTGACAAAGGAGAACACATCTCAACCCAAAAAGACAGTGCTCACCTTCCCATCAAAGGAACTGGAACAGTCAAACTGACCTGGAAGAACCAGACCATTGTTCTCAGCAACTACCTCTTTGTTCCCAATATTGTGGTCAATCTGATAAGCCCTGGCAACTTGATTGCCAAGGTCTTCTGCCTGAAATCATCCAAAGGCCGGTTCCAACTACTCCGCAACAACCACTGTCTCATGGAAGGTCAAATCTTCAAGAACCTGTTTGTTGTCAATAATCCCAAGAATATTGGACAGAAAAACTTTTACCTGTTCACTCCCACAAACCTCAACAAATCTGCCCGCAATTTCCACCTTGCTCTGGGACATGCCTCCACTGGGAGACTTAAAGAAATACCAGGCCTCAAGCTTGAAAAAGAAGATTTCTTCTGCAAGGACTGTGCACTCAGTAAGATTACCAAGACCCCTTTCAAGAATCAGGCCACTCTTGCTACAAAACCCTTCAAAAAAATACATCTCTACCTCATTGGACCAATCAAACCCGAGTCACATAGGCGCAAGAAGTACATCCTAACAATTGTAGAAAACTTCTCAGGCTACCTAAGTGGAATTCCCCTCTTCATCAGGGAAAATACCCCAAACACACTCATAAAAATCATTGAACAACAGAAATCCAAACTGGGTTACTACCCCTGAAAAGTCTTCTCCAATGGAGGATCCAAATTCACAAACAGCAAATTTGCCTCTTTCCTCAAAAAAATACTGTGCAAACAACTCATCTCTGAACCCTACCATCCCAAGCACAATGGCAGGGCCAAAAGAGCCAGCAGGACAATTGTAGAAAGTGTGCCTACATCTCTAAGTTCCTCCAACCTACCCAAGAGGTACTTGTTGGAGATACTCAAAGCCTGCTGCCTTGCTCTAAACCAGATTCCATGGAAGGGCAGTAAACAATTGCCTTGAGAAATCATTCATGGTAGTTCCTTTCCCCTTTTGTATTTAAAACCATTGGGGATCTCATTCATCCACCTCAATCAACTCAGATACAGAGGGAGAAAATTCCATCCAAAGGGTCTAGAAGGAAAGCTGATTGGATAAAATCCAGAATTATGCTCCTACAGAATCCTCTGTCCCAATAGCTCCATCATCTCAAGCAAGCAAATCCAATTTGATGAATCCTCAATAGATCACCTTGGACAAACCAGAGAGTATTCAGATTTCTAAATTGAAAGCTTTGAATTTAGGGATCCTAGCGACCATCCACAGACCTTGGAAGCAGAATCCTCCATCCCAGCGCCTCCTCTTTACAGGAACTTTATTAAATACAGAGAGACGCTGGACCCCCTGTTGGACTCATCTGACTCAAATTCCCCAGAGGAGGGGGACTCTGAAATCTTGGATCATCCATCCCGGGAAATTCACACACCATGAACCGGCCCGGTGCCCAAAACTCAACCTCAACCCATTCCTCCACAAACCCTGCGGAATTGCGCAAACCTCAAGCCTCTGCAAAGCTATGGATTTCACCACTACTTTGAAACCAAAACATACCTCAAGGCCATTACCTGTGAAGAAGCCAAGAAATGGAAAGAAGAAATCAAGAAAGAGTTTAACCAATGCAAGGATTTTGAGGTATGGGAAGAGTAAAATGGGCCCAAACCTATCAATCCACTTGAGACATCTTGGGTCTTCAAAATCAAAGAAAATTTTCACAACAATTTACTCATATTCAAGGCTAGAGTGTATGTGAAGGCCTACAATCAGATCCATGGACTTGACTTTGGAGAGACCTTTGCCCCCACAGGCAAGATTTCTTCCATCAAGGCCATCCTCCAGCTTGCCCTGAACAACAATTTTGAGATCAAGCAATTCAATGTTGAAGCTGCCTTTCTCCATGCCCCAATTGACAAGGAGGATATCGTCAAAACTCCTAAAAGATCTACTTGCCAGTGCAAATATCTCAGACTCAAGAAGAGCCTCTACAGGTTGAAACAAGCCCATAAGAACTGGTACCACGCTCTCACAAGCTGGATCAAATTGGAGGGATTTGAGGAATCCAACAGCAACCACTGCCTTTAAAAATCAAAGGACAAGAAGTCCTTCATATTCTTCCACGTCAAAAATCTCATCCTTGTGGGCAATGGCAACGAATTCAAAAGAAAATTCAACCAGAAATTCAAGACTTTCCAGTGCCATGCGCCCGAAAACATCCTGGGAATGAAATTTGAACGGAATAACAACTCCATCCAGCTAAGCCAACCAAAGCACATAGCCCATAGATTGGAAGAGCTGGGCCTGACAGACGCCAGAGAAATCCAAACTCCTCTAACCCCTCAGCTTCAACTCACCAAAGCATTGGATGAGGATTTTGAAGACTTCAAACGCCTCAACTTCAACTTTTTGGAATACGGGCTTGAGGAGATGGACAGAATGGGAGTAGAGAGGAGAGACGGATGACAGAGGGGATTACAGTCTGACTTGAGGGGTCCAGAAGGGACCAGATTCAGGAGGGCTGTAGTAAGTGGGCCCGGATTAGAAAGTGTGAAATCTGATGATTTTCATTCAAAGGAGCAAAGAAGAAAGAATATTTATAGACAACTAGAGAACCAAAAGTTGGGCCTATGACAAGTAGGAATATTCAATGAGATAATGAAGACGGAAATGGTTGAGGATAGGAATGTTAACATGAGTTTCACAGAGGCTAAGAGTAATGACATTTGAGTATCAAGAAGCCTGTGAAATATATAAGTTAAGGAGGCCGGCAGACTACAAGTACCAGACATAAAGGTGGCCTAGACAACTAAAAGTATCAGGAAATATAAGGGCGGTTGAGACAACTAAAAGTATCACAAAAATACAAATATATATATATATATCTAGTGGTCAGAACAAGCTAAATGTATTCCAAACATACATAATAATCATATTGAAGATGGGAGCGCTGAGAAAGGGAGGTGAGCGGACAAGATGATAAAGGCCAAAACTCAACACAACTTTGGCTCTGGGGTGGGTTGCCTAAACTACATTGCATCTCAGAACCGTCTGGAAATCAGTTTCTTGGTCTCAAGCTTTGCCAGATTTCAGAAAAAACCCGGCCTGACTCACTGGAAAGAGCTCAAAAGGACTTGGAAATACCTGAAGGCTACCAGGGATGTGAGACTCACCCTGAAACATGACTCCTCTGCCAAACCCCTAGTATTCTATAGTGACTCCTCCTGGGGTGAGGATCTTACCTCCAGGAAGTCCCAATCCGGATACCTGGGCTTCTCATTTGGTTCAATCATCTCTTGGGAAAGCTTCAAACAATGCAAAGTCACTTACTCCTTGATGGAAGCCAAAATCAATCCCCTCTTGGACTCCTTCCTGGAGGGAAGGTGGCTCAAGCATCTCCTGGTCAAGGTGTTCAACATCTCAATCCCTTTTGCCACTCCCTTCATTGACAAAAAGGGACAAAAATAAAGGAAAGGAATTCATATATATCTCTCTCTCTCCTTTAGAAGGGAGCATCCTCAAACCTTACAGACGCTAGAACCATTGACTCCATAACCAAGAGAAAAATTTCTGAGGGTTCCTCTCTTATTTCCACATCTGGGGGTCTGGCTGGGAAATTTGCTTGTTCTCAGTCCCTCAAAGGTAATGTAGGATGCTGCCCATCACTGCTCCCCGATCCAATGTTGCGCCTCCTTATCCTCTACAATTGGTGCCCAGTGCCTTGAATTAACCTCAAACTCCACCACCTGCCTCTAATTCTGCTAGGGAAAGTGGTTTCTCCCCCCCATCAGAGGAAGGGTCATTGGAAATGGCTGTGGAGACCCCTGATTGTGTGTGGCTGAGGCCAAGAAATTTCCCTCACCTGCGGTTTCAGCACCGCGGACGTTGTGGAAACCAAAGTGTGTTACCCTCACTTAGTTGTCCTTTGGTTACGGAGCCAATGGTTCTAGCATTTGTAAGGTCTGAGGATTCCCCTTTTAAGAGAGAGAAAATAGAGAGATAAAAATTTTTATAATTCCCCCCTCCCATGATCCCCCCCCTTGTCTAAAACCGTGCTGAGGGAGCTGGAGTTTTATGCCCTCCCCCTTAGCCCTAACCTAGGTACAAACACAAGAACAATCTGACAAAAATTGAAGAAGAAACCCTAGACCAAGAACCCTAACCCCACCTTAATCTGTACCGCCCTATCCCTTCAGCCTGCCTGCCATTACACACATCCGGTTTGTCCTTCCTGTGGCGCGGCCCTCCGCCACGCGCTACTTGAAGTTCACGGTGCTTGTCCGTATCCGCCTGACGCGCCGTTGTGAATATCCAAGTCCCATGGGCCAGCCCGCACTTGCACACGGCCGCCCAAGTACATAGCCCTGCATTCTCCCTGCTCCTACTAATCAAACTAACTGCCTGCAAATGTGGTTGGGCTGGCTCTATTCCTGAGCCCATAATAACCAAGCGGTTTGCAGCCCACCTCCCCTAGTCAAGCCTTGCCCACAACTGGTGTTCCGGTCCTGCTGGGCCTACTTCTGAGCCCTGCAGCAGCAGCTGCTGAGCCCGCAGCAGCCACTGCTGAGAATGCGCGCACCCCAATTGCTGAGCCTGACCTACCAAATGCTGAGCGCGCAGGCCGCAACACAGTTCCCAACCCAAGGCTATATAATGAAACCACATCCCCCCCAACTTGAGTTCTGTCCCCAGAGGTCTTCCCATCACTTCCTACAATGTTCTTTCTCTTCCCCATACCAGCCACTACCCCTTTGCGCCCTTCCCCCTACCCCAAAACTACCTCCCTTGCTCATTGCCATGACTCCATGAAATTTCTGTGCCCAAAAGGGTAGGTGTGCTTGCTAATCCCTGGCCTTTGTGGTTGCACCGCTTTTTTTTGCGGCCACCATTTCTGCTCACTTAGTGTGGGAATGCCTAAACCCCAATCAGGCTCCTGTCCTAGGCCACGGAAGAGGGCTTGTCTGGAACAAATTGTGGTTTTGGACAACAACACAATTTCAGAGGATTTGTGGAATCCACCAGGTTGACCACTTTGCCGCCCTCCTCCAAGTGAGGGTTGCAACTTGGCTTTGCCTTTTTGTTGTGCTGGGCCTCCCTGGAATTTGTGGCCTACCAAGTTGATCTTTTTTACTGGGCCAACCGCTTCTGGGTAAATCGAGGCGCAAGGGACCCACATGTTGAGGAGATACTCAGAAAACCTGTGGCTCCCCCTCCAGCTCCTCCTCTGGTTCCTCCTCCAACTCCTATATTGGGCCTCTCCTGACCTGGCACCAGACCCCAACCCAAGGCTTTCACTGGACCCGGAAGAGAGGCCTACAACTCCACAGGCTGCTCCCCTGCCATCCCCAATCCTGATCCCATTGTCACCTTTGGCTGGACCAAGCCCCCTGAAGGATCCCCCGGGAACCCCCTTGTCCCCTCCATTCTCCTTTGGATCAATCCCTGCTCCAAATCTGGCTGCACCTTGAGCTGTTAATCCCAAAGTCCCGGAGGCCACAGCCACTCCTGAAATCCCAGATTTCCCCACCGGGCTAGAGCTAGGGGAGGTGCGCTTTGATGCCTTTGTGGCCAAGTCGGACAACCTTCTCCAGCTGTTTCTCTCAGCTCCGGGCACCCATGGAACAAAATCACAATGCCAACTCTTAGCAGCCTTCCAAGGACTTGTGGAAGGGGCCCAGTTGGAAATGGTGAAGGTTATGGACCTGATTTAGGCGGATAACCCCTCCCCCTTTTCCTCTTCTTCTTTCCTGACTTTTCTTGACCCATGCTTCCTTTATTGATTCCCATAGAAATACACATCTTTGCGCCCGCGTCCTCTTACTAAGTCTTGTGAGAACAAACCTGAGCCCTGAGAAAGTGAGAAAAGAGAGAACTGAGATTTGATTGGCCTTGACCGCAATTGCGCAACTGTGAGTTCTGCCTGCATGCTTTGCATTTGTAAGTAACCAAGAGTTCCAAAAGGTAGCTGGACCGCCCCAGATGAACTTGCACACAGTTCCCCATACCCATACTACAAAAAAAAACACCAAGCCGCCAGGGCACGCGCACAACCAGAGAGAGAGAGAAGAAATGAGAAAAAAACATTCTGGGGTACCTAGTTGTCCTGGCTGTGAACCGGCTAGAGTAACCCCTTACCAAATCAAGCTTTTCCCGCACCCACTATGACAGAATTTCCATCCATGACCTATCACACCTGTCTGTAGAGAAAGAAACAAATAAAAAGAAAGCAGCCCAGACCAAAAAGCAAAGCAAGAAACTTTTTTTATTTTTTTATTTTTTGCAGTGATCTTTGTCCTGCCTCCCATTTGGGGGTCTTGTCCTTGCGTAGGCGGACCCAGCATTGCACCGCACCTCCATTTGTGCAATTTACAACCCAAAGCCAGTACAAATCCGAGAACCCAATGAAACCAAGAAAATAGGAAAACAAACATTCTGGGGTGTCTAGTTATTCTGGCTGTGAGCCAGCTAGAGCACACCCTCACCAGATCAGGCTTTCCCTTTCTTCCTAGCACCCCCCGCTTGGAAGCTGTCCCCAGCGGTTTGCAGTTGTCTACTCCGCTGGAGCGGCGCGTCAGGCGCGGACTCCCCAGGGGCCAAGCCGTCCAAATTTACCGGGTCCCCATCACTTCCAAAGCCACGCTGTTGCTACCAGAACTTGTGTTGTCCCCTGCCATCTTGTCAAAAGAGGTGGATCTGCGCGCAAAGAAGCGCTTCACATGCAAAGCCGCAACCTTCCGCTTGAGAGGCGTTCCATCCAATTCTTCAAGCTGATAGCTTCCGCCCATAAGCTTAGAGGCCACGCGGTGTGGAAAACAAAGGGGAAACACCCCTAAAGTTGGCCTTGAATTCCGGAAGTTATTGATTGAAGCGTCTGTAAGGAGTTTGGATGCAGCCGGTCAAGAGAAAGAGAGAGAGGGAGAGAGTGAGTGATGGAGCAATAATAAGATGAATTCCTCCCTTTCCAATCCAATCCAATCCAATGATAAAGTGATGTGATCCAGTGATCCCTCCCCCCTACAGCCCGGAGTTGAGAGTGAAGTATTTAAGTCCTCCCTCTCAACCCTAACCTAAGTACAACCACAAGTAAGCAAGAATGATGAAATCCAACCCCTAAGCACAGAACCCTAGCCCAACACATGCCCCTCAATATCAAACTACGCTGGGTTTGCCTGCCCGCGCGCGTCTGCCCGACAACCCATTCCAGGTATCCGGGGCGTACCCACATGATCCAATCCGCGCTTCTTGCAATGCGCGATCTGCTTGATCCGTGCAAGCTGTCAAATCCGCGCAATCCTTCCAATCTGCGCAAGCTATCAAATCCGCGCAATCCTTCCAATCTGCGCAAGCTTTCCAATCCGCGCAATCCCTCCGCTCCGCAATACGTGCGGCCCGTCTGTCTCCCATCTCCAGGTGCTGAGCCCAACCCGACCGCTGCTGAGCCTACCTGACTGCTTCTGAGCCTGCAGCGCGGCTAGTTTTGGCAAGGCCCTACCCATTGCTGAGCGTTCCGCCGCTGCTGAGCCCGCCACTATTGCTGAGCGCGCCGCCCGCAGCCCTTTCCCAACTTGCGTCTATAAAAGAGCACCACATCCCCCCCCAACTTGAGTTCTGTCCCCAGAGATCTCCCACCATCTCACCTTCCATAGTTGCACCCCCTCCCCCACTTTTCACAACTACCCCACTCCTTGCCAGCGAGTACACTACCCCCCTTCTCCCTTGCTCTCCCCCATGGCATCCTGCACCTATTGCAGCCAGAGCGGCCTTGTCTGCCGGATCATTCCTGGCTGTTGCGCATGCATCCCTTGCTGCGCCGGCCACCGCCGTTGCTCTCTGAGTGATGGTATGCCGCTTTGTTAACTTCTGGGTTTTCCCTCACTCAATCTCATCCTACTGCCGCCAAGAAGACTGTGCGCGCAACTCCGGTTGTTCCGCTTCAAGATCTCAAATCCCCCCCCGGGGGAAAGGGGGGAGCTACCTGACCGGTCTTCTCTGGATCTCCTACTCTTGGATGTTTCTGATTGTTGTTGTCTTCTCTCTCAGTAGTCTCATTCTCATCTCTTTCTTTATTGTTCTCCTTATTCTGTTCTGTCCTGTTGTATCTTTTCTTATCTCCTCAACATATTCATCCTCCTATCAATCATCCGTCAACTGTTCAACTCGACCACAATCCTCCAAATACACACCATTGGGCACTCAACCTCATTTATCTGGTAACTGGTAAGAGCCAGTCTATTCGTGCTCTCAAGCTCCTAATTTCCAACTCCACGACTCATTATCAACCACTCATCTCAGCTCATCAATCCTCTGTGACTCAACCAATGCTTGATTCACTGCCCCAATCATTGTTGTGAAGCTGTCTTGAAGACCTGTTGGTTTCATTCTCATTCTTCAGAACCTCTTGTTTCTTTTCCATTCTTACTCATTCATTTGGTCCTCCCATGAATTAGCACGTTGGTTTTTTTTCAATCTCAATTTCATCTCATAAGACGCGTGCTCGTCCGTGTGCCCAACCCCAACCCCAACCGCGGAAGAGGGCCCGTTGCGACTTGTTTGTGGTTTTGAGCAACAAGGAAATTTCAAGCCACGAGTGGACCCTGGCCGGCTCCCCCAACGACTCCCCGCCCCGCGGTCCTCCTGGCCCATCCTTGCGCAAGAGTCATGACTTGGGCTCACCATACCATTGTGCTGGGCCTCCAAGACGCGTGGACTTCCCGAACTTTGCGGCGTATCAGAACGTGGCTCAAACCTGGGCGGCCCGGGTCCGCATCAACCAGCCCTTGATGGACCCGCAATTCTTCACTTTTACGGCTGCTCCTCCTCTGCCTCCACCGCAACCAGCCCCGGCTCCGCATCTTGCCCCCCCCACTGCTGTCATTATCCCCAGCTCCGCGTTCCTCACCCAAGCCGGCCCATCAACTGTCCCCTGTTGTGGTCTCTTCATCACCCAAAAAGGCTCCTGTCCCCAACACCGCTCCAGGCCCGGACCCCACTCCCCTGGCCGGTACTCCCAAGATCCCGGACTTCATTCCAATCATTCCCGCTGTCCCACTTGCAAGGTTTGAAGCAATGGCAAAAAATGCGGATGGACTCCTCCGGAGGTTCCTAGCCGCGCGGCATGGTCACAACGCCGACTCCAGGCGCGAACTTCTGGCCTCATTCCGCAACTTGGTTGACGCAGTGAAGATGATGAGAGCTGGAAAAACTTAGACGGATCAGCCCCCCTCCCTTCTTTTCCTTCCTTTCCTATCCTTTCTCTTTTGTATTCTGCGCCTATACACAAAAAGACACACGTTGCGCACAATTGAGTAGCCTTCGGGCTTGTGAGTCCCTGAGAGAGAATAAGAACTGCGCGCAAGATCCGCGCCTTGGAGAGAGAAGATCCGCGCCAGTGAGAGAAATTGGCCCCAGTGAGAGTCTGAAAGTGAGAAATCCGCGCCAGTGAGAGTCTGAAAGTGAGAAATCCGCCCCAGTGAGAGTATCCGCAAGAGTACATGGGGAGACCTTGGCGTGCCAGCGCGCGTACGCAATCCTTGAGAGATACAGGAAGAGAAAAAAAAGGAAAAGGAAGAATAAATAGATAAGGAGGAACAAGAGAAAAGAAAGTTTTTTTTTTTTTTTTTTGAGCCCGCGTCCTGTGTCCCAACTCCAACCTTCCACCCCGCGCTAGCTTCCCCCCCCAACTTTGCCGCTGTCCTCAGCCAACCGCACCCCCTATACCCATTGCCAGATTGGCGGGGCGTTGCCTCAACCAATCCCGCAGGGGAATTGTTCGCCAGCCAATTCCTCAACCTTCCGTCCTGACGCACATTCCATTGCCAGCGTCCCCGCCAATCCGTCGTCCTTTTCCCCAGTCGTGCTTTTGGCATCCAATCCCTCCCCGCTCCACCCCTGAAGCCCTGCCACAAGCGTCCGCTGCACCAATCCCAAGGCTCTTGCTAGCCGTGATGGCTGCGCGCCCGCTCTGGGACCATCTGTCCCGCGCTCCGGCCCCCGTCCGTCCATTCCGTGCCTGCCCTTTCCATTGCTTCCACATCCTTCTGCCCCATCATCATTCTCCCCACCGTGGAAGGGGTCTGGCTCTGGCCACAATCCTTTGTTGCGTGGTTTGTCCCTTCCGTTGCCGCGTCTACCCCTTTTTTGAGATCCTTCCGCCGCTCGCCAATTCCCAAACTGCACAGAGCATCCATTTCCCATTCCGTTGTCCTCGCCCGCTTCCTGTCAATAGGATGCACCGGTTCCATTGAGTTCCGCTTCCCCAACACGTACTTAGCCCCCACTGGGGAAACCAATTCTGCGTTTGAATCCGCTGTCCGGTCCCTCTTTCCTGTCCGCCAACAGTTGTCGTCCTCCCCATATGCACACACGCGGGGCGTAGATGCACTGGGAGACTGAATACTTTCTAGATAGGCCTCAAGGCCCCTTGCCACCCCTGCGAGTTTGCTAGCCCAAGAGATGGTTGCCGGTGTTGGGGCCGGAACACACACTGCCCTGTAATGCAGCTCCGCGTAATCCAATTCTGCTTGCAACTGGATCCCGCCGCGCGCACCTGCCTTGTAATCCAATTCCGCGGATGGCTTGAGATCGTCCTTCCAAAAGTGGGAGCCACGCCCCCCCCATCTTGCCAGAATGTCCTCCTTCAGTGTTGGCCAATCCAGGTTCAGGTAGCCTCCCGTCTCCTCTACCTCCCGATGCGCTTCCGCGTCCTCGATGAACAGGACAAAATGGTGCGCCTTCTCAAAATCCAAAAGGCCTTCAGAGTTGGCAATCATTTCATACCGTGAGATGAATTGCTCCACTTCCGCAATGTTGAGTCAAATATGCGGGTAAATCCATGGGGTGGTGCGGAGGCCGTGGGATGAGGAAGGAAGAGAAGCAGCTGTTGGTAGCATCCGTGAGTACCTTTGAGAGACTTCAACAAAAGATTTTTCCCGGCCAGACCCCCAGATGTGGAAACTGAAGGGGCAAAAACCCTAAAGTTGGCCTTGAGTTCCGGAAGTTATTGATCAAAGCGTCTGTAAGGAGTTTGGATGCAGCCGGTGTGGTGTCAACTTATAGACACGGATTGGGAACTGCATTGAGGCTGCGCGCTCAGCATTGGAGGCAAGCGGGCTCAGCATTAGGATATGCGGAGTGCTCAGCAGGGGCAGCCGCTGTTTGGCTCCGCACCTAGTGGACGGGTCAGGCTCAGCATCGAATGGGGGGGGGGGCGGCAATCCGCCCCGGAGATTGGATTTGGAAGGTAGTGCGCTCAACTAGGTTTGCAGGCGCGCCGGTTTGGATACATAGGGGCAGAGCAATTGGCAGGCTATAAAAAAACTGGTGGAGCGCGCGCGCAAGCGCGCGGATCACGCCGGACAATACCACACATCCACAATGGGCGCAGACAAACGGATACGGACAGGCGCAGGGGGCTCCGAGTAGGGCGAGGTGCAAGGACTACGTCATGAGAAGGACAAACTGGATGGATGGAACGGCGTACGGACGTTGGGGGGAGTTTGGTACGGAGGTGGGGAGAGGAGGCTAGGGTTTCTGTTTTGGGATTGTTTTCTGTTTCTTTGTCATACTGTTATTTGCGCGTGTACTTAGGTTAGGGTTGGGAGGGAGGACTTATCCTCACTCTCAACTCCGGGTTAGGAGCTGGGGGCATGGCATGGTATCAGACCATCACATCATTGGATTGGATCAATCATCTCACCAAGAGATTAACGGAACTCACACCGGATACACATCCAGGTGGAAAGTTCTTAGGATTGAAGGATTGGCAATTTCACTCTCTCTACTTCTCTTTATCTCTTTATCTCCTTATTTCTGTTCCTCATTTAAGTGCGACTTTGGGCATCCTCATCTCCTTTCAAACTCAGGGAACCGTTAACTTCCGAACCTTGGGAAAATTATAGGGGGACAACCGTTATTCTTTCCACATCTGGGGGTCTGGCCAGGAAATAACCTTCCGTTTCTTCTCTTTTGTAGGTAACTGGGCGCAATGTCCTATCCATACCTCCCAACAGTTGCTTCCTCTTCTTCTTCTTCTTCTCCTTCTGTTTCCGGGTCCGCTACTCCAACCCCACTCGCGTCTTCCATTCCTCCTCCTCCTCCTCCTTCCGCTCAACCCAGGACAAGCTACTCCGTTCCCCCATTGGTCTCCAGTGACCATGAACCCACTTGTCCGGTTTGCATCAGGCGGTGCAACTACCCCCACATCCAATTCAACACTGCGGATGTGGAATGATTCATCTCGAGATACAAAGGTATTTCAGATGCGGAAGGTGCGTCAGACGCTGATAAGGCCCGGCTTGTTGTCCTGTTCATTATGGACAAAGAGAAGCTCCGGGATTTGGAGGAGATGGAAGGCTACAAGAATCAGGATTGGCCAAAACTGAGGGTGGAGATCCTAACGCGGTGGGGTAGGCGCGAACCTCGATTCCGGGAAAGCAATTTTGACCGCGTGGCCTCAGAGGCGAGCGCGCATGGAGGAGTCAGAACTTGGGTGGAGCTGGCGGATTACACCTCAACATTTGATTGGATCTATTGGTACTTGTCAAAGAACAAGGCGGTGGCGGGACAGACGGGGGCCATGAAACGCGCGTTTCTGGGCGGTTTAGGCGCTCAACTCCGGGCAAGGGTGCAGCGGCATCTTTATGATCACAACCTGGTAAAGCGGTCATTTGAAGGGAGCATCACGCTCCTTCCGGAGTTGGCTGTCATTTGCCAGGCTGTGGAGAGTGAGCTCAACTTAGAACAGCTTATTGAGGATACCGCTAAGTCCTCCCCAGCGGGACCAAAGGAATCTGCCCCCCAGGTTTTGGCTCCGGCGCAATTTCTGGCCCCGGTTCCACCTACTTCCATGCGTGTTCCGGTTCCTCAACCCGCGCCCGCCCCTCCGGTAAGTGAATTGACGGAACTGATGAAGGAATTGAAGATCTGCATGAGCCGTATGGGCCAGAAGCAGCCGCGGGGGCCTCCACCTCACATGGTGGAAGGGTTTTGGCCGCCAGGTACCTTTGTGCCGAGGGGGTGCTCGTACTGCGGGGCAAACAGTCATTGGCGATTGGCATGCGAGGAGCTTACAAAGGATCTCAACGCGGGATTGGTTCAACCGGCGGGGATGGGGTAGATATTTCCGATGGGAAAACAGATTCCAATGGAGCCAAGCCAGCCAACGGCAATGCAGCAGGTGCACACATGGGGTCGGGAGGCGGGAACGACTGCGTGAGCGTCACTAGGCATTGTTACCGGTCCTGGATTGTGGAAACCACCTTGGGTTGAAGCTGAGGTAAGGGTAGTGGAAATGGAAGAGAAGGTGGCGGTCTCCAATAATATGGAGGTGGATGCAAAGGAGCGACCCCCGTCAACCTTTCCAAAACCGGCCGCACGCGTTCCCGGAATTGAGGCTCCGGCAGAAAATCCTGTAGGGAAGAAGAAAGCGGCGGACATTGTGCGTGGGGTGATGGGGAACAAGACTCCAGTCCTGCTGACCTTGCGGGAACTGGCAGCTGTGTCTCTGGTGGTGGTAGACAAGATGGCTCAGGCGTTGCGGGATTGCGGTCAGGGCCTGGTACCTCAGACAGTGCAGCGGGTTCATGTGGCGCGGAAGGAGGAGGGGCGCAAGGAGTGTGAGTTGAAATTGGTTTTGACTCCGCTTGCTTATGTTCCGATGGTCATAGTGGGGAGGAAGGTGTGGGCTATGGTGGACAGGGGTTCAATGGTGAACCTTCTGCCATCGCCAAAAGTGGATGATTTGGGGTTGGTTTGGCGGAAATGCGCAATGGGTCTCCGCGCGCTTAATGGAGGGGACTGTTGTGTGGATGGGGTAGTTGAGGAGGAGGAGTTTGAGGTCCCTAGGGTCCGTAAGCCTCTTTCTTTTCTTTTGGTTGATTGTGGGGATGTGATTTTGGGAAGGGCGTTCATGTTTGGGTTCCCAGCACAAATGGTTTTCGATCCGGAGGCGGGAACGGAGGCGTTGACGGTGGAGGATTTGTCCAGCGGAAGGTTTGAAACAACTATCTGCAATTGGGGGCAAGAAAAGCGGAGGAGAGTGTTGGAGTATGAGGAGGAACCGGACGCGGAGTTGGTCTGCAACGGGCAACCCTTGGAGGATTTTTTCTAGTCAACCAAGGAGACCGCGCGGAACAATCTCCGGTTTTGTGCGGGCGGTCAACTAATGAGTAGCAGGGAGGGGGAGGAAGGAAAGTGCTGGGCGCGCACGTTGCAGAAGTAAGTCCCTTTTCTCAGTATGCATTGCCCAAGGGTACTACGCTTTGAAAACCCTATCATTGTGCCACACTTGTGAGCAAAGGCAAAAGCCGCGGTTCCGTTCTGTGCAGGACCTACAGCAAAGGATGGGTGGGGATGATGTGGTGCAACACTGGCAAGTACAAGCCGGTGTTGCGGAAGGTCCGACCGAGGAATGAGCTGATGCCCCAGGAATTGAACGGGCCACTTTGACCAATTGCTTGGTTGTGGAACCCTTGGGTCATGCCAATTAAGGCTTTGGGCTGGGTTACTAGTTTGGCGCAGATCACGGAGGAGCGGATTGTAGCTTTCAATTTTGGCCTGACGGGATGATTGAGTACGGAGGAGCGTGAGCTGCTGGTTTTGGTTCTGGTTCTTTGGGAAAGAGCGCTTGTGTTCAGACCTGAAGAGCGGGGGCTTCTGGAAAACAATATTGGTGACCCCTATTTCATCCCCACTGTCAATCACAAGCTGTGGCAGATCAAGCCAATTCCGATACGGCGGGCGGTCCGGGAGCAGTTTCTGGAGTTGGTGCGGGAACGGGTGAAGACTGGCCTTTACAAACAGTCAACGTCTAGTTATTCCAATCTGATCTTTGCGGTAGTTCAGCAGGACGGAAAGTCTTTGAGGATTGTCCATGATCTACAGCGGCTCAACTCCTTTACAATCCGGGACGCAGGACAGCCCCCTCACATTGAAGAGTTCCTTGATTCAATGGCGGGGCGCGCTTGTTACGGCTTAGTGGATGTGATGGGGGGATACAACCAGCGCAAGTTGGATCCTTGCTTGCAGCCTCTAACGGCATTTGAGACTGGGTTGGGAAGAATGCAGCTGACTTGGCTACCGCAGGGCGCAACCAATTCTGTGGCGGTGTACCAGGTGCAGATGGCTTGGATCCTGAAAGATGATCTTCCGGAGGGAGTCCAAATCTTCATCGACGACGCAGGCATCAAAGGTCCAAAATCTAATTACAGAGGAGCAGAGCTGGTTGAAGTTCCCGGCGTCCGACGTTTTGTGTGGGAATACGCGCAGACGTTGGAATGCATCCTGTTTTGCATTAAGGATGCAGGACTGACGGTGTTGGGGAAGAAGTTGGCGGTTTGTGTTCCGGCGCTCAAAGTCCTTGGCCATGTTGTTGCTTCCGACAGCCCGGGCATTGCAGAGAAAAAGCGGAACAAGGTCCTTGAATGGCCAACCCCGCGGACGGTGTTGCATATCCTTCAGTTCTTGGGATTATGTAGCTATGTCTGTATGTTCATTGAGAGGTTTGCGGAAGTGGCAAGCCCGCTCCAATCCATAAAGCGGAAAGGCGCGGAGTGGAATTGGGGAGAAGAGTGCAACAGCGCGTTCCGGAAGCTCAAGGAGATTGTGGGACGTGACATTGTGCTCCCCAATCTTGACTACAATGCAGGAGGAATTAGGCTAGCGGTCGATTAAAGAAAATTTGGCGCAGGGGGAGTTCTCACTCAAGAGGATGACGGCAAGGATAGGCCAGTGCTTTACGAGTTGGTCACCTTCACTCCAACGGAAAGCCGGTACTCTCAGCCAAAGTTGGAGTTGTGCGGGGTCACCAAGATTGTGTGGCGGCTTCAGTATCTTTTGTGGGGGGTTCACTTTGAGCTTTTGGTGGATGCGGAGGCGCTGGCACGGATGATCAATTCCCCGGCGTTTCCCAATGCTCCCATGACCAGGTGGGTGGCCTTTCTTCAACTTTTCTCCTTTGCTGTTGTTCATGTTCCGGGGAAGGCGTTCACTATGCCCAAAGCATTGTTGCGGTATCCGAGTGACAAACCATTCAAGGACGCGGAACTGCTCAATGTGGAGGCCCCGGTTGTCTAGGTAGGGGTTGTGGAGGCAGGCGTTCAGCTGCCGCTCTGGCAGACCGGGCGGTACGCAATTCTTTGTGACCACTTGCAGGACCTTTGTTTTCCTGACGGAACTACGGACAAGCACATGCAATGGGAAAGGCGGCAAGCGGGAAACTTCTATGTACAGGAGGGGCAGCTTTGGTGGTAGAAGACTCCGGTTCCTCTTGTGGTTACCACTTCAAGGGCGGTGTGGTGACCAATCCGGGACACCACGGAAAAAAAAAAAAAAAGAAATTTTTTTCAATTTTTTTACACTCTTTATCCATCAATAAATAAAAAAAAAAAAATTTGGTTGTACCCCTATGGGTACCTTCATTTCCCCCCATCTCTCAACTTCTCCCTGTCCTAGCGGTCTAGGACAGGCCTCTTGCCTGTCTCTCCGCTTTGATCCCCCCCTCCTATGTTCAACTCCTACTTGTCGCGCTCGCGGCCCTGACTTTTGGCGACGCGAGCGATCGTCGAACCACCTTTGACAATCCCTTTGATCCTTCCCGATCCTCTCATCCAACCAACGCTGTCGCTTGTCGCAACGGTTGTCAAATATCATTTGATCAATCTCATCATACCCACCATCTCAACCTACCAGAGAATCATCATCACCCACTCCGTCATCATCAGCTCCAGAGGATCCCACTCCATCCACTCATCCCTCCAATCCGACCGACAACCGCGAGCGACCGCTTGCGGCCGTCGGAACATTCACCCCGCTGTCGCCGCCAATCAGGCAACGACAGCCGTTGTTGACACCTGCGACCGCTGTCGCGGGTGTCCATCTGGTTGCCCGCGGTCATTCTCGACGCGGGCAACATTTCTTTTTTTTTTTTTCCTCTCATGTCATCTTTTTTTTTATGATTTCATTTTCCTGCACCTATTTGTAGTATCTCTTGTACATAGTATACAGGGCCTCATGTCTATAAAAGGAGGGTTTCTCCCCTGCCTTTTGGCCCAGCATCCCATCAGACCATCATCATCTCATCTCATCTGTATCCCCCATCATCATAATCAACTTATCCGTGGGCATCCTTCCCCACTTATCTGAGCAACTTATCTGGGTATATCCATGATTGCCCCTTGATCCTTTGAGCCTCCGTACTCAAACTCTGTCCCTTGTGACCTAGATCCTTATCACCAACCAATAGCCTTGCTGGTTGAAGAAGAATTCCTGTCTGTCTGAATTCTCGGGTGTGTTATACCACTCTGATCCCTTTTTCCGACCATACTGGTCTTGATCTCTCCTTGATCATCTTTCTGGAGCCAATCACGTTTGATTTAAGAGGTTTTATTAAGCTTAAAACCTGGAGTGTTATACCTCCCTTCTTCTTTAAGGTTGAATTTTGCCACGCTATTCTTGAGTCCCTTGAGAAGTGTTGCAATATTCTTGCTCGAATTCGTTATTGATTTGCTTCTAGAGCTTCATAAACAAATTGCTTTTGTTTTGTTCAGCCTCCCACAGTTATCTGGTACCCTTCAAGCGCTTGATTGCTGAGAGTTGGGCAGGTTCATTGAGAACCTGGAGGTTGGTTGGGATTGAGTTGATCTTTCCTAATCAGCTGCTGACAACCAGAGTTATTAGCTTGTGGGCGTTGTTACTTACAACTGCCTTGTTCTATTGAAATCTGAACAAACCTTGACTTATTTGTTCAAGTCTTTACCTGCACCATCTTGCCTCAGATAGTGTTGTTTCCATCGCTACCGACAACTCTTATCCTCTTCCCTTACTTTGATTTCTCATTCATAAGGTTCTGGACCTTGATTCCAGTTACATTTGAATATTATTGTAACTCCTAGGAGAGCAGCCTAAACAGCACCTTTCCCCTCCACAGAACTGCCACGGCTTAGCACTGTTTGGAGTCTTACAGCGGATCAGGAAGCTATCCTCCAAAGCCTTCACAACAATCTTGGCCATTGAGGGGAGGTTGAAATGCGGAGGCAGGTGAAAGAGCGGTTCTGGTGGCCAGGGGTAGTGTGTGCGGTATGGGAATGGTTGGCGTCCTGCAAAGCCTGTCAACGGCGGAGCGCAAGATTGCCTAAGGAAGTTGGAAACCCCACAGGGAAAGATTCCCTCTTTGGTCAAGTCTTGCTTGATGTTGTCCACATCAAGGCTGGTAAGTTTGCCTATCTGCTTGTTGCGCAGGACAACCTGTCCGGTTGGGCGGAAGCGCGTCCATTGGTCAAGCTCTCGGCAGAAAAAGTTGCTCTGTTTCTGGGGGAAGATTGGTTCGCGCTGTACGGGTTGCTTTGTCTGGTTACCGTGGACGGAGGGGCTGAGTTTTGCGGCCGGTTGGTCAAGTTGGTGAAGAGTTGCGGAGCCAAGTTTGGCGGAGTAACGGAGTATTATCCGGAGGGGGCTGGCATGATCAAACGCGGGCATCAACCAATCAAGGACGCCCTGGTCAAGATTTGAGGGGAGGACGGTAAGCGCTGGCAGGAGACCCTTCTGATGGTTCTGTTCCCAGATTGGATTTTGGTGAAGCAGTCGACAGGCTACTCGTGGTACGAGTTACTTTTCGGACAGCGCCCCGTGCTTCCGGTGGGCATTGAATTGGAGACGTTCCTGGGGGTTGACTGGTGGAAGGTGAAGACCTCCGCCAAATTGCTTGAGGCTTGCGCCAAAAAGCTCCTTTGATGGGACAGGATGCTCTCAAAGGCCGCGGACCGGCTGAAGAAGACTTCGAAGGCATCGGTGCGCTGCTTGCATTGTCTCCGGGATCCCTTGCGGAAGGGGGATTTGGTGCTCCTGTACAACCGGAGTCTGGAGTCTCAGTGGGGGAAGTTGTTTGCTAACTGGTGGAACGGCCCGTTCCGAGTGTCCTCCAAGTTTGAGGGCAGCAGCTATCAGTTGGAGGAATTAGACGGTACTCCGCTGAAATGGAAGGTGGCAGCTTTGCATGTCAAGCGCTTCTTTGTGCAAGGATCTACCTCATTCAATGAGACAGCGGAAGGGGGTGACAGATCTGACGAGGGGAGTGTGGAGCGCAGAGATGGTGTTGGAACGCAATCCAGGGATTTGTCTTTGGGCGGAGAAGCGGAAAACGTGCCGTTGCGACGGAGTAGGCGGTTGCAACCAGCTGGGGACAGTGGCCAATTTGGGGGGGGAGGTGGTGGGGGTAGGGGATAAGTTTTGATTTGGTGAGGGGGGGCTCTAGCCTGTTCACAGCCAGAACAACTAGACACCCCAGAATGTTTTTTATCTATGTTTCTTTCTTATCTGGATTGTGGGGTCTTTGCTGGCTTGGGGATTTTGCAAGAAATGAAGGTGCGGCACAAAGACGGGTCCGTGAAAGCGAGGACAAGCCCCACCAAGCCGGGATGCAAGGAAAATCCCGCGGATGGGGGAAACGGGACAAAGAGCAATTTGCGGGCCGTCTACGGGCGTTGCGCAAAAAAAAATTATTATTATGTGTTCTTTTCTATTTTTCTTCTCTGTTGGTTTCTTTCTCTCTTTTTTTTTCTCTCAGGATGTCTCAAGGATGGGTGGTTGGTGTGGGAATAAGCTTTATTTGGTGAGGGGGTGCTCTAGCCGGTTCACAGCCAGGAAAACTAGGCACCCAAGAATGTCCGTTCTCTTACTCTCTCTCTCTCTCTTCCCTTACAGTGGCGCGCGCTGGTGTTTGGTTGTTGTGTTTTTTACAGGATGGGTACAGGGAACTGTGTGGAAGTTTGTCTGGGGCGGTCCAGGTGCCCCTTTTGGAACGGCTGGTAACTTACGGTTGCTCACAAAGCAAAGCCCGCGGACACGGACCTCAATCTCAAGCTCATTCTCACAAAGCTTGGTCGCGCACTTTTTCTCAGAAGGATAAGACCTCGCGCGGATACGTGTATTTTCTTAGGGAAAAGGAAGCGCGGTAAAACCAAAAGAAAAGAATCGGAAGAAGGGAAAAGGGGGGGCAATGCGCCTCAGCCATCTTCATCATCTCCTCCATTTCCGCCCTTGACAACACCAGTAAGGCCCAGAAAGACGCCAGGAGCTCACGCCGGGATTCCGAGGATTGGGCGCCGGGGATTGCAAGGAAATCCCAAAGCATCGTGGTCAACCTTTCTGCAAGAACATTGAAGCCGGCCGCCGGGAGTGCCATTAAAATTGAGATTTCCAGGATCTTGGGAGGGCTGGGCGGAGGAGCGGCCGGTGAAGATGGGTCCTCTTGGGAACCAACAGGGGGGCTCAGTTCAGCTGGAGGCAATGATGGGACGATGATGGGCAACAGAGGCAGAGGGACGTCGGGGGTTGTAGGCCTATCATCCAAGACCGCTGGTGGTGCAGGCGGTGGCGGGGTGCCTTGTGGATCCGGAGTGAGAGGAGCCGGTGCAAGTGCCGGAGGAGGACCCGGAGCCGGAGCAGCACGAGGCCAAAGAATTTCATTGAGGCGCGGGTCCCTTGCGCCTTCCGTGACCCGGACGCGGTCCGCCCAGGTTTGCAAAGCCCTCCAGAAATCATTGAAGGACAGGAAGTCCTCCTTCCGTGGTGGCCCCAAGGGCAAAGAGGAGAAGCCCAGTTGCAACCCTCCCTTGGTGGAGGACGGCGGAGTCCACGAGTCCTCCAAGGTGGTGTTGTTGTCCAAAACTACAAACGGGTCCAGACGAGCCCTCTTGCGCGGTGGGGTGGGGTTGGGTCCGGGATGGGCTCGCGGCATTGTGTTGCCAAGAGAAAATCAGTGGTGGCCGGCACGGCAGGCCGAGCAAGCTTGACAGCCGGAGAGGAGTGTGCACGGAAGACTGTTTCTCACGCAGTAGGTGCAGGGAGGGGCCATGATGAGGGTGAGGAAGGAGGATGGGGGAAGGTGGTAGTGGGAGTGGTGGGGGTGGTAGTGGAAGTAGTGGGGGTGATAGTATGGTGAAGAAATGGAAGACTTCTGGGGACAGAACTCAAATTGGGGGGGGATGTGGTGTCAATTTATAGACACGGATGGGGAACTGTGTCGCGGCTGCGCGCTCAGAATTGGAGGCAAGTGGGCTCAGCATTAGGGTATGCAGAGTGCTCAGCAGCGGCAGCTGCTTGGCTCCGCACCTAGTGGACGGGTTGGGCTCAGCATCAAATGCGGCGTTGGCGGCGATCCGCCCCGGAGATTGGATTTGGAAGGTAGTGCGCTTGACTAGGTTTGCGGGCGCGCTGGTTCAAATACATAGGGGCCGAGCAATCGGCGGGCTAGAAAGGAACGGGTGGAGCGCGCGCGCAAGCGCGCGGATCAGGCCGGATAATACCGGACATCCACAATGGGCGCGGACAAACGGATACGGACAGGCGCAGGGGGCTGCGAGTAGGGCGCGGTGCAAGGACCGCGTCATGAGAAGGACAAACCAGATGGACGGAATGGCGTACGGACGCTGGGGGGAGCTTGGTACGGAGGTTGGGAGAGGAGGCTAGGGTTTCTGTTTTGGGATTGTTTTCTATTTCTTTGTCATACTGTTTTTTGCGCGTGTACTTAGTTTAGGGTTGAGAGGGAGGACTTATCCTCACTCTCAACTCTGGGTTAGGAACGGGGGGCATGGCATGGAATCAGACCATCACATCATTGGATTGGATCAATCATCTCACCAAGAGATTAACAGAACTCACACCGGATACACATCCAGGTGGAAAGTGTTGGGAGATGACTGATCTCCTCACACAATCTCCCGCTCACACAACCGCTGAGGACGCTTCAACTTCAAATCTAGAATCTCCATTCAACACTCCCTCTCCTCCCGGTCTCTCCCCTAAAATCCTACTCCGGCTTCCTCAATGACCATTCCCCTCATTCCTTCTATCAACACCATTCCCCTCATTCCTTCCATCGTCATCATCCTCATCCTCCTCTCTCCCATCCTTGATCTGTCTCATCATCCCATTGTCTTTTACCTATCAACTCTCCACCAAACTCCTATTCATCTTGTTCTCCCCAACAACTCATCATCCATCATCCTTGATCTATCAGCTCCCGCTCAACCTCTTGCCCTCAACTCAACTCATCATACTCGACTCATCACTTCCATTCTCTCCCTCCGATCCCACTCATTGCCCTTGACCCATCACTAACTATCCTCGCGCCTCAACAAACAACAAGTCGTCAATCATCTCCATTCCTGTCTAGCAGTGAGGTCCTTTCTCATTCTTTCATTGATTTGCTCTCTCCTGCTCCTATTTCCTGATTCGTCTCATCTCAATGTTCACTCATGTAATTACTGCTACAGCACATTCCTGTGCTTCTTCATCTACCGGTCCTTTGGTTTCAATCAATTTTCTCAGTTCTTCACTGTTAAAAGCCAAATAGCAGAATGTCAACCCCAGGACCGATAGACTCCTCCTCCTCACTTCTGAAGACTTTGACAGACTCAATTTCCAATCTCAACGACTCAAACTTCTCTCTCTGGCGATCCAAAATCCTCACCATCTTCTCACTCAAAGGGATCTCTCACTGGCTGAACTCCCCCGAACCAGAAAAATGCCCAGCCAATATCAACCTCAAGATTGTAGGCTACATCCTGGCCAAACTGGACAACCGGACCTATGTGAACTGCGTCAAGGAACATCATCTGACCAACAGCGTAGCACTCTGGAAGTCAATCAAAGAGTTCTTTGCCTCTTCTCAAACCGCGAATCAATCCTGCGTTTTCTTCCACTTTCTGAACCTCCAATTTGACCCCAAGAAAATTGAGAAGTTCATTACAGAAGTCAAGGCTTGTCTGCTCCAAATTGCTGAAATTGGGATAAAGATGGACAATGACATAGTAGCATATCTTATTCTCTACAAACTTCCGCCTCAACTGGACCATCTTGAGACCACCATTGCTCACTCGCTAGGAGAAAACAAAATCGACGGTGATCCTGTACTCCAACATCTCAATCAAGTCAAGCACAAAGTCGCCACGGGATCTCAAGCTTCAGCCCTACTTGCCCAGCAACAAACCTTACAATGCAAATCCAACTGACACAACCCCGAAGCTAACCATCCCAAAGATTGTTGCTTCTGGCTCTATCCTCATCTTTGACCAAACTATAACCCCTCGCCAAACACCAACTCTAGTCAAAATCAAAAGACCAACCCATCCAGTAAGGCCACCGCAAACCTGGCATTCAGCTTTGCTATGACTCACTCCCTCAGCCTATCAAGAGATCATGTGATCCTTGACTCTGGCGCATCTCAGAGCATGTTCAACAGCTCCCAATTCTTCAACTCCCTACAGACCAATGAGACCTAAATTCAAACTGGAAAACTGGGATCATCAATACAATCTAACGGGATAGGCTCAGCCTCTCTCATCACTTCACATTCCATCCTCAATCTCTCAGACTTGCTTTACATCCCAGAAATTGCTGTTAACCTTGGTTCCCTGGGTCAACTAATCATGGGGGGCTGCTTGCTGATCAAAACTGCTCCAAATTTGTTCAAGGTCAATCTTGATGACTTAACTGTACTGGAAGGTTGAATTCAGGACAATCTGCTCATCATTGAGGAATGGACTCATCCAACAACCCCTAAAGCCTTCTCTTTTTTAACCTTATCCACTCATCACAAACGTTTTTCCCATCCTCATCTTGACTCAACCAAACTGATCTCCCACAACTTTCCCAAACTCCGATGGGACGATGTCTGCTGCGTCTCGTGCGCCAAGGGTAAGATTCATTGCTCTCCATTTAAGGGTCAATTTCCTCAAAGAGACAAAAGATTTGACAAATTGCACACCAATCTCTGTGGACCCATGCAACCAGTGTCAAAATCTGGAAATTGGTATTTCATGATCCTGACTGACAGCTACTCTTGATTCAAGACATGCATTCCCCTCAAACTCAAATCTGAAGCCACCAACAAGATCATCAAATTCATACGGGTCCATTCCAATCTGTTCTCAAAAAAAATCAAGCAGTTTCACTCCAACAACGGCGGCGAGTTTTTTAACACCAAACTCAGCTTGTTCTTCAATGAGGAAGGAATTCTCCACTCCACTTCTGAACCTTACACGCCCCAGCACAACCCCATAGCAGAACGAGCAAATCAAACACTTATCAAGGCCACCCGCACAACCATGCTTGACATGAACATTCCCTTGGATCTCTGGGATGAGATTGTTTCCAGCTGCTGCACGCTGCGCAACCTTGTCCCCTCACCAAAAACCAAAACGTCCCCATATGAATTGTGGAATGACTCGTCTCCAAATCTCAATCTCATCCGCATCCTTGGATTGAAAATGGTAGTTCTCAATCAACATTCTCCACCTCACTCTAAATTCAAAGAGAAAGGAATTGAAGGAATACTGGTAGGATTTGACTTACAATTACTGTCCTACCGCATATTCTGCCCCTCCATCAAGGACATCATACGCTCCAAACATGTTAAGATTTTCAAAAATCTTACTCTCCTACCCTCCTCCAATTCCCACAAATCTCCCTTTGATCCTCTCCTTTCCCTTAATGAAACGCTGACTGAGATCCTCAACTCATCCAATCACTCATCCTCATCTTCCTCTGCATCCCCTTCCAACTCACAGTCCACCACTATCCCGCCGGATCCTCCTCCTGTTTGAGCCAAGGACTTCTCCACTCCCAATACATCCTCCCTTACTCCACCCACTATCAAAGCCTCAAACATGTCCAATAATTCCTCAGGCTCCGACTCCAAGGGAGAACTAATCTCCCGCGAACTCACCAACTCCCCATCTCAAACTCTCAGAGACCAATCCACCCTCAAACCACCTTCGCGCTACGGATTTCTTGCTAGAGTTATTCCTCGGAACTACCCAGAAGTCCTTAAATCCCCAGAATTTCCTCACTGGCTCATATCCATGAAGATTGAGACCAATGGCATTGAACGGCTTGGCGTTTGGGAAGGATGTCATTCTCTCCCTCTGGGGAAGAGAGCACTCTCAACCACCTGGGTCTTCCAGCTCAAGGATGACCCTTCCGGTGAAGGATTCATTTACAAGTCTTGGCTCTGTGTTCAAGGATTCAAGCAGATGGAATTCATTGATTATGGCAAAAACTTTGCTCCAACCGGACTCATCACAACCCTACGGACTCTCCTCCTTTACGCTTTTCACCACAATCTGCAGACCGTTCAGATGGACATCAAAGCTGCTTTCCTGCATGCTCCTTTGGAAAAAGAGACCTAAATCAAATGCCCTGAAGGATACTCTTCCAAGTTCCCCTATCTCCGACTAAAAAAAGCCCTCTACAGACTGAAACAAGTCCCCAAAAGTTGGTCTGATACCTTTTGATCCTGTATCCTCAAGCCAGGCTTCATCGTATCCACATCCAATCCGTGTCTGTTCATTAATTGGTCATCTTCCATCTTCATGTTTGTCTACGTTGATGATCTTGTCATTGTGGGTGAGTCAAACAAATTCCGTCTCAATCTGAAAAATAAATTCAACATCTCTCACGAGGGGCCAATTAAGAAGATTCTCGGCAACCACCTCATACAGACCGCCTCCTCCAAACTCCTTCACCAACCAAACCACATCAAAACCGCTCTCTCCAAATTGGGGCTCTCCCACGCCAAACCAATACTCACTCCGATGACTCCCAACGTTAAGCTCAGGGGCGCCTCCGATTCAAAACATAACAAATTCATTAAATTGGGGATCAACTATCGCTCCGCCACTGGCTACCTCAGCTTCATCGCAAGTCGCACTTGCCCTGATCTCTTGTACGCTGTGTCCAGCCTCTCACGCTTCAATTCCAAGCCTGGAACAATTCACTGGGACGAAATGAAACATGCCTGGCGTTATCTCAAAACCACCCAATCCCTGGCCTTGCGTCTCAAGTCCACCTCCTTCAAGTACAATCTAGAATGTTTCAGCAACTCCGATGGCGCCTATGATCCTTCAACTTGAAGAAGTCACACAGGCTTTGTGATTCTTCTCTACGGATTCCCCGTGGCCTGGCACAGCAAATTACAACCAACCGTATTGCTATCCTCCACCAAGGGAGAGCTCAAAGCCTTAGTTCTTGCCACTCAAGAAAAGATTTGGCTGACCAACCTCCTCCTTGACCTGAATCCAGACCTTAAGCTATCCCACTGCGCCAACATTGACAATAAAGCTCCACACAACATTGTCAACAACAATTCCCACCATAATGCGCTGAAACACGTCAACACTCAAATACAATGGCTCCGCAAGCAGAAAGGCAACGTACATCTTATAACCAACCTCATTCCCTCCGGTCGCATTATTGCCGACTGCCTCACCAAGCCGGCGATCAAACCCTTGGTCACGCTACTCACTTCCTCCATTCTTCATTCCCTCACTCCTAGACACGGCGGCGTCTTGGGAGATGACTGATCTCCTCACACAATCTCCCGCTCACACAACCGCTGAGGACGCCTCAACTTCAAATCTAGAATCTCCATTCAACACTCCCTCTCCTCCCGGTCTCTCCCCTAAAATCCTACTCCGGCTTCCTTGATGACCATTCCCCTCATTCCTTCTATCATCACCATTCCCCTCATTCCTTCCATCATCATCATCCTCATCCTCCTCTCTCCCATCCTTGATCTGTCTCATCATCCCATTGTCTTTGACCTATCAACTCTTCACCAAACTCCTATTCATCTTGTTCTCCCCAACAACTCATCATCCGTCATCCTCAATCTATCAGCTCCTGCTCAACCTCTTGCCCTCAACTCAACTCATCATACTTGACTCATCACTTCCATTCTCTCCCTCCAATCCCACTCATTGCCCTCAACCCATCACTAACTATCCTCGCGCCTCAACAAACAATGAGTCTTCACTCATCTCCAGTCCTGTCTAGCAGTGAGGTCCTTTCTCATTCTTTCATTCATTTGCTCTCTCCTGCTCCTATTTCCTGATTCTTCTCATCTCAACGTTCACTCATGTTATTACTGCTACAGCACATTCCTGTGCTTCTTCATCTACTGGTCCTTTGGTTGCAATCAATTTTCTCAGTTCTTCAGAAAGTTCTTAGGATTGAAAGATTGGCGATTTCACTCTCTCTAAATATCTTTATCTCTTTATCTCCTTATTTCTATTCCTCATTTAAGTGCGACTTTGGGCATCCTCATCTCCTTTCAAACGCAGGGAACTGTTAACTTACAAACCTTGGGACACATATAGGGGGACAACCCTTATTCTTTTTACACCGGTCAAGAGAAAGAGAGAGAGGGAGAGAGAGAGTGATAGAGCAATAATAAGATGAATTCCTCCCTTTATCCAATCCAATCCAATGATAAAGGGATGTGATCCAGTGATCCCCCCCCCCTACAACCCGGAGTTGAGAGTGAATTATTTAAGTACTCCCTCTCAACCCTAACCTAAGTAAAACCACAAGTAAGCAAGAATGATGAAACAAAACCCCTAAGCACAGAACCCTAGCCCAACCCTACCCCTCCAACCCATGCCCCTTGATATCAACGTACGCCTGGTTTTCCCGCCCACGCTTGTCCGCCCAACAACCTGTTCCAGGTATCCGGGGCGTACCGGCGTGATCCAATCCGCGCATCCTGCAATGCGCAATCTGCTTGATCCGCGCAAGCCGTCCGATCCGCGCGAGCCTTCCAATCCAAGCAATCCTTCCAATCCGCGCAAGCTTTCCAATCCGCGCAATCCGTCTGGTCTGCAATACGCGCGGCCCATCTGTCTCCCGTCTCCAGGTGCTGAGCCCAACGCGACCGCTGCTGAGCCTACCTGACTGCTGCTGAGCCCGCAGCATGGCTAGCTGCGGCAAGGCCCTACCCATTGCTGAGCGTGCCGCCGCTGCTGAGCCCGCTGCTATTGCCAAGCGCGCCGCCCCCAGCCCTTTCCCAACTCGCGTGTATAAAAGAGCACAAAAGAGGTAGGGGCCATTCCACTGATTAGCAAAAAGCCGTCCCCATTGAGACTACAGACTCCAATTGTACAGTAGCACTAGGTCCCCTTTTCAGAACAGGCCGCAGAGGTGGTGGGAACAGTGCTTGTCCCAATATTGCACCAACGCTGTGCGGTTTCTCCAAAGTTGCTCTGCTGCCTTTCCCAACTTTTCCTTGCGCCAGAGAAGCTGCTTGGCGCGGGCCTCAATAAGATCTGCGGAGGTCTTCACCTTCCACCAGTCAATGCCCAAGAAAATATCCAGCTTGATGTCCACCTGAAGGACAGGCAGCTGCCCAAAGGGCAACTCATAGGGTGATTAACCGGTTTAATGCTTCACAGCAATCCAATTGGCAAAGAGAACCACCAGAAGCGCCTCTTGCCATCTCTTGCCATCTTCCTTGCACATCTTTACCAGGGCCTCCTTCATGGGTTGGTCTCTCTGCTCAATCATCCCCGCAACTTCCAGATAGTACTCCATTACGGGGCCAAACTTCTCCCCGCAAATCTTAACAAGCATCATCAAGTGACCCCAAAACTCTGCGCCTCCGTCCACTGTAACTAGACAAAGGGAACCATCGCGCACTAACCAATCTTCCTCTTGGAGCTGGGCCACCTTTTCCACCAAAAAGTTCACCAATGGCCACGCCTCCATCCATCCCGACAGGTGTTCCCGCACAACTAACAAGTATGCAAACTTTCCTGCCTTAATGTGCACCACATCAAGAGAAACCCGTCCAAACAATGCATCCTCCCCTGTGGGGTGACCAACCTCTTTGGGAAACCTTGAACTCCACCGTTGATAGGCCTTGCATGACTTCACCCATTTGCGGACCAAGCGCACAAAGAACGGTTCCTTCACCCTTCTCTGCCTCTCAATTTTTCCCCAATGGCCCAAGTTGTCATGCAAAAACCTTAGGATCAATTCCTGATCTGTCCTAGATGTTGCGACCACAAGAAGGATGGGGGCACTACGCTGCCACACTTGCCCATCCTGGAGGTAGAAGTTCACCGCGCGCCGCTTTGCCCACCAAACAATTGTATGCTTTGTGCCTTCAGGGAACCAGAGGTCCTGAAAATTAGAGCACAAAACTGCATAGGGTCTGGAGTGGGACAGCGGCAACCCAACTCCCACCTCTACCAACCCCACCCAAATAACCAGAGATTCCACATCCAATGGCTCCGCTCCTTTTTGCGGATACTCCCAAGGGTACCGCAACAGCGTGTCTGGCATTTGAAACACGTCCCCAGAATGTGCACCATACTGAAGGAGAACAGCTGAAGGTACGCCACCCATCTGGTCATTGGCCCATTTGGCAGCATTGGTGAATTGATAATCCATGCCAGGGCCTCCGTGTTAACCAAGAGTTCAAATTGAGCACCCCACAGGAGGTGTTGAAGCCGTCACAAAATATTTTTAACACCGCATAGCTCCAACTATAGCTGAGAATAGCAACTCTCCGTTGCGGTAAAGGTGACCAACTTGTAAAGCACCGGCCAATCCTTCCTGTCCTCTTCCTGCATCAGGAAGCCTCCCACACCAAACTTGCTAGAGTTGACCGCCAGTTGTATCCCCCTGGCATTGTAGTAAAGGTCCCGGAGGACAATGTTGCACCCTACTATCTCTTTGAGCTACGCAAATGCGCCATTGCACCCAGTAGTCCTTTCCCACCTTGTTCCCTTTTGTGTAAAAGCTTGTAGGGGGCTTGCCACCTCTGCAAATGGCTTGATGAACATGCAGACATAACTACACAACCCCAAGAACTGGAGAATATGTGACACCGTCTGCGTTGTTGGCCATTCAAGAATCTTATTCCGCTTTTTCTCCGCAATACTCCGCCCGTCCAAAGCCACCACATGCCCCAAGACCTTGAGTTCTGGAACGCAGACTGCTAGTTTCTTCCCCAATACCATAAGGCCACCTCCTCAATCCGGAAAAGGACCCATCCCAGCGTCACAGCATGTTCCCAAATGAACCAGAGGACCAAAGGGGACTCTGCAAGAACCTCTCCTCCATAGTCTGTCTTTGGGCCCTTGATACCAGCATTGTTGACAAAGATCTGTACGCCTTCTGGAAGTTTTTTGCGCAGTATCCAGGTCATCTGGGCTTGGTAGACCAGTACCAAGTTAGTCATGCCTTGCGGCAGCCACATCAGTTGCATCCCCCCCAACCCGGTCTCAAAAGCGGTCAGGGGACGCAAATTGGGATGGAGTTGCCGCTGATTGTATCCTCCCATCACATCCACCAATCAGTAACACGCGCGTCTGGCCATTTAATCCATGAATTCCTCCACCTGCAGGGGCAAAAAAGCATCATGGATAGTGAACAAGTTGAGACACTGTAAATCATGAACAATCCACAGAAACTTCCAATCTTGTTTAAAAACTGTGAAGATAGGGCAAGATTAACTTAACATGGATTTCTTGTAGAGGCCTGTCCTTATGCACTTGCACACCAAATCCAAGAAAGGTTCCCAAAAGGTCTGTCTGATTGGAATTGGCTTGATCTGCCATGGCTTGTGCCAAACCATGGGAATGATGTTCAGATCACCAATGTTGCATTTTGGCAGCACTTTTTTGTCTGGGCAAAAGGAAAGGGCCTTCTCCCACAGTACCAAAATGGATGATAGCAAATCCCTCTTTTCCAGGATCAGCCACCCCGCAGAACCAAAGTTAAGCGCATCAATCCGTTCATAAGTGATCCGCGCTGACTGCGTTACCCAACCAGACTTTGTTAAGGGTTTTGTCCATGGGTTTTGGGACCATGAAATTGAACGCAAGGGCCCGTTCAATCCCTGGGGCATCAGCTTGTTACGTGGACAGACCTTCTGCCCCACTGGCTTTTACTTGCTAGCATTGCACCTTGTCATCCATACCCAACTTTCATTGTTGTAAGTACTAGCAATAACCAGACCAGGGCTTTTGCCTTTGCTCACAAATGTGGCACAATGATAGGGTTTTTGAAGTTTAGAACCTCCCCAAAATGCACACTGAGGAATGGAACTTACTTCTGATGCCTGCGCCCTACGCGTGCCCTCCTCCACTCGCTCCTTACCCGTTGACTGCCTGCACAAAGCCGGGGCTTACTCCGTGCGGTAACCGCAGCTGACAAGGAAAAATCCTCCGTGGGGTGACCCTTACAGTTAGCCCCCAGATTGGACTCCTGGTTGTTGCACCCATTTACCTCTCCCTTGATTGCAGATAGTTGTCTGGAACCACCTGCCAAATGAATGCTTGACAGTCAGAGCCTCCGTTCCTTCCTTGGTGTTGAAGGCCATTTGAGCTTTGAACTCAAACATGAATGGTCAACCCAATATCACGTCACCGCATTCTACCAAGAGAAACAATAGGGGCTTACAAAACTTTGCAACTTTGACCTCCTCTGCCTCCACCACTGGATCCACATGGAATTTTCCGCTGTTCAACTCCCGGAGACCCATCACACACTTCCTCTGCACCAAACCAAGCTTGTCCACCAACCTCAATGGAAGCAAGTTGACCATTGACCCGCTATCCACCATTTCCCCACAATAGTCATTGCAACATAAGCAAGTGGGACCAATACCAAATTTGACCGGCACAGCTCACAATCCACCACCTCCTCTGCCACATTTACCTGTTGAACCATTGTCAGCACTTGGTTCTGACCACACTCTTTCAATGCTTGGACCATTTCATTGACAACTGCCGGGGACATCGCCGCTAACTCTTGTAGGGTCAGAGGTATTGGTAAGTCCTTTCCCATCACCCTTTGGATGATATCTGAGGCCTTCTTCTTCCCCCCAGAATTATTTCACAATCCATCCATTGCCGGTATGTGCATGGTTGGCTTTGGGGCTGTTGGCCCCTCCTTGGCATCAACATCCATTGCAATCCCTTTGTTGGCGGCCAATGCTCTGACTTCAGCCGCTACCCTTGGCGCTTCCCAGGTCCTGGGTGCGGTGAAAATTCCAAGAAACACCCAAGCAGTCTTGGCATGAGCCTTTTCCCGCTCCTGTACTTGCAAAATTGGCAGCAGCTGGTCTCTGGTCAAATCCACCAATTCATCTGATGGGAATATGTACATAATCCCAGATGTGCAAACCAGTCCTTTGTTCATGTCCTGGGTGAGGTTTTTGCATATTGACTTCCAGTGCCCTTTTTCCCCGCAGTACATACAGGTGAAAACCCCAAAGGGACCGGAGGGTCCGCTGAGAGGCTGGAACCCTTCTGCAATCTGAGCCGGTGTTGCGCGCAGTTGAGTAGGAGCCACCGGAGCCGTAGTGGCCATCAGAGCCGTGGAGGCCAGTTTCCAGTTGAGGAAGATCCTTATGTCTTTTAGAATCTCCATCATCTTTCCAACCAATGCTCCCGGAGCTTTTTGGGACAGTCTGGCATGAGAGAGAGTTGGAGTTTGCACCATTGAGGTTTGGTCTGGCGCCGGTGCCAAGATTGTGACCAATTTATTGGAAACCGCCGGGTATGTTTGTGCCATGTCTGCAATGAGCTTGTCTAAGTTGATTTTGCTCTCCACTGCCTGAAAAATAACCAAGAGATTGGGAAGGATTGCAACGCTCCCATCCAGAAACCTCTTAACCAGGCCGTGATTTTCAGCTTGCTACTGTGCACAGAGCAACCTGTCATAGCAACACAAAACTATAAAAAACAAATTAAACAAGAATATCTAAATTAACAAATAAAGAAGTGAGAAATCCATAAATATTATTTAATAAATGAATTCCTCACCAAAAATTAGGTAGGGTAACTCACTTACCCCACCCTTGAAATCCAAGTACTTACATTTTTAAAATAATTAAAAAGAAAAGTACTAAAAATTAAAACACCAGTATGGCACCCTCTTGCCATTCTAACATTTCACATGTGTTGTCACTTATACGGTTTACACCTAAAATCAAATCAGAATTGAGGTGTTGTGTATATTTTAGGAGTTACACGCAGAAATGTGTTATGTCACAATTCCCGCGCGCAGCCCCGCATCCTTACATATCCCTACGTAATTGTAATAGCAAATTCCCATGTACTAAAGACCTGCGCGCAGCTAATTCTGACACACACGCAGCGGATCCTACCCCGCGCGCATCTGTACTGACTGATCCCCGTGTCTGGATCCATCATGACTAATCTGACAACCAGGTACCGCTCAGAAGAGCTACAACCTAGTTAGGGTTGCCTTGCATATGTAAAAAGTTGAAATATGCATTATTAATAGTTCAAAAAGATCAAGACCTAAAAAAAATTAAGTTTAAAACATTTTTTAATAATAAACCAAAGATCAAGGATTACCACGTAAATCATCAACTCTGATCTTTGAAGAGCACAAAACACTACAAGGAGTGTTCATAAAAATTATTAAAAATGATCTACGTGATCAGAAGATGATGGAAAATCAGTAAACATCCACATCTGTTCACTTTAAAGAAATACTAATATTACAAATGAAGGATGAGTGCAGAATGATCAAATTTACGCCATAATAGATTAACAGATCCTGTGGCTAAAATAGTACAGAAATCAAGCAGATCTAAAGTCAGCTGATTGACAGAACCAAGTGGACGTGCTAATCTTGCCCCAATGGCTTTTCAGCCTCAGCCTATGAGAAGAACCCTCTCTACGTGCCCTGAGAAGCTCAAAATCACCCCAAAAAGGTATTTATACAGACCTCTTTGGATCCATTATTCAAGAGATTATCAGTTTACCAGGAATTATTATTATCAATCAGAATCCATTTCATTGTTAGTCAAGTGATTATGAAGATTCTAAGCAATTGATTTATGAATTAGTCTGTAGTATTATTATTTATTTCTTAAACCAATCAACCAATCTAAGTTAAATCAAGAAATCCTCCCCAACTGCTCTGAGACCCTTCTTATTATTGCAGGATTTTTGTGTTAAAGTGCTCAGAGTGAGTGTTTCCCTTCCTGTCTTGGCCCTTGTGCTTTTTAGCCCGGCCATATTAGTGTATAAGCCCTTTCTAAGGCACCCATCTTGAATCCAAGGTTCTTAAACTGTCTAAGGAGGCCCCTTGAAGAGAGGTTGTGATGTCTGTAAAGACCCCCAGTAGTATAATACTGTGGCCCCTCTTTTAAATATATATTGAAAAATTTTTATTGCCAAACCAATTAAACCTTGCAATTGCTCTTATTATATTATTTATTTGAGACTCTAAGTGCTTATTTTTGGAATAATAATAATTATTATTATTCCAGTATTTTTTATCATTCTCTGTAGCTAAAGGACTGCAAGGTTCCTGGTATCAGAGAGCTGAAAACTGGAGGTTTGGCCGGGAAATATCCTTAAATAATTAATTTTTGATTATTTATTCCTTGGACAAGTCTATTTATTTTTTTAAAATAAGTTAACATACTTATAACATATATTTTTTATCCTTTGTTTCTCTAGTGAATCTTAAGATCAACAGAGAATTGATCAATTATTATTTGAACCTTCTTAAACAAAAAAAGAAGAAAAACTCCGTAACTTTGTCCCTGTTACTATAATTCCTGAGCAAAAACAGGAGAAATTGCTTTATTATAAACAGCAAGCTATCAAGGACAAGGAACTTGAGCTTGAAAGAATTATCAATTTCAATTCTTTATTAAGGCAAAATAAGGAGTGAAATATTTATCAACGGACAATTTATATTTTTGAGCTTGATAATCCTGAAGATAAAGAAAAATCCAAAATTAATAAAAGTGATTATTTTTCTGTAAAAACATCATCTTACCACGTGACAATACAAAAAAATATTAAATTCATATTTTTGTTTTTATCCACCTCAGTGGATTTTTTTTTGGTGATCTCATTGACCAGGACCTCCTAGAGGACGTCCCCAAAAGTGTACCCTTGGACTTAACCTTGGATTTATCGCACAATCTGATTGGAACACACTCAGATCCCATTGGAATACCCCCAAGCACAGTTGTTATCCCAACCAAGTGTTGGTACCCTTGAATTTGACTTTAAGTAAGTATCTTGGAACTGAAACCAAACAGGACATTTAAAACCTGATTGTCCTCTACCTAGGAAAAGGATTAATCCTATTGAAGGAGAAGGGTATGATAATCCTGACCCTCACCTTGATGATACTGATGGAACACTTTCTCAGTGTGATTTAATGATCACTAACCCTATCAATGTTATTGAAGGAAGTATTGAGTCTTCTCTGGAAATAAATTCTGTTAATGAGAATTCTAACTTACACAAAAATGGAATCCCAACATGAAGATTCACCACATCTCTGAGGCTAAGGTCTTGACTCTGAAACCTTCTACAGGTAAAAGTCACACTTCTGGCAAAACATTCTACGCTACTGGTTTGATCCAAGGTTCCCCTATTAAGTTACTCTTGGACAGTGGAGCCTTTTGCTCTTGCGTTGGTTCAACTTATTTGGAGAAAAAAGACCCAAACTGGAAACTGAACTTGTTACTAGTACCTCAGGCTAAGTTAAGCAGTTGTAATTCTTCTCTCAATGCTGTTGGAGTATGGTCTTCTGATATCATACTCCCTCACCCTGAAGGATCACTCAAGATGAACATTGAATTTTTTGTGCTCCAAAATGGAGTATTTGATTACTTTATCCTTGGAAATCATTCTCTTTGTTTGTATGGTATAGATGTTTTCAAAAGTAAGGGTATATACTTCACTATGGGGGGAGACTGGAACAAGAATTTCCAAATATGCCATGTCAATGCTAAAACTTCTGATTTAACTTATGAAAAACACTTTGAGAGTTTCAATCAGGAATACTTCTCCCAAGCAGCTTTGAATTCCCTGCTCAATGAAGAAGAAAAACAGGACATCCTACAAGTATGCATTGAAAATCAGAATTCTTTCTGTAACAAGGATCACCCCATTGGTAACATCAAAGGACATGATATGATTCTGACTCTAACCATTAAGCCTGCTTACCCACTTAACCTCAGGAGACCTGCTTACCCTTCTAGTCCAAAATCTAGAGCTTCTCTGGAAACTCATATTCAAGAGTTGCTTGACTTACAAGTCTTAAGGAAAGTAGGACACAATGAACAAGTGGATATCACTACCCCAGTAATTATAGCTTGGCATAATGATAAGTCAAGGATGGTTGGAGATTTTAGAATGCTGAACAACTACATCCAAGCTGATTATTATCCAATTCCAAGGATTGACCATGCTCTGAATAACCTGTCAAAAGCTAAGTACATCACTACCATGGAAATACTGAAAGGTTTTCACCAAATACCTATCAGCCCTGATAGCCAGAAATTCATGGGAATTGTCTGTCATTTGGGAATTTATGAGTATCTAAGGATGCCTTTTGGTATAAAAAATGCTCCTTCTCATTTTCAAAGGATGATGGACACAGTTCTAGGATTGTTCATCAGACAAGGATGGATGATGGTATACATTGATGATGTTATCATTTACTCTGATGATTGGGATACCCACCTGGATAAAGTAGGATTAGTCCTCAAAACTATCTCTGCTGTGGGATTAAAATTATCAATGAAAAGTGAAACTTTGGTTATGGAGAACTGAAAGCCTCAGGACACATTGTCTCTGGAATAACCTTAGCTGCTGACCAAGAAAAGATAGCAGCAGTAATGAATAGGCCAATGCCTCAGAATAAAACTGAACTCCTATCTTTTATTAGCTTCTGCATCTACTATAGGAAGTACTTGCCAAAGTTTGCTCTTCTAACCAAGTTTCTGTATGAAATCTGCAAAAACACCACCTTGTTTGAAATGACTCATGAAAGAATTAAGAATTATGAGGAACTCAGGATGGCTATGGCTTTTGCTCCAGTACTGATTCAGCCAGACTATTCTAAACCCTTCAAGCTCTCTATAGATGCCATTATGGATGGGCTAGGAGCTGAATTACACCAGGAAGTCATAGAGGATGACAAAATGGTGGAAAAACCTATACTCTTCATATCCAGACAAGTTAAGGATACTGAGAAAAGATATGGTGCCAGCCAAATGGAATGCTTGCTTTAGTATGGGCTCTGGAAAAAATTCATTACTACTTGGAAGGCACCAATTTCACAGTAATTAATGAATGCAATGATTTCAGGACTTTGATGAATATGAAGACCCTATTAGGCACATGTTAAGATGGCAGATAGCCATACAACAGTACAGAGGTCAGATGACCATAGTTCACCAAGCTGGTGCTAAACACCAGAATGCTGTTAGTTTGAGAAGGAATGCCTTACCCAATGACCCAAGTAACCCTGCTTATGATCCAGAGGATAATGATACCTTCCCTATCCTTAAAATTAACATGTTGGACATTGAAACTCCTATAATGGGAATCCACATTTGTGAACTGGATGAATCCTTGTTCAACTCAATCAAAGAATCTTACAATTCTGGCATGAAAACTCTGATCACCATTATGGAAAGTACTTCTCCACCATCTGAATTGATCAATAGCCTACCTGAACCCCTCTTTAAACCATACAAAGCTGGAAGGTTCACCATATGGGTTGGTCTAGTATACTACAGGCATCAACATTCAAGTGTTATAGTCTTAACTAGGGATGACCATATCAAACATGTCCTGGCTGAATGCCATGATAACCGCTCATCTGGTCATTTATCTACTGATAGAACCTTAGATAAGGTTAAACAAACTGCTTGGTGGATCAATTGGTGAGACTCCACTATCCAGTATGTTACTAGTTGTGAAACTTGTCAGAAGTCCAACAGGACCACTGGGAAAAGGTTTGGTCTACTGCCAAAGATTGCTGAACCCAAGAAAAGATGGGAGATCATCAGCATGGACTTTGTAAATGGACTATCACCAGGAGGAGACTATCCCTACAACTCAGTTCTAGTCATAGTGGATAGGTTCTTGAAGAAAGCAAAGTTTCTACCTAATCACAAGGAAGACACTGCTATGGAAGTTGCCCTGTTATTTTGGAATAGACTCATTGCTGATGTTGAAGTTCCCAAGATCATTATCAGTGACAGAGATCCTAAGTTCACCTCTGAGTTCTGGAGAAATCTTCATGACATGCTGGGAACTACCTTGGCTTTCTCTACGGCTTATCACCCTCAGGCGGATGGTTTGGCTGAAAGAATGATTCAGACTCTGGAAGACATGTTCAGGAGGTTCTGTTGCTTTGGTCTAGAATACAAGAATTCTGATGGTTATTTCCATGATTGGGTTAGTCTTTTACCTGCACTGGAGATGGCCTACAACAGTAGCAAGCACTCTACCACCAAGGAAGAGCCCTACATACTGGAAAGAGGATGGATTCCTAAATTACCCAAGGATAACCTTAACAACCAGCTAACAAATATTCACCCTACATCACTTGATTTGAAAAACATGATAGATGTAGCTAATAAAAATGCTTTGAAGTGTGTCAAGGATGCTGTGCAGTGTAACCAACAAAGGTGGGATAGAACCCATAAGGATCCTGATTTCAAGATTGGTGATCAATTCTTGATCTCTACCACCAACTTCACCAACTGAGCTGGAAATAGAAAGCTTATACCAGCTTTTTTTTGGACCTTTCACCATTAATAAAATTCATGGTAAGAATGCTGTGGAAGTAATCCTTAGTGATGAGCTTTCTAGAAAACACCCAGTCTTCCCTAGTAAGGTTCATCAAATACTACCACCCAAGGAAAGGAGAACACACTCCTTCATTTGAAATACCTGTTGCAGAAGAGCCTGAAAAAGACAAAGGAAACGTTAGCAAGATCCTTAAAGATAAACAAGACAGGATCAATGGAAAAGATTTCAGAATCTACCTAGTTAGATACAAGGGAGAATCAGATGATAAAGATGAATGATTGCCTGAACACAATATCCCTGATGGACCCATGAACCTAAGGAACTACAGAGCCAGCAGAAGGCATTAGGCCCAGAAATTTTTTTCAGATATAGACATATCTTGGAGTGGGGAAATTTCAGCTTGCTACTATTCACAGAGCAACCTTTCATAGCAACACAAAACTATAAAAAATAAATTAAACAAGAATATCTAAATTAACAAAAGAAGGAGTGATAAATCCATAAATATTATTTGATAAATGGATTCCTCATCAAAAATTAGGTAGGTTCACTCACTCACCCCACCCTTGAAATCCAAGTACTTACATTTTTAAAATAATTAAAAAGAAAAGTACTAAAGATTAAAACACCAGTATTGCACCTTTTGGCCATTCTAACATTTCACATGTGTTGTCACGTATAGGGTTTACACCTAAAATTCAATCAGAATTGAGGTGTTGTGTATATTTTAGGAGTTACATGCGGAAATGTCTTATGTCACAATTCCCGCGCGCAGCCCCGCATCCTTACATATCCCTACGTACTTGTAGAAGCAAATTACCATGTACTAGAGACTGGGGCGCAGCTAATTCTGACACACACGCAGAGGATCCTACCCCGCGCGCATCTGTACTGACTGATCCCCGTTTCTGGATCCATCATGACTAATCTGACAACCAGGTACCGCTCAGAAGAGCTACAACCTAGTTAGGGTTGCCTGGAATATGTAACAAGTTTAAATATGCATCATCAATAGTGTAAAAAGATCAAGACCTAAATAAAATAAATAAAAATTAAGTTTAAAAAATTTTTTAATAATAAACCAAAGATCAAGGATTACCACATAAATCATTGACTCTGATCTTTGAAGACCACAAAACACTACAAGGAGGTTTCATAAAAATTATTAAAAATTATCTAAGTGATCAGCAGATGATTTAAAAATCAGTAAAAATCCACATCTGTTCACTCTAAAGCAATACTAATATTACAAATGAAGGATGAGTGCAGAATGATCAAATTTACGCCATAGTAGATTAACCGATCCTGTGGCTGAAATATTACAGAAATCCAGCAGATCTAATGTCAGCTGATTGACAGCACCAAGTGGACGTGCTTATATTGCCCTGACTGGCATTTAAGCCTCAGCCCATGAGCAGAACCCTCTCTGCATTCCCTGAGAAGCTCAAAATCACCCCAAAAAGGTATTTATACAGACCTCTTTGGATCCATTATTCAAGAGATTATCAGTTTACCAGGAATTATTATTATCACTCAGACTCCCTGTCATTGTTATTCAAGTGCTTATGAAGATTCTAAGCAAGTGATTTATGACTTAGTCTGTAGTATTATTATTTATTTCTTAAACCAATCAACCAATTTAAGTTAAATCAAGAAATCCTCCCCAACTGCTCTGAGACCCTTCTTATTATTGCAGGATTTTTGTGGTAAAGTGCTCAGAGTGAGTGTTTCTCTTCCTTTCTTGGCCCTTGTGCTTTTTAGCCCGGCAATATTAGTGGATAAGCCCTTTCTAAGGCACCCATCTTGAATCCAAGGTTCTCAAACTGCCTAAGGAGGCCCCTTGAAGAGAGGTTGTTTTGTCTGTAAAGACCCCCAGTAGTATAATACTGTGGCCCCTCTTTTAAATATATATTGAAAAACTTTTATTGCCAAACCAATTAAACCTTGCAATTGCTCTTATTATATTATTTATTTGAGCCTCTAAGTGTTTATTTTTTTGAATTATTATTATTATTATTCCAGTATTTTTATCACTCTCTGTAGCTAAAGGACTGCAGGGTTCCTGGTATCAGAGAGATGACAGTGATCATACAGGTACTGCCGTACCCTGGAAAATAGCTGAGACTCAAGACATCCCAAAAACGCCCGCTTCATGGCCCCCATCTGGCCTGCCACAACCTTGTTCTTTGCCAAGTAACCATAGATGCGCTTGAACTTTGACATATACTCCACCTATCCTTTAAGCAATTGCGCCCCCCACACTTTCTTTCTTCCTCTGCGGCTTGGTAAAATTTGCTTTCCTGGAACTGGGGTTTGCGCTTGCACTACCTTGCCAGAATCTTGCCTTTCAACTTCCCCCAATCTTGCCTCTTGTAACCAATCATTTCCTCCATGTCCCAAAGCTTCTCTTCCTTGGTAATGAAGAGCACAATAGTACAAACCTTGTCCGTGCCAGTTGCGCCCTCCAACTCCGCAATTCCTTTGAACCTGCAAAGAAAACGTTCCACCTCCAAGGTACTAAACCAAAGATGAGGAAAGTTCCTTGGTCTCAGCCACATGCAACAAGGGGCTCCACCACCATATCCAACAACCCTTCTGAAGGAGGAGCAAGACCCCTGGCTCTAGGAACCTGGGCGGATGGCGGTGGAGGAGGTTGAGTTGCAGAAACGGGAGTCAAGCGCAGAGGATAGGGAGGGGGAAAATTGGATCCCGGGGCGGTTGTTTGTAGCATCCTATGCTATCTTTGAGAGACTGAGAACGGATTGAGTTCCTGGCCAGACCCACAGATGTGGAAACAAAATTGTGTAAACCTCACTTAGTCATCCCTTGGTTAAGGAGCCAATGTTTCAGCCTCCTGGATGCCAAGATCCTTGCTATACTTTAGCTACCAGAGGTGATAGAATAAATAATGAATATATTATTCAATAAATGCAGCAAAAATTTGTCAAATATTTGGATAAAGCTTATTGCAAGGTTAATTGTTTTGGATATGGTTTAATGTTATAAATCAATATTAATAAATTGATAATAAAATAATTTAACAGAGGGACCACAATTATATTGGGGATCTTTAACACCTCTCTTCAGGGAATTCAGTATGAAAACACGTAGGCCTGGTTACTTTGGAACCTTTAATTTATATTCTTAAAGGATATATTGCCCAAAGATAATATGTATATAAAATAAACGGTGGAGTGAAAGGGCTTTGTAAACAAGCTGCCACAACAGAGAAAGGACAATAAGACTCACTGGTATATTATTAAATCCTTTGGGTACCTGTTTGGGATGTGCACTGATGGGTTAAACCTGTTTACTGGGTTTATAAGGTTGCTCAGCAGTTTAAATTGATAAAAAAGGGTTGGGGATGGATATTATTAATCAGAATAAAGCCATAAATCACTTACTTAACTCTTATAAGTATTTAATAACATTGGCACGTTTTCTGGATGTAAATATAACTGGGTCTCTGGGTATCAATATCCTCAAAAGAGCTCTTTATTTATAGCTTTTTGAGTCCCAATATTGTCCTTCTAAGGGGTATAGGGGCTCAAAGGGAAAGACAATGAGGCTAGCGGGGTAATCAGTGGCGGCTTGTCATGTGTTGTTGGTGCTGTAGCACGGGTAACATCTAATTCCACAGGGTATGGGAATTATTCTACATTATAATTGATGTTTGGACGTGTGAATAACAATAATCTGTCCATTTTATTTTTTATTTAATTAATTATCGTTAGTAAAGGTTCCAATTAAGTTAAGAATTATTTTAATAGAAATTCTTATGGATAGTCTGATGTCAGGTGAGTTCTCATTATGTATTAAATAATTGGAGTAAAGTCATGACATTGTTTTTACTCCTTATTTTCCAATTTTAGTTGATTTACTAAAATAATTATTTAAAAAATATAAGCCATGAGTATTTATGTAATATTTTTACATCATTAGTTTTCTTAGTATGTCACAAAAATACTGATTTTTTTTAGTTCTCATAATTGCATATCAAAGTATTTTAATATATCTTTAGAAGTAGTCATTATCTCATTTTTTGACATTCTTGGTATTTTAAATTATATTTAATAAAAAATATGTGTAAAGGTTATTCAGGTAATTTTATATACTTTTATGTATTTTCAGACTATCTTATATCCACCGGAACATTTATTGCATATTTAGAATGTTCCCATGTAGGTTGTAGCATGTTTACGGGGTACCTAGTTTTCTCAGGCCGCCTGTCACTTTGTCAAATTTTAGTCCTGCGGCTGCATACTTGTCAGAAGCCCGGGGCCGCTTACAAGGCTTTGACAGGGTGACAGTGCTGTAGCTCAGCTGCGCGCGGGTGTATTGGCTGCCATGGCTTCATGCGGGAATTGTGAAAGAACACATTTCCATCTGCAACTCCTAAAATATACACAACACCTCAATTCTGACTGAATTTTAGTTGTGAAAACTTTACGTGACAATACATGTGAAATATTTAATTGGCCAAAAAAGTACCATAATGGTGCCGTGGGATTTTGGTCTTTCTTTCCTTAATTATTTAAAAATATAAGGAGTTGGATTTCTAGGGTGGGGTCAGTGAGTGACCCTACCTAATTTTGGGTGGGTATCTATTTCTGCAATAATATTATTGGTTATCCTACTCCTTCTTATATTAATTTTAATATTATTATTTTTATTTTATTTTTGTTACTTTTGCAGCCTAACCTAGGTACAAACACAAGAACATTCTGACAAAAATTGAAGAAGAAACCATAGACCCAGAAGCCTAACCCCACCTTAATCCATACTGCCCACCTGCCATTACACACATCTGGTTTGTCCTTCCCGTGGCGCAGCCCTCTGCCGCGCACTACTTGAAGTTCACTGTGCTTTTCTGTATCCACCCAACGCGCCGTTGTGAATATCCCAGTCCCATGGGCCGGCCTGCGCTTGGGAGCAGCCACCAATGTACATAGCCTGGCGGTTGCCCTGCTCCTACTACTCAAACTAACCGCCTGCAAACTTGGTTGGGCCAGCTCCATTCCTGAGCCCGTAATAACCAAGTGGGTTGGCGCCGTCCTCCCCTGGCCAAGCCCGGCCCGCAACCAGAGTGCCAGTCCTCCTGCGCCTACTTCTGCGCCTGCAGCTGCCAATTCTGAGAACGTGCGCACCCCAATTGCTGAGCCTGACCTACCAAATGCTGAGTGCGCAGGCCGCAACGCAGTTCCCAAACCAAGGCTATATAATGACACCACAACGTGGGGCAATTTCTTTCCAGGTTTGAAGGGATTGCGGACTTGGAAGGCACAACAGGCGCAGATAAGGTTTGGAATATTTTCCTCTTCATCAAAAAGGAGGAGAAACTGCGGAATGTGGAGGAAATGGTTGGGTACTAAAGGCAGGATTGGGGAAAGTTAAAAGGGGAGATGCTGGCAAGGTGGGGAAAGCCCAAACCTTGGTTCCAGGAAAGTAAATTTTTGGTGGGCCGCGGAGGAAGCAAGTTAGAACAGGGGGTGCAATTGCGCAAAAGATTATTAGAGTAAATGTCAAAATTTAAATTTATCTATGGGTATTTGGCTAAGAATGAAGTCATTGTGGGGCAGAAAGAGGCCATGAAGCTGGCATTTTTGGGAGGTCTTGTGCCTCAACTTCATTCTAGGGTGCAATGGTATCTGTACAATCATGGATTGGTCAAAAGGTTGCTAGATGGGACTTTTGCAATTCTCCCCAACTTTTTGGTCATCTTTTGGGCTGTGGAGAGCAAAATCAATCTTGAAAAGGTTATTGCGGACATGGCAAGAATTTACCCAGTGGTCTCTAGAAAGTTGGTGATGCTCTTGGCACCGGCTCCAGCCCAAACTTCAGTGGCGCAACCCCCAAAGCCCTCTCATGCCGCGGCTTCTCAACAAGCTCTGGGACCATTGGCGGGCAAGATATTGGAGATTTTGCAAGACATAAGAATCTTCCTCCGCCGGAAAACAGCTCCAATTTCTCCAACGGCTCAGAAAGCTCATATGGCTCCTGTGGCTCCTACTCAACCGCACACAACACCACCTCATATGGGGGAAGGGATCCAGCCTCCCAGCAGGCCCTCTGGGTTATTTGAGGTGCGCAACTGTACGTATTGCAGGTAAAAGGGGCACTGGAAGTCAATATGCAACCCCCTCACTTGGGATATGAAAGAAGGGCTGGTTTTAACATCCAGCTTGTCATTTATATTCCCGTTGGCCAAATTGGTGATTTTGAATAGAGACCAGCCGCCTCCCATGGTACAAGTACAGGAGCGGGAAAAGGAGCCAGCCAACACTGCTTGGGTATTGCTTGGAATTTTCACTGCACCCCAGACTTGGGAAGCCCCAAGGGTAGAGGCCAAGGTGAGGGTGTTGGCGGCAGACAAACAAATCACAATGGGAATTGATGTTAAGGAGTGGCCATTGGTGACAAAGCCAGCCACGCGCCCTTTTACTGGGGACAGATCAGCAACTAATCTTGGGGGGAAACAAAAGGGCGCGGATATTGTCCAAAGGGTGATGGGGAACAACTGGCCAATACCTCTAACCCTACAAGAATTAGTGGCAGTGCTCCCAGCTGTTGTTGACAAGATGGTCCAAGCGTTGAAGGAGTGCGGGAAATGCTGGCTTCAGAAAATATTCCAGCGGGTTAACCTAGCAGAAGAGGATTTGGAAAGCTAGCTTTGCCGTTTTAATTCTGTATTGGTTCCCCTTGCCTATGTTGCAATGATAATTGTGGGAAAGAAGGTATGGTCAATGTTGGATAGACGCTCTATGGTCAACCTTCTTCCATCAAGATTGGTGGACAAGCTTGGCCTGGTATGGAGTAAGTGCGCAATGGGATTTTGGGCCTTGAATGGCGGAGAATTTTCTGTGGATGGGGTGGTAGAGGCCGAGGAGGTGGAGTTTGCAAAGGTTTTGAAGCCTCTGTTATTCCTTTTGGTGGAATGCAGCAATGTGATTTTGGGAGGTCTGTTCATGTTTGGGTTTTGGGCTCAAATGGTCTTCAATTCCAAGGCGTGTACAGAAGCATTAAAAGTCAAGGATTTGTGTGGGGCGTGGTTCAAGAAAAAGATATGCAACCACAGAAGGGGAAAATGGGTGTGGCAACAGGCAACGTGCAATGAGGACAAGTCCAATGGGGGGTAGACTGCAAGGGTTGCCCCATGGAGGATTTTGCCTAGTTGGCCACGGTGACTGCGCAGAGCAAGCTCCAACTTTGCATGGGCGGTTGACTAACAAGGAGCAGGAGGGGAAGGAAGCAGCGTGGGAAGTGTGGGTGGCAGAAGTAATTTCCCTTCCTCAGTGTGCATCTCTGGGAGGTTTTACGTTTCAGAAACCCAATCATTGTGCCACAATTGTGGGAAAAGGCAAACTCCCTGGTTTGGTTATTTCTAGGACTTACAATGATGAAAGTTGGGTGTGGATGGGAAGGTGCAACGCTAGCAAGTACAAGCCAGTGGTGGGGAAGGTCCGGCCACAAAAAAAGTCAATGCCGCAGGGAATTAATGGAAAATTGTGCCCAATTGCTTGGTCCTGGGATTCATGGGAGATTCCCTTGAAGAAGTACAATTGGGTAAGCAATTGGTTCAGATAACCAAAAAGTGGGTTGATTCCCTTAACTTTGGACCCATTGGATAGTCAAGCGTGGATGAAAAGAATTTGCTGGCTTCTGTGTTGGTACTGCAGGAGAAGGCCTTTGCCTTTGGCCCTGACAAGCGCAGACTGCTGAAAGGCAAAATTGGTGACCCATACGTTATCCCCACAGTTCTGCACAAGCCATTGAAGATCAAGACAATTCCAATCCCCCAGACTGTTTGGGAACCCTTTTTGGAGTTAGTCCATGAGCCCGTGAGAACAGGTCTCCACAAGCAATCCACATTGAGTTACTGCAGCCCAATCTTTGCGGTTGTCAAGCAAGATGGGAAGTTTCTAAGGATTGTTCATGATCTGCAGCGTCTCAGATTGTTCACTATTTTTGACGCGGGTTTTCCCCCCTGGGTGGAGGAATGTATGGATTTGATGGCCGGGTGCGCATGTTACAGGTTGGTGGATGTGATGGGCAGTTATGATCAGCAGGAACTTCATCCCGATTCAGGTCCGCTGACCGTGTTTGAGACCAGATTGGGGAGAATCCAGCTAACGCGGCTGCTGCAAGGCACAAATAACTTGGTGGTGGTGTACCAAGACCAGATGACGTGGATACTTTGAGACAATCTCCCAGAGGGTTTTCAGATCTTCATTGACAACGCCTGTATCAAGGGCCCAAGGAAAGATTATGGAGGCACGGTTCTGGCGGAGCCTCCTATGATCCATCAGTTCATTTGGGAATACGTGGTGAAGCTAGAACAGGTCCTGTTCCAAATTGAGGAAGTGGGACTTAGGGTATTGCTATAGAAACTGGCGGTTTGCATTCCAGGGCTGGAGGTCTTGGATCACGTGGTGGCTTCAGACGGAAGACAAATTGTAGAGAAGAAGCAGACCAAGGTTTTTGAGTGGCCAACTCCGCAGACAGTGTGGTAGTCCAAACCTGTCCTATAGCCATCAGACTCACTTTTTTACTATAAAAACAGCTCAAACCCTCAAAGTAACCTCAGAAATGGATTCTCCATCACAAATAACCTATAATCACTCACCCAAAGTACACCTCTATCCCTCATGGATTAGAAGATTGTTGAAAGGAAATCTCTCTCAAGCTCTTGACCGCGCACCTCCGCCACTACCCTCAAACTGCCACAAACCTTTCCCCAGTCGTACTTCTCATGTGCAATTCCACTCACTCTCCTCTCCTTGCTCCTCCAATCCTCTCCTTCATCCTCATCTCCTTCACCGCAATCATTGCCATCACCAACACCATCCCGCTCACTGCTCACCACTCCTCCCATTCTTCTGCTACCACCCCGCTCACTGCTCACTCACCGCTTATCACTCCTCCCATCCTTCCAATTGCGCATCATCCCTTCTCCATCTCCATCACTTCCAACTCACCATCCACGCTATTCTTGACCCAAAATCACCCAAATTGTCCCAATACCACATCACCAACCATCCAACCATCAATACCTAGCCTCACCTGACAACTATAAGATTTCCTTTCCTTTCTGTTCACATGTGAGGTTGTTTCTACGCTGAAATTTGGACTGAAAATCAACTTACACTTGTGTCCACCTAAAATATATGCCAGACTTATGCTTCCTTTCTTTTATCCTCTTTCCCAATTTTGTTGCATCATTACTTCTAAGTGTCTCAACCTTTTCATGTCCACATAGATTGAGGATCATTTGTCATCCTTTCTATGTCATTTCCCTTCAATTACTTGAACTCTTGTTGATTCATGTGTACCCAGTCTGTTGTTCCAGGGAATTCATTTTATTCAGCTCTTCAAAGATACAGTCCAACAAACCTCCAACTGTGGAAAACCCATACCCATCCAGGTGTCACATCTCTGTAGAAGACATAAGACATACATTGTAAACCCTCAAGTACATACCAGTAACAGCTTACCCTCAACACCAGAACCATACACTACCTCTGTAACCTCAGCCAGAATACAGAAATACAGATACAGGAGGTAATGCAAATAGTTCAGCTCCTGTCAACTAACCAAGGATGCATTCAAAAACACATAAACAAGACTATGCAGAGGGATAAAGGACAGTATAGGCAAGAGGAAGTAGAACAATTCTCAACCAGTTCCAAACAAACAAGAAAATATACATACACAAGACAGTGCAGAAGTATACAGGACAGTATAGGCAGGAGGAAGTAGAACCAGTTTCAACCAGTTCCAAACAAACAAGCAAATACACATACACAAGACTATGCAGACGTATACAGGACAGTATAGGCAGGAGGAAGTGAAACCAGTCTCAACCAGATACAAACAAACAAGCAATTACACCTACACAAGGATATGCAGATAGTATACAGGGGTACCCAGAAATACATCCAGGCAGCCAGAACCACATAGTATCAAACAATCCCAGCACCACACACAAACTTATGTAGTCAGAAGCATGTGATACGCAGCAATCCACCAGTAACAACAACCCCCAGTACTACACAGCAATATATGCAGGCAGTCAAGACCATGCAGCACCAAAAAAACCACCAGTAATGCACAGCAATTAATGAAGCTAGAAGCAAGTAGCACCAAACAAACCACCAGTGGATGCACAGAAACACAACACATGTAGGGAGAAACAAGTAGCACCACACCAACCACCAGTACTGCACAGGAATATATTTTATCTGCACTTCACAGCAGTTTATGCAGGGCTGTGCATGCATGAAACCCCTGTACCAGCTTTTTCCAACCAGCAGAATTGCCTCAATTTCATGCAGTGTCTTTTGTCCAACCAGCAGAATTGCCTCAGTTTCATGCAGTGTCTTTTTTCTAAGCAGCAGAATTGCCTCAGTTTCATGCAGTGTCTTTTCCAACCAGCTAAAATATCTCATGTACCTGTATCCCACTGTAACAGGGGAGGCCCCAGGGCACCCTTAGGGGCAGTCCTGAGCATCCCCTAAGGACCACATTTTCTATTTAAGGAGGGCCTCTCTCCCATATCCAGGTTGTATCATAATCCACCTTTATTCCATCTGGCCACCTACCACCCATCACCCACATACCAGGCCCTCTTGGCCCAAATAAAAAAATAGTATCAGGGAATCAGTTATAAAAGGAAAAAAAAAATCAGCAACCAAGTTATTACCCATGTTTAACCAATTAAACCATTCACAAAGTTCTTGAATAAGGGTTCTTCTGTGACCTAAATATTCAGCACCATATTAAAGAAAAACCACCCCTTAATCAATAAATAACCCTTACAAAGAAAGAGAGCACAAAAAAAAGAAACCACCAACCTTTTCTCTACCCAGCCCCATGTGGGTAAACCCATCCTAGGGTTCTCTCCTGAACCATCCCTTTGATAAACCCTTGAGACCTTTAATATTGGGATATTGGTTAAAATCAAACATATCTGATCAATAAATAACCAATAACCCAATACATCTGGTCCATTCTTCAACAAACCCTACCAATAACAATTAATAACTAATCTAGGTCTGATCTGAGACCTATATTAAGTCTCAAAGAAACCAGGCATTAATTTAGATAAATTATTGTGCAGAATTACTATAGTACTAGAAGGGCAGGAAATTCAAAACCACTCTTAGTATATACTAATAATCCAAAGGAGAAGAAGTAATACTAAATTAACCTTCAAGGACTGCCAGCAAGCTATTTGCTACTTTGTTTATATAATCCCACAGGAGTCTCTACAACATTTTTGCACATCCTCCAGTTCCTGGGTTTGTTTATCTACGTCCACATGTTCATTGAGAGGTTTGTGGAGGTTGCAAGTCCCCTGAAAGCATTTACACGGAAGGGTGCAAAATGGGAATGGACTACTGGGTGTGACAGAACTTTTTCAAAGCTCAAGGAGATTTTTAGGCCCAAACTTTTCCTCCGGGACCTCAACTACAACACTGGAGGGATATTTCTGGTGGTTGACTCTAGCAAGCTTGGCACGGTGGGTGTCCTGACGCAGGAGGAGGATGGGAATAATTAGCCTGTGCTCTACAAGTTGGTTACCTTTACTGCTACAGAGAGCCTCCATTTTCACCCACATTTGGAGTTGTGTGGGCTTACTCTGATTGTGCGGAGGCTTCAGAATCTCCTGTGGGGTGTTCATTTTGAGCTCTTGGTGCAAACAGAGCCTTTGGCATGGATGATCAACTTGCCAACCCTGCCAAACGCGCCAATGACCAGGTGGGTGGCCTTCCTCAAGCTGTTTCCCTCAACATGGTGCATATTCCTGGAAAAGCGTTCACAATGCCGGATGCACTGTCACGGTATCTTTGGGAGGACCCATTTTATTGGGGTAGGGGTGGTGGAGGCAGGGGTATGCTTGCGGCTATGCGGTCCTGTGTTCCTATTTGAAGGATCTCCGGCTCCCCAAAGGTGCAACAAATACAATCATCTGATGGGCAAGGCAGTGAAAGGCAAACTTCTACCTCCAGGAGGGGCATTTGTGGCAGCGCAGTGCCTCTTGTGGTTGCAACTTCTAGGATGAATCAGGAAGTGATCCTGAGGTGTTTGCATGACAGCCTTGGTTACCTGGGAAAAAACAAGATGTGGAGAATGTTGAAGAAGGGGTTCTGGTGCCCGGGAATTGTGTGTGCAGTCCAAAAATGGGTAAAGTCATGCAAATCCTTCCAGCGGTGGAGTTTGGGGTTGCCAAAGAAGGTTGGTCACCCCATGGGAGAGGATGCGTTGTTTTGGTGGTTTTCCCTTGATTTTGTACATGTCAAAGCGGGGAATTTCGCATATTTGCTTGTCGCGCGGGACAACCTGTTGGGATGGGTGGAGGCGCATCCCCTGGGGAAGTTGTTGCCGGAAAAGATTGCCAATTTCTTGGAGGAAGACTGGTTTGTGCGCTATTGATTGCTTCGTCTGGTCACCGTGGACAGAGGTGCATAGATCCAAGGACGTTTAATGGCATAGGTTCAGAGTTTTAGGGAAAAGCTTGGCAAATTTTGCCTGTGTGATAGAATACTATCCATAAGTTGAAGGGATGATTGAGAGGGGGAATCAGCCCATCAATGATGCCTTGGTGAAGATGCGCAGAGAGGATGGCCAGAAGAGGCAGGAGGCGCTTCTGGTGGTTATCTTTGCGGATAGAATCTCCTGTAAACAAGCAATGCATTCCTCACCCTATGAACTGCCATTTGGGAAGTGGCCCGTTCTTCCGGTGGACATTGCGTTGGAAACATTCTTGGAAATTGACTGGTGGAAGGTCAAGAACTCCGTGGATCTTGTTTGCAGCATGCGCCAAGCAGCTCCTTAAGTGTGAGGAAACTTTGGCAAAGGACGCAGAGCGGCTAAAGAAGACCAGGACAGCTTTCTGAGAATCCTAATGGGATAATGATCAATTTAGCAAATAGCGTGCTGGAAGTCTTTGAAGGGGCATTCAGTATTACTTCTACTCCTTTAGAGAATTAGTAAAATGAGGTGGTTTTGAATTGCCGGCCCTTCTAAACTATAGTAAGTCTTCCAATATTTTTTATTGGTGGCTTGTTTGTTTTTAGACTTAATATAGGTCTCATATCAACCTGTGATTAATTATTAGCTGTGGGTTGGTAGGATTTTTTTTGAAGAGTGGACCAGATATGTTAGGGTTATTGGTCACTGATTGATCAGAAATATGTGATATTAAACAATATCCCAACTTTAAAGGGTTCAAGGCTTTATCAAAGGGATGTTTCAAGAGAGGACCCAAGGATGGGTTTACCCACAGGGGGCTGGGTAGGGGAAAGGTTGGTAGTTGCTTCTGGTTGTGCTCTATTTCTTTATAAGGGATATTTATTGATTGATGGGTGGTTCTTCTTCAATCAGTTGCTGAATATTGAGGTCACAGAACAAACCTTATCCAAGCACCTTTTGGATGGTTTAATTGGCTAAGGGATGGTCGATAACTTGTTTTCTGATTTATTTTTTCCTTTTATGACTGATTCACTAATAATATTTTATCTGGGTTGGTACCACAGAAGGATGATTAGATGGGATGATGGTCTGGAGGTGGTGATGAGGTGGATGATGGGCCAGATGGCATGATTCAACTTGGATAAGGCAGAGAGGCCCTCCTTAAATAAAAAATCTGGTCCTCAGGGGATGCTCAGGGCTTCCCCTGAGGGTGCCCTGGGGCTTCCCCTGAGGGTGCTCTGGGGCTTCCCCTGTTAAAGTGGGATACAGGTATATGAGGCATTTCTACTTTTTGGGAAAAGCTTGTACAGTTACATGAGGCCTTTCTGCTGGTTGGAAAAAGGTTGTACATTTACATGAGGCATTTCTTCTGGTTGGGAAAAGCTTTTACAGGGGTTTCATGCATGCACAGCCTTTCATAAATTGCTGTGTAGTGCAGATAAGATATATTGCTGTGATGTACTGGTAGTTTGTTCAGTGCTAGTTGATTCTACCTGCATTTGTTGCTGTGCAATACTGGTGGTTTGTTTGGTTCTGGTTAAGACTGGTCTCACTTTCTCCTGCATATATTGCTCCTTTATACTTCTGCACAACCTCTTGTATGTGTATTTGCATGTTTTTTTGGTTCAGGTGACCAGATATGACATGTAAAACTTCCACTTGTATCTGTATTGCTGTATTCTGGCTGAGGTGACTGGATCTGGATTGGTTGCACTGCCTCTTGCATCTGTATTTCTTTATGCTGATGAGGTGACTGGATCTGGACTGTTTGCACTGCTTCCTATAACTGTATTTCTGTATTCTGGGTGAGGTGGCCGGATCTGGACTGGTTGCACTGCCTCTTGCATCTTTATTTCTGTTTTCTGGATGAGTTGAGAGGATCTGACTGGTTGCACTGACTCCTGGACCTGTATTCCTGCATGATGGCTGGGGTGACTGGGTTGGTGTATGGTCCTGGTGTTGAGGTTAAGCTGTAACAGATATGTACTTGAGGGTTTACTAGGTATTCATTATTTCTTCCACAGAGCTGTGACACCTGGCTGGGTATGAGTTTGCCAAAGTCAAAGGTTTGTTGGGCTGTATCTTCTAATCCATGAGAGATAGGAGGGTACTATGGATGAGTGACTATGGGTTATTTCTGATGTAGAATCCATTTCTGAGGTTAATTTGAGGTTTTAAGCTGTTGGTAAACTTGAAAAGTGAGTCTGATGGCTATAGGACAGGTTTGGACTACCACAGCATCTGTCTTTTACTGCGACAAGCCCTGTTACTGTTATTTTTATCCAGCTTCTCAGACGGCCCTATCCTCCTCCGCCGGCTCAATCCAAATTAACCCCGGTGTGGCCACTCTAATTTTGAACTCTCTCTTCTCCCTTCTTGACTTAGACCTTCTTCCCTCCTTCTCTCCCGCTCCTCTGATCTTCATTCCTCATCCTGTTCCTTTATCCTCATCCTAAATCCTCTTTCTTCCTTCCCCTGTCACTCTCTTGCCCTCTCACCCTAATCAACATCACCCATACTTCCTCATCTCATCCTCCTTCAACTCCATAACCAACACCTTCCCCGCTAACAATCAATAAAATCAACTCCATCATTAATTGTCTCCGCTTCCCCTCTCAATCACCCTTCCTCAAACCAAATCTTCCTTCATCACATTCATCCTTTTGTCACGCTCAATTAATCTGCCTCCAGCTCAATCCTCAATTACTCAAAGCTCTCAAGACTGCTGATCAAATGTGAGGTGTTAAGACCAACTCCTCAGCTCCACTCATCCAACACTCTTTCCCTCATGCTTGTTCTCTTCAGATTCCTTCTTCCTCCCGCTTCCTTTACATTATCCTTGTCATCTCAATATGCTCACTGTGTCCGCCCGCATTTAAACTAGTCAAAGCTTTTGTGGATCAATTGGTTCTATTTTGCAATACACTCAAGTTTTTTGTTTAAAACTTATCACGGTTAAAAGCCAAACGCTCCGTTGACTTAACTACCTGGCAACAAAGGAATAATGGACACCAAAAAATCATCCCTGCTCAAAACTCTCACCAACTCCATCCCAAGCCTCTCTGATTCAAACTTCTCCCTCTGGAGATCCAAAATTCACACCATTCTGTCCCTCAAAGGGATCACCCATTGGCTCAACTCAACGGAACCGGAAAAATGCCCTCCCAAAGTCAACCTTGAGATTGTGGGATACATTCTGGCCAAACTTGACAACCAAACCTATATCAAATGTGTAAAGGACCATCTTCTCACCAATTGTATTGAGCTCTGGAAATCCATCAACAAATACTATGCCTCATTGCAAACAGAAAATTGTTTGAGAGTCTTCTTTAACCTCCTTAATCTTCAGTTTGATCCAAAGAAAGTAGAAAAATTCATCACAGATTCAAGGGCCTGCCTTCTTCAAATATCTAAAATTTGAATGCAAATGGATGACATCATTTCGGGATATCTTCTTATCTACAAGTTTCCCCCTTAGCTTGACCATCTCAAGACCACAATTACTCACTCACTTGGTGAAGCCAACATCAATGCTGATCTGGTCTTGCAACATTTGAATCAAATCAAAAACAAAGTGATTGCCGTATCATATGCCTCAGCCATGGTGAACAAGACTGAGGTCATCAAATGTTGCCCCACCTGGCATAATCCTTGAGCCAACCACAATTTCAGAAAGTGCTGGTGGCTTTATCCCCATCTACGTCCCAATCCTGGTCACTCATTGTGCTTGGGATCTGGTTCTCAAGGTACCATTCCATCAAACACTCAAAAATATCCCTCCACTCTCCTGGCTTACAACTTTGCTATGGTCACCTTGAAATCTCTAAGTCAAAATTGCATCCTGCTTGACTCTGCAGCCTCAAATTGCATGTTTAATGACCCTGAATTCTTCAGTCACATCGGCCCCAATAATATTGAGATAAAAACTGGAAATCCCTTGGCTCCCATTCCATTTCTGGGGTGTGGAACAGCTACACTGAAAACCACCATTGCCACGTTGAATCTCAAGCAATCACTATTTATCCCCAATCTAGCCATTAATCTGGTCTCACTGGGCCAACTTGTCCAAAAGGGCTGCTCACTGCTCCTGAACTCCCCTAACAGATTTGTGGTTGTTTTTTGTGGTTGCTCCATTCTCTCCGGTACAATCAAAGACAATCTTCTTTTTATCAATGCAGACAAACCTAGCTCAAACCCCATCTTGTAATCCTTTATCTCACTGTCAATCATCAATCAATGCTTTTGTCATCCGCACCTAGGGAGAACTCAAGAACTTTTGAAGGAATTCCCAAATCTGTGCTGGGACAAGTTTGATTGCATCTCCTGTGCCAAAGGTAAGATTTGTCTTCAACCATTTTGCGGGAAAGTTCCTTGCAGCAAGACCATCTTTGAACAAATCCATGTGGACGTCTGTGGAAAGATTCACCCTTCCTCAATGTCGGGACACAGATACTTCCTTCTTCTCACCAACAACTTCTCCAAATTTAAGACTTGCATTCCTTTGCGCCTCAAATCTGACGTCCACGATGAAGTAATCAAATTCATCAAACTTCACACAAACCAACTTGGACATTCGCTTAAGAACTTCCATTTGGAAAATGGGGGAGAATTTGTGAATAACTATCTCTCGCTGTTCTTCTCTGAAAACGGCATCAAACACACCACCTCCAAACCCTACACTCCTCAACATAATCCCATTTCCAAACAAGGAAACTGCACCATTCTTGGAGCTACTAGGACTGCCATGATTGACATGAATATTCCTTCCCCTCTCTGGGACAAAATACTGGTTGGTGCCTGCCAAATTCTCAACCTCATACCTTTTTCCTCCGCCAAAACCTCCGCCCATGAACTGTGGACACATAAACCACCAAAGTTTCATCTAATTCAAACTCTGGGCTCAAAAGCTGTTGTTTTAAACCAAGCAGCCAGTCCTGAAAAATTTGAAGAAAACGGCGAGGAGGGAATCCTGGTTGGGTTTTAATTTGATCTCAAATCCTACAAAATTTACCTTCCCAACTCCAAGAACATTGTTTGTTCCAAAAATTTCAAGATATTTGAAAGAATTTCTCACTCACACATCTTCAATCCTTCTTCCCCCTTTGACTCTCCGTTTGACTCTATCCTTTCTGACAATACCTCTCTCACTGATCTTCTGAACTCCGCACCTCCTCCACCTGTCCCAATCAATTCCTTACCAAACTCCTCTTCTGCCACCGATCTCCCCTCCTCTGATAACTCCTCCAATCACTCTCCAATCCTAAACTCCTCCTTACCTTCCCAAAAGAACAATGACTCCAATTCTGAGCCCTCCTCAACTGAGGAATTAGAAATCTCAAATAAACTTGTCTCTGACTCATCACGAGCTCTTCGCAATCAATCCTCCCTTCAAAGACCTCAGAGATACGGATTTGTAGCTTGATTGGTACCAAAAAGCTACTTTGAAGCCACCCACTGTGACAACAAGGAGTTTTGGATTGAATCTATGAAATCCAAACTTCAAGGAATTGAAATGATGAAGGTTTTGGAGGGCTGTCACAAATTTCCCAATGGCAAGAATGCTCTCACAACTTTCTGGGTTTACCATATCAAGGACAAACCAAATAACAGCAATTTCAAATTCAAGCCCTGATTGTGTGTCCAGGGATTCAAGCAAATCCAATTCTTTTATTATGGTGAAACCTACGCCCCCACTGGTTCTATCACCACTCTTTATGTTCTTCTGGTCTATGCTCTACACCACAAGCTTGGCTTGTGGCAAATGGAAATTAATTCTGCCTTCCTTCACGCGCCTCTTGAAAAAGATATCTTCATCAAAGCTACCTCCTGCTACAACTCCAAATTTCCATACTTTAAACTAAACAAGGCTCTTTATGGACTTAAGCAGGCCCCAAAGAGCTGGTGTGAAACACGCAAGACATGGCTGGTCAAAGAAAATTTTGCAGTCTCAAGTGCTGATCCTTTTCTGTACATCAATCACAAGAAATGCCTCTGCGTTTTTGTATATTTCAAAAAACTTCTCATTGTTGGCAACTTGGTTGAGTTCAGGGAGCGGCTGAAAGCAAGATTTAGTATCTCCCCCAACGGACCACTCTCTAAGATACTGGGAAATCTCATTGTGGAAACTAAAAATAGACCCGCTATGCAACAATCTAATCACATTGAGACTGCTCTTCTGGAACTTGGACTTGCCAACTGCAGAACCATCTAAGCTTCCAAGACTGCTGATCAAATGTGAGGTGTTAAGACCAACTCCTCAGCTCCACTCATCCAACACTCTTGCCCTCATGCTTGTTCTCTTCAGATTCCTCCTTCCTCCCGCTTCCTTTACATTATCCTTGTCATCTCAATATCCTCACTGTGTCCGCCCGCATTTAAACTAGTCAAAGCTGTGGTGGATCCATTGGTTCTATTTTGCAATACACTCAAGTTTTTTGTTTAAAACTTATCAGTTACCACCGTCTCCGCAATACACTGCGGAAGGGGGATTTGGTGCTTCTGTAAAATATTAGTCTGGAATCTCAGTGGGGGCGGCTTTTTCCTAACCAATGGAATGGTCCATATTGCCTTTCTTCCAAGTTCATGGGCGGCAGCTACCAGCTTGAGCGATTGGACGCAAGGCCTCTTAAGTGGAAAGCCATGGCCTTGCACGTGAAGCTCTTCTTTGGGCACGGATCCACCTCATTCAAAAAGACAGCGGGAGACAACACGGGCCCTGGGGAAGGGGCTGCACCTTTGGAAAAGTTCAATGGTCCAGATTCTTTGGCCAACAAAGGCTCTGCACAAAAAATACTGCTCCCCCGGAGAAAGAGGTTTCAAACTGCTGGGGACAGCTGTCAATCTTGGGGGGGGGGAAGCTGAGGGGGAGAAAGCCTTATTTGGTAAGGGGGTGCTCTAGCCGGTTCTCAGCCAGGACTACTAGGCAACCCAGAATGTTTTTTTTCTTATTTCTTGGATTGGACTGGGTTTTTGGATTGGTACTGGCTTTGCTTTGTAATTGCAGGAAGGCCGGTGTGGCGCAATGCTGGGTCTGTCCATGCAAGGACAAGCCCCGCAAATGGAGAATGAAATGAGGAGCGTGGAAATAAAAAAAAATCCTTCCTTTTCTTTTGGTCTGGGCTGTTTGCCTCTTTATCTGTTTCTTTGTATACAGAATTGTGTAATGGGAATGGATGGATATATGGTTTCAGTGCGCGCGGGAAAGGCTTGCTTTGTTAAGGGGGTGCTCTAGCCGGTTCACAGCCGGGACAACTAGGCACCCCAGAATGTTTGTTTCCTATTGCTTCTCTCTCTCTCTGGTTGTGCCTGCGCGCCAGCGGCTTGGTGTTTGTTTTTATTGTAGTAAGGGTACGTGGAACTGTGTGGCAGTCTCTCTGGGAAAGTCCAGGTACCTCTTGGAACACTAGGTTACTTACAAAGGCGCAGGCTCAAAGCCTGTTGGCGGGACTTGCCGTTGCACTATTGCGCATGGGGCAAATCTGGACTCATATTTTTGCACTCACTCAATCAGGGCACTGGGTTTTTATCACAGGACTTAAAGTTCAAGAAGGAACACATGCACCAGAAATGTGTATTTTTTTAGAATGAAGAAGAGCACAGATACAAAAGAGAAGTGGAGAAAATAAGAAAAGGGGGTGCAAGGAACCTAAGCCATCCTCATAATTTCCTCCATTTCCACCCATGATGACGCCAATAGGGCCCAGAAAGACGCCAGAAGCTTGCATTGGGATTCCAAGGATTGGGTGCTGGGGGCCACAAGGAAGGCTCATGACATTGAGGTCAACCGTTCAGCAAAGTTCTCAAAGTCAGCTGCAGGGAGAGCCATCATGGTGGGGATGTCAGGGATCTTGGGCAGACTAGGCAGAGGGGGGGCCAATGGCAATGACTTGAATTCCAGGGGACAACTTGGGGAGCTCCGTCCAGGAGGAGGAAAAAATGAAATCACAATTGGAGATGGTGGCGCAGGTGTGGCCTGTGGTGTCACGGGCCCCTTGTCCAAGTCTGACAAATAACTCAAGTCAGGATCTGGTGCCGGAGCAGGAGCGGTCTGAGGGTTTAATGAAGGCCCCATAGGGGGAGCCACGCGCCATCTGAGTATCTCCTCAATGCGTGGGTCCCTTGTGCCTGGGTTAACCCAGACGCAATTGGCGCAGTATTGCAGGGTGGTCTGGTAGGCCACGGAATTTGCGTAGTCCCCATTCTGGGGAAGATCCGCACAGCAGAGGGGCAAAGCAGATTCACGGGCCTCACTTGAAGAAGCACAGAAAAGAGGGGATCCTGGCAGAGCCCACAAATCCTCCAAAATGGTGTTGTTGTCCAAAACCACAAATGGGTCCGGATGGGCCCTCTTGTGCAGCCTAGGGCAAGAACCAGATTGGGGAGGAGTCTGGGGCATTCCCTTGCTGAGCAAGAAGCAACAGTGTCCACAACGGCAGGAAATGCACGCTTGATAACCAGGGATGAGCCAACACTCCTATCCATTCCAAGCACAGAAGTTTCAGGGTATCATGGTGACAGATGAGTAGAGGGTTGGTGGTGCAGGAAGAGCACAAGGAAGGGTTTGGTTGGTAGGGAAAGGTGCAGAGTTGTTTGAGGTAGCAATGGGAAGACCTCTAGTGACAGAACTCAAGTTGGGGGGAGATGTGGTGTCATTATATAGCCTTGTATTGGTAACTGTGTTTCTGCCTGCACCCTCAGCATTTGGTAGGTCAGGCTCATAAGTTGGGGTGGGTGCGTTCTCAGCATTAGCCACTGCAAGCTCAGCAGCAGGAACAGCGGGACCAGCATGCCAGTTGCGGGTTGGGCTTGACTAGGGGGGGGGGATGGGCTGCAACCCACTTGGACATTACGGACCTAGGAATGGAGCCGGCCCACAAAAATTCACAGGCCGTTAGTTTGGGGAGGTAAGAGAAGGACAATCACAGGGCTATGTATGCAGGCAGGCAGGTGCAAGCACGGGCTGACCCAGGGGCCAGGGGGGAGTTGCAATGGCGCGTTGGGCAGATACACCAAGCACGTGGGTTTTGAGTTGGGTGTGGCGGAGGGCCACATCATGAGAAGGACAAACCAGATGTGTGTAATGGCAGGCAGGCTTGAGGGATTGGATATAGGGGTTAGGTTTGAGCTAGGGTTCTGGTTCTTGGGGTTTGTTTTTATTTTCTTCCAGGTTGTCTTTTCATTTGTACCTAGGTTAGGTCTGAGGGGGAGGGCATAAAAGCACTCTTGCTCAGTGCAGAAAATAGGGGGGCCTCATGGAAAAGGGAGAAGAAAAAAAAGGAAAGGAGTTCATCTCTCTCTCTCTTTCTCTTTCCTTTAAAAGGGAGCATCCTCAAACCTTACAGAAGCTAGAATCATTGAATCCATAACCAAGAGACAACTTTCTGAGGGTTCATCTCTTAGTTTCCACAATGTACTCTACAAACAGCTTGAAGAATAAAGTCAGATTCATAAGTCAAAATTCAGTGGAGAGGATCACTTGGAGGCCCTTTTCTTGGCCAAACCAGAGTAATTAAAGCTTTCCAAACAATTTCATCATATTGCTGTGTTGGATTGTACTTATAAAAAAACTAAGTAAAAAATCCCACTATTGAATGTTATAGGAATGACAGCCAACCAGAAAAATTTCACAAAAGCTCTTGTTTTCATAACAAAAGAAACATTTGAATTCTACAGTTGGTCTGTAAATTTATTAAAGGAGTTGGCTTATGATCCTGAGAGACTTCCAAAAGTCTTTGTGATGGACCATGAAAAAGCTTTGATTTGTCCAATTGAATCTAGTTTCCCAGAGTCATCAAGACAACGTTGCACTTGGCACTTGTCTAAAAACATACAAGCAAACTGTAAAGGGTGCTTTGTTAATGAAGTTGAAGGATGGAAAAGCTTTATGACTCTATGGGAAAAGTAAGTGGCCTCAAAGATCAAGGAAGAGGGGGAGATCAATGATGCAGAACTCAGAGTAGGTCCAAATCACTTCTTCTTATTCTTCCTAGTTTTGGGTTATGAACTTTTGAATTGTATAATGTTTCTTGAAAGAATATGAGGATGTGCTTGAATATATGGAAAATAACATTTTCCCTATCAAAGAGACATTTGTAATGATGTGGACTTGTACAAACCCAGATTTTGGAAACAAAAAAACTTCTTGGGTTGAAGGGGCCCATGAAACTCTCAAAAAATTGCTGGCAAACTCTTTGGGAAACCTGTTGGATGTTTGCAAAAACCTTGAAAGAACAGTTTTGAATCAAATTGAATTGGTTCATGCATCACTACACAACTCTGAAATTAAGTTAGGGAAAATTATCCCATCTGAAATGTTACCATTGGGATACAAAGTGTCTTTAGAGGAAATTCAGCTTATTAGGGAAAAATTTGATAATTTCAAATGTGATCATGATGGCAGAGTGTGCACAAAGTTATACTCCAAGTTTATGGGTTTTCACTGTTCCCACCAAATAGGTGACAGTCTAGCATTTAGAGGATCTGGGGTACCCAAAGATGTTCATCCTCAGTGGAGGTTGGACTATGAACCTTGCAGTTCTTGTTCTGTAAGTTGGCTTAAGTTGGATTGTTCAAATAACTATCTGATTAATGCTTTTTGATTAATTATTCCTAATTCACTAATGGTTTATCCTTTTGAATTTTTCAAGTGCAACGTGGAAAAAATGCTGAGAATTCCTCAGTTAAGTGAAAAAGTGAATAAAATGATCTTGGAATCTACAGATCATGAGCAAGGTAGCCTATTGAAGTATATCATTCAAAAGATCACAAAATATTGATGAAATCCAAGACTTGAACCTTAAGTCTTACAATCAATTAGGGGCCGGCCAAAATTGACAGATACGCAGAGAGAACCATCTTGGTTTGAGAATGTTGAAAAATAACTCAAGCGGGAAAATCAGACTGGAAGGGTTCCAAATAAGAAAAGAAGAAAGATTGTAAGTCTTTTCCTTTGGAAAATGTTCATTTTTTGGGTTTAATGAACTAAGTAACTAATGATGAATTGCAAGTCAAAGTTTGCAGGATCAAAATCTGAATTTCATGGTTCAGAGGAAGAGAGTGAAAGTGAATTAGGATCACTTAATTTGTAATCAGAATCCTCTTCAGAGGAAGACAACGTGCAGAAAAGTTTGACCAGGAGCTCATCTTTGGTGAGTATTCATTTCATTGATGTGATTAAAGAAATGAATACTAAGTTAGTTTTGATGATAGGACCTGAACATCAAATATCTCAATCAAATACCCAAAAAATTCCATAAGTTCTTGGGTGAGGTTTGGGATCCAATTGGAGATGGGAATTGTGGATTTAGATTTATTGCTAAATCTCTTGGTTATTGTGAACATGGATGGTTTAATGTGAGAAAGGAAATGATTGAAACATCAGAGAAACATAAAGAATGCTACATTAAGATGCTTTGTGGTGTAAAAGAGTTAGAAAAGATTAAAAAAAGTCTTGATGTTGAAAAAATCAATCAAAAGATTCCCTCTTCAAAATAGTTGTCTAAACTAGATATGGGACAAATATTAGCAGACACATATGCCAGACCTATATTTTTCACTTCATTGGAGTCATGTTGCTCTTATACTCCAATGAAAAATGGTGTTACAGATAACTCAGGACCTATTTATATTTCCTTTGTAAACATTAACCACTTGGTTCTATTGGTAATTGAGGGAAAAATGATTCCAGTCCCACCCTTGTTGTAGCAAAAACATATTCCTTTATTTCTAAAAAAGCCTCTGGTTGGGTTTATCATCTCAAAAATCAACTGCAAATGTATTCTAAATTATAGAGATTATAGACTTTGACTTCATTTCATCATTGGGTTTCATATAAATTTTAATTATACTGCAGCTAATGAGTTCTATTAATATAAAGGGTTATCACATCTTGAACATCATTATGTTGAATGTTTTGAGTAAACATGATGATATTGAGTATTTTGAATGAGATTTTAATTTTCAGTCAGTTCAACTTGTGTTGGGCTGATTCCATCATAACAAGTATTTTACTCCTTCTGATGGGATCAGCTTAGCACAAGTTGAACTTTTTTTTTTGGTGTTTTTACTTTAGGGCTTGTTGAGTTACTTGTCTCTTTTTTTGGTGTTTTTAGTTTAGGGCTAGTCCACTTACTTGTCTTTTTGTTGGTGTTTTTACTTTGGGGCTTTCCAACTTGTCTTTTTTTTAGGGGGTTTTAGTTTAGGGCTAGTCCAGTTACTTTTTGTTTTTTGGGGTATTTTTAATTTAGGGCTAGTCCACTGGATAGTACCAGTTATTTTGTTTTATCATTATATTGAGTGTTTTCAATGAGAGTTTAATGGTAATTCAGTTCCACTTGTGTTGGGCTTATTCCATCATAAGGGGTATTTTGATCCTTATGATGGGATCAGCTTAACACAAGTTAAACTGGTTTTTTTTGGTGTTTTTAGTTTAGGGCTAGTCCAGTTACTTTTCTTTTTTTGTCTTTTTAATTCAGGGCCAGTCCAGTTACTTGTGATTTTTTCCAGTGTTTTTAGTTTAGGGCTAGTCCAGTTACTTGTGTTTTTTTGGGTCTTTTTAAGTTAGGGATATTCCATTGAATAGTACCACTTTTTATTTATTTATTTATTTATTTTTTAACCAAAAAACAAACATTTTTTGATTTTTTGGTTATTTTTTTTTGGAAGTTTTATTTAGTTCATGGGTTATGTTAGTACCCTTTCATTCCTTTTTGTTTTTTGGCTCACTAATTTGCAGTGGCATGTGGGATTCCAAACGACTAAATTCAAGCCTTGTGGAGTTCTACATGGCTCAAATGTAGTTGTGCGGCATCCAACACAAGCCCAGACTGTGGTTTGTGGGCTGCGCGGTTTCCACACAACAACATTCCAGCCGTGTGGAGCTCTACACAGCTGGGATTTAGTTAGGCGGCATCCCACACAAGCCGGGACTGTGGTGTGTGGGCCGCGCAGTTCTTTGAGCTGTTTGGCATGCAGCACGGATTGAATGTGGTTGCGTGGCATGCCACACAGCTCTTTTTGAGTTGTGTCCACAGCTCAATGGGCCATGAATTTAACATTACCCTTTTAATTATTTTTTTTTGGTTATTTCAGCTACAAAATATTTCAAGGACAATTCAGGAGATTTAAATTATTTTTTTCATATTTTTTGGATGTATCCTTTTACCTAAAAAAATTTCTTGAAAAACCAGAAAGTTCAAGAAATTCAAATTTCTCATTGGAAATTTGCATCCTGTTCTTTTCCTGTTCTTTGGGTCTTTATTTCATTTTTTTTGATGATTCAAGCTATAAAAAAGTTAAGAAAACATTCAAAGAGAATTCAAAAATTTTTTCAGATTTTTTGGGTGTATTATATTACCTTAAAGAATTCCTTCAAAAAAGCAAAAAAATTGAAAAATTCAATTTTCTCATTAGATTTTGGGATCCTTTTGTTTTCCTTTTTATTTCATTATTTTTTGGTGTTTCAAGCTATTGGAAATTCAAAAAACGTTTTAAAGAGACTTTTAACATTTTTTCCAGAATTTTTTGATGTCAATTTTTACATTAAAAAATTCCTTCAAAAAATCAAAGAATTCAAGAAATTGAATTTTCACATTGGGTTTTTGGATTGTTTTGTTTGCCTTTTAAAATATTTTTTTTGGGGTATTCAAGCTTTCAGAAATTCTAAAAAATAAAAAATGCATTCTTAATAACTTTTAAAGATCTTTGGATTTAGGCAACAAATATGGATACAAATATTGAATCTTCTTCAACTTTGATTGTTTTTATGTTTCTAGTTTATTTTCTTGCAGGGAAAAAAGCTTCATTACCAAGATCAAAATTTCTCTGAACAATGGTTTTCCATGATTTGGAAACCTTGGTCACAAAGCTTTGCCAAAGTAGATTAACCCTGGGAGATGGCCAATGATCAGAATTGAACTTGAATGATACTATATGCTTGGATTCTTCTAAAAGAATGATTCAAATTTAAGAGTTTTTGGAATTTGGAGTGGGAGGGGAACTCAGAGGAAGATAAGTGCCAGGCATTAAAGAAGAAAACATAACCATGGGCCACTTACATGTTTCAGCCAGAAGGAAACCGTGGAATGGAAATTTCATCCAAATATTTATGGGAGCTGGGCCATAAAGGTGGTTAAGTTGCCTTCTTGCTTCTTGGAAAGTTTCACCCCTGATCTCACGCATGAATCTTGGGTCCTTGAAGATTGGGTTTGAATCAAGCTCTTTCAACATGTCTTTCCTGACTTCAATCCAGTCTTCTGAGTTCCTCCCCAAAAAAGGCTGGTGCTTTAAAGCCACAGTTCCAATGCCCTACAAAATCCTGAGCATGTGATATATGTGGAATGGGGTTTTTGGCAAAATAAAATCTTTAAATGGGAAATAAAACCAAAAATTAAAATTTTTTATAATAGAAAATATGGACTAAAGATAAAACTCAGTTCTTCGATTGAGAATTGGTCAAATATTGCAGAAGAAGAATATGATAATGTGAAGGAAAAATAGAGGAAATACCCAAAAAGAATTTAGAAAAAATTGAAAAATGAGAAATCAGTAAATGTACTCACTTTCTCACTGATTGTTGGGGCTTCTAAAACCTTCCTTCTAGGAGGATAGTAAGGAGAATCACCATTTTCATTGGATAATTTTGAATCTTGATTCTTTTACCAGGATTTTATTGATGAGAAGCAACCCTCTTATTCACAATGGTTCCATACCTCTGATTAAAGTTTGAATAAAAATATCAATGAAGAATAATATACAAAGAATTAGCCAAAAATAAACTAAATTGAAAGCTCACCATCTTAATGAAATACACATATGCCAGCTCTTCATCTGCTGAAACTTCCACTTCATCCAAATCTTGCACCTCTTCATCTTCTGAATATTCCTTTTAATTCTGGAACTCACTCTGTGTTAAAAAAAGTATAGTTATAAAATTAACTCTTCCTCAGATTCATCATTGGGTTTTCCTTTTTTTTCTCTTGTATGGCCTTCCACCTTCTCAAAACCTGAACACATAAGAAAAAAAATTAATCATGAAAGTTGATCCTTTTGTTCTTCCTCTTACATTGGATCTTTGATTGGAATTTAGCTCTTCAATGAGGGTAATATGTGCGTCTTTAGAGCTACATGCTTTCACCCAGATAATAAAGCTGTTCTCCAAGTGGAAAATTTCTGAATTCTTCAAAGTTTTTAGTGAAATATAGATTTTCATTGATGTATCTGGTTGGAACTTCAACTTTTTCTGAATCTTCAGTTGATTCAGGGGTCACAGTTAACTGGAGAAAGGAAAATCAAAATCAATCAGGAAATTATTAATTTGAGCTTGAATCCAAAAAAAAAAGAGAAAAAATTCCTGAGATGGGAGCTTTTACATGCCATTGATGATGGAAATCATCAAGCCGGAAGATTTCACCCTTTCTGATGGCCAATTTTACTTTGTGAACACATGATATACCCACACAAGAAGAGTAATCACATATGTTTCAATTGGTGAAAGAATCAGGAACTTCATGAAATAAATGATTGATTTTGAGGGCAAGATGGCTGATCTTCCCAGTAAGATTATGCACACAGTGAGGTAAACCAATGAGATGCTTGAATTCTTTCTGAGAGAATCCAATGGCTCTCTCATGGGTTTTGATGGTGATGGGACTGTAAATTTTTTGAACTAAATGATAGGAATAGCCAATAGAATAATTGATGGATCTTTTAATGTAGGAGTGAGAACCATCAATTCTTGATGTACTTTTGTTTCCAAAGTGAAATTATGTGGGCGCCAAATAGGAGAAAAATTATATTTTTAGAGGGGGTAATGTTAAATTCATGGCTCGAGTTGTGTGGGAGCCGTGTACACATCTCCAGTTGTGTGGGGGCCATGTAGGGCCCCACACAGCCTGTGGGAGTTGTGTAGGGCCCCACGCAACCTGTGGGAGTTGTGTAGGGCCCCTCAAGGCGTGGGGACCCATAAACTAATCCATATAATTTATAATTTATAATTTATGATCTATCATCATTTTTTATTTTTTATTTTTTATTTTTTATTTTTTATTTTTTATTTTTTATTTTTTATCTTTTATTTTTTATTTTTTATTTTTTATTTTTTATTTTTTATTTTTTATTTTTTATTTTTTATTTTTTATTTTTTATTTTTTATTTTTTATTTTTTATTTTTTATTTTTTATTTTTTATTTTTTATTTTTTATTTTTTATTTTTTATTTTTTATTTTTTATTTTTTATTTTTTATTTTTTATTTTTTATTTTTTATTTTTTATTTTTTATTTTTTATTTTTTATTTTTTATTTTTTATTTTTTATTTTTTATTTTTTATTTTTTATTTTTTATTTTTTATTTTTTATTTTTTATTTTTTATTTTTTATTTTTTATTTTTTATTTTTTATTTTTTATTTTTTATTTTTTATTTTTTATTTTTTATTTTTTATTTTTTATTTTTTATTTTTTATTTTTTATTTTTTATTTTTTATTTTTTATTTTTTATTTTTTATTTTTTATTTTTTATTTTTTATTTTTTATTTTTTATTTTTTATTTTTTATTTTTTATTTTTTATTTTTTATTTTTTATTTTTTATTTTTTATTTTTTATTTTTTATTTTTTATTTTTTATTTTTTATTTTTTATTTTTTATTTTTTATTTTTTATTTTTTATTTTTTATTTTTTATTTTTTATTTTTTATTTTTTATTTTTTATTTTTTATTTTTTATTTTTTATTTTTTATTATTTATTATTTATTATTTATTATTTATTATTTATTATTTATTATTTATTATTTATTATTTATTATTTATTATTTATTATTTATTATTTATTATTTATTATTTATTATTTATTATTTATTATTTATTATTTATTATTTATTATTTATTATTTATTATTTATTATTTATTATTTATTATTTATTATTTATTATTTATTATTTATTATTTATTATTTATTATTTATTATTTATTATTTATTATTTATTATTTATTATTTATTATTTATTATTTATTATTTATTATTTATTATTTATTATTTATTATTTATTATTTATTATTTATTATTTATTATTTATTATTTATTATTTATTATTTATTATTTATTATTTATTATTTATTATTTATTATTTATTATTTATTATTTATTATTTATTATTTATTATTTATTATTTATTATTTATTATTTATTATTTATTATTTATTATTTATTATTTATTATTTATTATTTATTATTTATTATTTATTATTTATTATTTATTATTTATTATTAATTATTAATTATTAATTATTTATTATTTATTATTTATTATTTATTATTTATTATTTATTATTTATTATTTATTATTTATTATTTATTATTTATTATTTATTATTTATTGTTTATTATTTATTATTTATTATTTATTATTTATTATTTATTATTTATTATTAATTATTAATTATTTATTATTTATTATTTATTATTTATTATTTATTATTTATTATTTATTATTTATTATTTATTATTTATTATTTATTATTTATTATTTATTATTTATTATTTATTATTTATTATTTATTATTTATTATTTATTATTTATTATTTATTATTTATTATTTATTATTTATTATTTATTATTTATTATTTATTATTTATTATTTATTATTTATTATTTATTATTTATTATTTATTATTTATTATTTATTATTTATTATTTATTATTTATTATTTATTATTTATTATTTATTATTTATTATTTATTATTTATTATTTATTATTTATTATTTATTATTTATTATTTATTATTTATTATTTATTATTTATTATTTATTATTTATTATTTATTATTTATTATTTATTATTTATTATTTATTATTTATTATTTATAATTTATTATTTATAATTTATTATATATAATTTATTATTTATTATTTATTATTTATTATTTATTATTTATTATTTATTATTTATTATTTATTATTTATTATTTATTATTTATTATTTATTATTTATTATTTATTATTTATTATTTATTATTTATTATTAATTATTAATTATTAATTATTTATTATTTATTATTTATTATTTATTATTTATTATTTATTATTTATTATTTATTATTTATTATTTATTATTTATAATTTATTATTTACCATTTACCATTTATTATTTATTATTTATTATTTATTATTTATTATTTATTATTTATTATTTATTATTTATTATTTATTATTTATTATTTATTATTTATTATTTATTATTTATTATTTATTATTTATTATTTATTATTTATTATTTATTATTTATTATTTATTATTTATTATTTATTATTTATTATTTATTATTTATTATTTATTATTTATTATTTATTATTTATTATTTATTATTTATTATTTATTATTTATTATTTATTATTTATTATTTATTATTTATTATTTATTATTTATTATTTATTATTTATTATTTATTATTTATTATTTATTATTTATTATTTATTATTTATTATTTATTATTTATTATTTATTATTTATTATTTATTATTTATTATTTATTATTTATTATTTATTATTTATTATTTATTATTTATTATTTATTATTTATTATTTATTATTTATTATTTATTATTTATTATTTATTATTTATTATTTATTATTTATTATTTATTATTTATTATTTATTATTTATTATTTATTATTTATTATTTATTATTTATTATTTATTATTTATTATTTATTATTTATTATTTATTATTTATTATTTATTATTTATTATTTATTATTTATTATTTATTATTTATTATTTATTATTTATTATTTATTATTTATTATTTATTATTTATTATTTATTATTTATTATTTATTATTTATTATTTATTATTTATTATTTATTATTTATTATTTATTATTTATTATTTATTATTTATTATTTATTATTTATTATTTATTATTTATTATTTATTATTTATTATTTATTATTTATTATTTATTATTTATTATTTATTATTTATTATTTATTATTTATTATTTATTATTTATTATTTATTATTTATTATTTATTATTTATTATTTATTATTTATTATTTATTATTTATTATTTATTATTTATTATTTATTATTTATTATTTATTATTTATTATTTATTATTTATTATTTATTATTTATTATTTATTATTTATTATTTATTATTTATTATTTATTATTTATTATTTATTATTTATTATTTATTATTTATTATTTATTATTTATATTTATAATTTATTATTTATTATTTATTATTTATTATTTATTATTTATTATTTATTATTTATTATTTATTATTTATTATTTATTATTTATTATTTATTATTTATTATTTATTATTTATTATTTATTATTTATTATTTATTATTTATTATTTATTATTTATTATTTATTATTTATTATTTATTATTTATTATTTATTATTTATCATTCATCATTTATTATTTATTATCTTTTATTTATGATTTATCATTTACCATTTATCATTTATTATTTATTATTTATTATTCATAATTTATAAATTATAATTCATAATTTATAATTTATAATTTATAATTTATCATTCATTACTCATTATTAATTATTGATTGGGGGCTACAGAACTTTATTTTGGTTGTTTAGCGTGCCGTACAACTCAAATGGGACGTGTAGCATGCCATAAAGCCCTTTTGAGTAGTTTAACATGCTACACGGCCCATTTGACCGTTTAGATTGCCACACAGGTCATTTGAGTTGTGTAGGGTGCCACACCCCAAATCAAAGAGCCGTGTAAATGACTCAAAGAGCCGTGTACAAGTCTCAAAGAGCTGTGTACAGAGTCATGTACATGGCTCAACAAGCTGTGAATTTAAAAGTTCCCTTTTAGAGGAATCCAGTTTTCAAGAAGGTAGTTAGAATTGGAAGTATTCCAGACCAGAGAAAGTTTTGTGAAGTTTTCCTGATAGCTTGAATTAGATTTTGAATAGACCAACTGATGCCATTTTTAATGGAACAGTTTCCATTCACCTTCAGATTTAAATTTCTTCCTGCAATGAGTTTGAATATTCTCTAAAATGTGCCAGACACAGAAAAGATGATGAGAGGAAGGGAAAACTGATTCAATGGAACTAATAAGTTCTTGTTCCTTTTGTTTCAAAATTGCACTAGGTTTTTTATCTTCAAATATTTCCTGAAGTTGAGTCAGGGCCCAATCATAGTTCTGTTTTTTTTCTTGAGATAAAAAAAAGAAGACAAATCAGAAGCTTCTGGCAAAATCTTTTACCCCAAGAATAGGAAGAAGGGGCAATCAAAATTTGTTGTTTTTATATGTAAAGTCCATCCTAATGCAATTTGGGAAAATTTTGAGAAGTTTCATGGAATCAGGGTGTGAAATTAATAATGAAGTAATTTTCCCATCCAAATCGTTTTTTTATTAAAAATAAAATTCTAGAGTTCCAGTATAAATGCTTCCACATGAGGTTTGCCATCAGGGGAATTCTTTTGTATTTGGGATCTTTTGTTGAAAATTGTAGGGAAATATTTATGGATAGGTGATGATAAGTTTTGTATAGATAGGTGATGATGAATTTTTGATGCATAGGTGATGATGTAATTGCTGGACCCCAGCAGTCTCCACCTAAGTGTCACAGTACCCGCGCAGCATCCCCCGTTGACCCGCAACCTCCCCCGGTGTTAAGCATTCCAGCCTTCAACTGGAGCTCCACACCCTGCTCCCTCTCTTCTTCTGTCCGACCATCCCGCTCTTGACCACTGACTCCTGTCAAGCTCAAACCCCTTGTCCCTCAATCCCGTCCAATCCACCTCTGCTCCATCCCCCATCCGTCTTGATCAATTGGCAGCCCCCTCAGACAATCAGGAGGAGCCTGAAGCAACTAGGCCAGAGGTAACTACAGATCCCAATCCTATACTCATCTCTGGCCCAATACTCTTCTGTATTCTTCTTTTTCTCCATATCTATTTCCAACTGTTCCACCTGTCATCCCCACTCACATTCTGTTGTCTACTCCTCATGTCAATCTCAAAGGTTCAGGCTAGTTTTCTTCATCCCTCCTGTCTGAGGATCCACGCTGCCTACTTACTAGGTCCAAATTCTGCCGTTATTTCTTATTGTTACTGCATTTCTTCCAGGAAGTCAGTGTTGCAATAATGAAAGACTTCTCTAATCTTTACATGGTAGCAAGAGTCTTATCTTGACACTTCAAGCAGATCAAAAGAAAACCCATATTGACCTTTGACAATGGCCATGGATCATGACTCCAGCAACTCAGGCAATGACTATTCCTCAAAATCCAAGCTACCAATCCTAACCAGGCAAAATTGGTATGAGTGGAAGACCAAATTTCAAAATCTGCTCATCAGAAAAGGACACAAGGAACTGCTTGACCCCAAATGGGTCCAACATAACCCGGAAACAAAAAGATACAGGAAGAAGACTGCTCTTGCCATTAATCTTCTGTTCAATACTGTAGATCGTGAACAAAAAGGTTACGTGACCCCCCACTGCAAAGACTTTCCATGTTCTTTTGAAGAACTCAAAAAGGCTTGTGGTGAGGAATCCTTAATCTTAATTGGAGACCAGATATCTCAGCTTGTACATCTCCTATAGCAGCCAACTGCTCTCTTGAACCCCTCTGTGACGTTGTGGTGACAATTTATAGACAAGGATTGGGAACTGCGTCGCGGCTGTGCGCTCAGCATTGAAGGCAAGCGGGCTCAGCATTAGGGTATGCAGAGTGCTCAGCAGGGGCAGCTGCTGGATCAGCAGCAGCCGCTGTTTGGCTCCGCACATAGTGGACGGGTTGGGCTCAGCATTGAATGCGGCGTGGGCGGCAATCCGCCCCAGAGATTGGATTTGGAAGGTAGTGCGCTTGACAAGGTTTGCGTGCGCGCCAGTTCGGATACGTAGGGGCGGAGCAATCCGGGGGCTATAAAGGAGCGGACGGAGCGCGCGCGCAAGCGCGCGGATTGCGCTGGGTAATACCGGACATCCACGACGGGTGCGGACAAAAAAATACGGAAAGGCGCGGGGGGCTCTGAGTAGGGCGCGGTGCAAGGATTGAGTCATGAGAAGGACAAACCGGATGGACAGAATGGCGTACGGACGTTGGGGGGAGTTTGGTACGGAGGAGGTGTGGAGAGGAGGCTAGGGTTTCTGTCTTGGGATTTTTTTCTGTTTCCTTGTCATACTGTCATTTGCGCGTGTACTTAGGTTATGGCTGAGAGGGAGGACTTATCCTCACTCTCAACTCCAGGTTGGAAGGAGAGGATGCATGGAATCAGACCATCACATCACTGGATTGGATCAAACATCTCACCAAGAGATTAAAGGAACTCATACCGGATACACATCCAGGTGGAAAGTTCTTAGGATTGAAGGATTGGCCATTTCACTCTCTCTCTACTCTTCTTTATCTCTTATCTCCTTATTCCTATTTCTCATTTCAAGTGCAACTCCGGGCATCCTCATCTCCTTTCAAACGCAGGGAAACGTTAACTTCCGAACCTTTGGACAATTATAGGGGGATAACCCTTATTATTTCCACATCTGGGGGCCTGGCCAGGAAGTAACCTTCCGTTTCTTGTCTTTCAAAGGTAACTGGGCACAATGTCCTATCCATACCTCCCTACATTCGCTTCCTCTTCTTCTTCTTCTTCTCCTTCCGTTTCCGTGTCAGCTACTCTGACCCCAATTGCATCTTCCATCCCTCCTCCTCCCCCTCCCTCCGCTCAACCCAGGACGAGCTACGCCGTTCCCCCATTGGTCTCCAGTGACCATGAACCCATTCTTCTGGTTTGCATCAGGCCGCGCAACTACCCTCACATACTATTCAACACTGCGGATGTGGAGCGATTCATCTCGAGATACAAAGGTATTGCAGATGCGGAAGGTGCGTCGGAGGCCAATAAGGCCTGGCTTGTCGTCCTGTTCATTATGGATGAAGAGAAGAACCGGGATGTGGAGGGGATGGAAGGCTACAAGAATCAGGATTGGCCAAAACTGTATGCAGAGATCCTAACGCGGTGGGGTAGGCGCGAATCTCGATTCTGGGAAAGCAATTTCAACCGTGTGGCCTTGGAGGCGAGCGCGCGCAGAGGAGTCAGGACTCGGGTGGAGCTGGCGGATTACACCTTGACATTTCAATCGGATCTATCAGTACTTTTCAAAGAACAAGGTGGTGGCGGGACAGACAGGGGCCATGAAACACGCGTTTCTGGGCTGTTTAGGCGCTCAACTCTGGGCAAGGGTGCAGCGGCATCTTTACAATCACAACTTGGTAAAGCGGTCATTAGACGGGAGCATTGTTCTCCTTCCGGAGTTGGATGTCATTCGCCAGGCTTTGGAGAGTGAGCTTGACTTAGAAGAGCTTATTGGGGATACCGCTAAGTCCTTCCCAGTGGGAACAAAGAAATCCGCCCCCCAGGTTTTGGCTCTGGCGCAATTTCTGGCCCCAGTTCCACCTACTTCCACGCGTGTTCCGGTTCCTCAACCCGCGCCCGCCCCACCGGTAAGTGAATTGACGGAACTGATGAAGGATTTGAAGATCTGCATGAGCCTTATGGGCAAGCAGCAGCCGCGAGGGCCTCCACCTCACATGGTGGAAGGGTTTTGGCCGCCCGGTACCTTTGTGCCGAGGGGGTGCTTCCACTGCGGGGCAAACAGTCATTGGCAATCGGCGTGCGAGGAGCTTACAAAGGATCTCAACGCGGGATTGGTTTGACCGGCGGGGATGGGGTACATGTTTGCAACGGGCAAACAGATTCCAATGGAGCCAAGCCAGCCAAACGCAATGCAGCAGGTGCGCACACGGGGTTAGGAGGCGGGAATGACGGTGCAAGCGTCACTAGGCATTGTTACCGGTCCCAGATTGTGGCAACCACCTCAGGTGGAAGCTGAGGAAAGGGTAGTGGCAATGGAAGAGAAGGTGGCGGTTTCCAATAAGATGGAGGTGGATGCAAAGGAGCAACCCCCGTCGACCGTTCCAAAACCAGCCACACGCATGCCCGGAATCAAGGCGCTGGCAGCAAATCATGTGGGGAAGAAGAAAGTTGCGGACATTGTGCAAAGGGTGATGGGTAACAAGACTCTGGTCCCGCTGACCTTGCGGGAACTGGCGGCTTTGTCTCCGGTGGTGGTAGACAAGTTGGTTCAGGCGTTGCGGGATTGCGGTCAGGGCCGGGTACCTCAGACGGTGCAGCGGGTTCATGTGGCGCGGAAGGAGGAGGGGTGCAAGGAGTGTGAGTTGATATCGGTTTTGACTCCGCTTGCTTATGTTCCAATGTTCATAGCGGGTAGGAAGGTGTGGGCTATGGTGGACAGCGGTTCAATGGTGAACCTGCTGCCATCGCGGATGGTGGATGATTTGGGGTTGGTTTGGCGGAAATGCGCAATGGGTCTCCGCGCACTGAATGGAGGGGAGTGTCTTGTGGATGGGGTAGTTGAGGAGGAGGAGGTCAAGGTCTCAAGGGTCCATAAGCCTCTTTCTTTTCTTTTGGTTGATTGTGGGGATGTGATTTTGGGAAGGCCATTCATGTTTGGGTTCCAAGCACAAATGGTTTTTGATCTGGAGGCTGGAATGGAGGCGTTGACGGTGGAGGATTTGTCTGGCGGAAGGTTTGAGACAACTATCTGCGATCATGGGAAAGGAAAGCAAAGGAGAGTGTTGGAGTATGAGGAGGAACCAGACGCGGAGTTGGTCTGCAACGGGCAACCCTTGGAGGATTTTTTCTAGTCAACCAAGGAGACCGCACGGAACAAGCTCCTGTTTTGCGCAGGCTGTCGACTAATGAGGAGCAGGGAGGGGAAGGAAGGAAAGTGCAGGGCGCGCCCAAACCTTGGGACAATTATAGGGGGACAACCCTTATTCTTTCCACATCTGGGGGTCTGGCCGGGAAGTAACCTTCCGTTTCTTGTCTTTTGAAGGTAACTTGGCACAATGTCCTATCCATACCTCCCAACAGTTGCTTCCTCTTCTTCTTCTTCTTCTCCTTCTGTTTCCGGGTCCGCTACTCCAACCCCACTTGGGTCTTCCATCCCTCCTCCTCCACCTCCTTCCGCTCAACCCAGGACAAGCTACGCCATTCCCACATTGGTCTCCAGTGACCATGAACCCACTCGTCCTGTTTGCATCAGGCCGCGCGACTACTCTCAAATCCGATTCAACACTGTGGATGTGGAACAATTCATCTTGAGATACAAAGGTATTGCAGATGCGGAAGGTGTGTCGGAAGCTGCTAAGGCCCGGCTTGTTGTCCTGTTCATTATGGACAAAGAGAAGCTCCGGAATGTGGAGGAGATGGAAGGCTACAAGAATCAGGATTGGCCAAAACTGAAGGCGGAGATCCTAACGCGGTGGGGTAGGCGCGAACCTTGATTCTGGGAAAGCAATTTTGACCGCATGGCCTCGGAGGCGAGCGCGCGCGGAGGAGTCAGAACTTGGGTGGAGCTGGCGGATTACACCTCAACATTCAATCAGATCTATTGGTACTTTTCAAAGAACAAGGTGGTGGCGGGACAGACAGGGGCCATGAAACACGTGTTTCTGGGCGGTTTAGGCGCTCAACTCTGGGCAAGGGTGCAGCGGCATCTTAATGATCACAACCTGGTAAAGCGGTCATTGGACGGGAGCATCGCGCTCCTTCCAGAGTTGGCTGTCATTCGCCAGGATGTGGAGAGTGAGCTTGACTTAGAACAGCTTATTGAGGATACCTCTAAGTCTTTCCCAGCAGGACCAAAGAAATCCGCTCCCCAGGTTTTGGCTTGGGCGCAATTTCTGGCCCTGGTTCCACCTACTTCCACGCGTGTTCCGGTTCCTAAACCCGCGCCCGCCACTCCGGTAAGTGAATTGACAGAACTGATGAAGGACTTGAAGATCTTCATGAGCCGTATGGGCCAGCAGCAGCCGCGGGGGCCTCCACCTCACATGGTGGAAGGGTTTTGGCTGCCCGGTACCTTTGTTCCGAGGGGGTGCTTGTACTGCGGGGCAAAAAGTCATTGGCAATTGGCGTGCGAGGAGCTTACAAAGGATCTCAACGCGGGATTGGTTTTACTGGCGGGGATGGGGTACATGTTTCTGACGGGCAAACAGATTCCGATGGAGCCAAGCCAGCCAACCGCAATGCAGCAGGTGCGCACACGGGGTCAGGAGGCGGGAAAGACAGCGCGAGCGTCACTAGGCATTTTTACTGGTCCTGGATCGTGGCAACCACCTTGGGTTGAAGCTGAGGTAAGGGTAGTGGCAACGGAAGAGAAGGTGGCGGTCTCCGATAAGATGGAGGTGGATGCAAAGGAGCAACCCCCAACAACCGTTCCAAAACTGGCTGCATGCATTCCCGGAACAGGAGACTGCGCGGAACAAGCTCCTTTTTTGTGCAGGCAGTCGACTAATGAGGAGCAGGGAGGGGGAGGAAGAAAAGTGCTGGGCAAGCACATCGCAGAAGTAAGTCCCTTTTCTCAGTATGCATCACCCAAAGGTATTACGCTTCAAAAACCCTATCATTGTGCCACACTCCTGAGCAAAGGCAAAAGCCCGGTTCTGTTCTGTGCAGGACCTACAGCAAAGGATGCGTGCGGATGATGCGGTGCAACGCTGGCAAGTACAAGCCGGTGTTGCGGAAGGTCCAACCAAGGAATGAGCCGATGCCCCAGGAATTGAACGGGCCTCTTCAACCAATTGCTTGGTCACAGGACCCTTGGGTCACGCCAATTAAGGCTTTGGGGTGAGTTACTAGTTTGGCGCGGATCATGGAGGAGCGGATTGCAGCTTTCAATTTTGTCCCAACGGGATGGTTGAGTACAGAGGAGCGTGAGCTGCTGGTTTTGGTTCTGGTTTTTTGGGAAAGAGCGCTCGCGTTCCGACCCAAAGAGCGGGGGCTTCTGAAAAACAATATTGGCGACCACTATGTCATCCCCACTGTGGATCACGAGCCGTGGCAGATCAAGCCAATTCCAATACCGCGGGCGGTTGGGGAGCAGTTTCTGGAGTTGGTGCGGGAACAGGTGAAGACTGGCCTCTACAAACAGTCAACGTCTAGTTACTCCAGTCCGATCTTTGAGGTAGTTAAGCAGGACGGAAAGTTGTTGAGGATTGTCCATGATCTACAGCGGCTAAACTCTTTTACAATCTGGGATGCAGGACGGCCCCCTTGCGTTGACAAGTTCCTTGAGTCAATGGAGGGGCGGGCTTGTTACAGTTTAGTGGATTTGATGGGGGTATATGACCAGCGCAAGTTGTATCCTTGCTTGCGGCCTCTAATGGCATTTGAGACTGGGTTGGGAAGAATGCAGCTGACTTGGCTACCGCAGGGCGCGACCAATTCTGTGGCGGTGTACCAGGCGCAAATGGCTTGGATCCTGAAAGATGATCTTCTGGAGGGAGTCCAAATCTGCATTGACAACCCGGGCATCAAATGTCCAAAATCCAATTACGCAGGAGCAGAGCTGATTGGATTTCCCGGCGTCCAACGCTTTGTGTGAGAATACATGCAGACGTTGGAACCCATCCTGTTTTGCATCAAGGAGGCAGGACTGAAGGTGTTGGGGAAGAAGTTGGCGGTTTGTGTTCCGGCGCTTGAAGTCCTTGGCCATGTTGTTGCTTCCGACAGCCGGGGCATTGCAGAGAAAAAGCGGAACAAGGTCCTCAAATGGCCAACCCCATGGACGGTGTCACATATCCTTCAGTGCTTCGGATTATGTAGCTATTTCCGTATGTTCATCAAGAGGTTTGCGGAGGTGGCTAGCCCGCTCCAATCACTAACACGGAAAGGCGCGGAGTGGAAGTGGGGAGAAGAGTGCAATTGCGCATTCCCAAAGCTCAAGGAGATCGTGGGACGTGACATTGTGCTCTGTGATCTCAACTACAATGCAGGAGGAATTAGGCTAGCGGTTGATTCCAGCAAATTTGGCGCAGGGGGGGGTTCTCACTCAAGAGGACAAAGGCAAGGATAGGCCTGTGCTTTACGAGTTGGTCACCTCCACTCCAACGGAAAGCCGGTACTCTCAGCCGAAGTTGGAGTTGTGCGGGGTCACCAAGATTGTGCGGCGGCTTCAGTATCTCTTGTGGGGGGTTCACTTTGAGCTTTTGGTGGATGCGGAGGCGCTGGTGCAGATGATCAATCCCCAGCGTTGCTGAATGCTCCCATGACCAGGTGGGTAGTGTTTCTTCAACTTTTTTCCTTTGCTGTTGTTCATGTCCCGGGGAAAGCGTTCACTATGCCCAACGCGTTGTTCCGGTATCCAAGGGACAAACCGTTCAAGGACGCAGAAATGCTTGATGTGGAGGCCCGGGTTGTCAAGGTAGGGGTTGTGGAGGTGGTTGTTCAGCTGCCGCTCCGGCAGGCCGGGCGATATGCAATTCTTTGCAATTACTTGCAGGACCTTTGTTTTCCCAATGGAACTACGGGCAAGCACATGCAATGGGCAAGGCGGCAAGCGCGAAACTTCTACGTACAGGAGGGGCAGCTTTGGCTGCGGAAGACTCCGGTTCCTCTTGTAGTTACCACTTCAAGGGCGTATCAGGAAGCTATCCTCCAAAGCCTCACGACAATCTTGGCCATTGAGGGGAGGTTGAAACGCGGAGGCGGGTGAAAGAGCGGTTCTGGTGGCCGGGGATAGTGCGTGCGGTATGGGAATGGTTGGCCTCCTGGGAAGCCTGTCAACGGTGGAGCGCCAGATTGCCTAAGGAAGTCGGAAACCCCACAGGGGAAGACGCCCTCTTTGGTTGAGTCTCGCTTGATGTTGTCCACATCAAAGCAGGCAAGTTCGCCTATCTGCTCGTTGCGCAGGACAACCTTTCTGGTTGGGCCGCAGCGCGTCCGTTGGTCAAGCTCTTGGTGGACAAAGTTGCTCTGTTTCTGGAGGAAGATTGGTTCGCGCGGTAAGGGTCCCTTTGTCTGGTTACGGTGGACGGAGGGGCTGAGTTTTTCCGCCCTTTGGTCAAGTTGGTGAAGAGTTGCGGAGCCAAGTTTGGCCGAGTAACGGAGTATTATCCCAGGGCCAGCATTATCATATGCGGGCATCAACCAATCAAGGACGCCCTGGTCAAGATGTGCGGGGAGGACAGAAAGCGCTGGCAGGAGACCCTTCCAATGGTTCTGTTTGCGGATAGGATTTTGGTGAAACGGTCAACAGGCTACTTGCCGTACGAGTTACTTTTTGGACAGCGCCCCGTGCTTCCGGTGGACATTGAATTGGAGACGTTCCTGGGGGTTGACTGGTGGAAGGTGAAGACTTCCGCCAAATTGCTTGAGGCTTGCGCCAAAAAGCTCCTTTGACGGGACGGGATGCTTGCAAAGGCCGCGGACTGGCTGAAGAAGACTCGGAAAGCATTGGTGCGCTATTGGGACAAGCGCTGCTTGCATTGTCTCCGGGATCCCTTGCGGAAGGGGGATTTGGTGCTCCTGTAAAACCGGAGTCTGGAGTCTCAGTGGAGGAAGTTGTTTGCTAACCAGTGGAACGGCCCATTCCACGTGTTGTCCAAGTTCAAGGGCGGCAGCTATCAGTTGGAGGAATTAGATGGTACTCCGCTGAAACAGAAGGCGGCAGCTTCGCATGTCAAGCACTTCTTTGCGCGAGGATCTACCTTGTTTGAAGAGACAGCGGAAGGGGGTTACGGATCTGACGAGGGGAGTGTGGAGCGCAGAGATGGTGTTGGAACGCGATCCAGGGATTTGTCTTTGGGCAGAGAAGCCAAAACCGTGCCGCTGCAACGGAGCAGGCGGTTGCAACCAGCTGGGGACAGTGGCCAAGTTGGGGGGGGAGGTGGTGGGGGTAGGGGATAAGTTTTGATTTGGTGAGGGGGTGCTCTAGCCGGTTCACAGCCGGAACAACTAGACACCCCAGAATGTTTTTTTCTCTATGTACCTTTCTTATCTGGATTGTGGGGTCTTTGCTGGCTTGGGATTTTTGCAGGAAACGCGGGTGCGGCATGAAGCCGGGTCCGTAAACGCAAGGACAAGCCCCGCTGAACGGGGACGCGAGGAAAATCCCGCGGATGGGGGAAAAGGGAAAAGGAGCGATTTGCGGGCGTTCTACGGGCGTCGCGCGGAAAAAAAAAAAAAAAAAGTGTCCTTTTCTATTTTTCTTCTCTGTTGGTTTCTTTTTCTCTTTTTCTTTTTTTCTCTCAGGATATCTCAAGGATGGGTGGCTGGTATGGGAATAAGCTTGATTTGGTCAGGGGGTGCTCTAGGCGGCTCACAGCCAGGACAACTAGACACCCCAGAATGTCCGTTCTCTTACTCTCTCTCTCTATCTCTTCCCTTACGGTGGCGCATGCTGGTGTTTGGTTGTTGTGTTGAATACAGGATGGATACGGGGAACTGTGTGGCAGTTTGTCTGGGGCGGTCCAGGTGCCCCTTTTTGGAATGTTTGGTCACTCACGGTTTCTCACAAAGCAAAGCGCGCGGACGTGGACCTCAATATCAAGCTCATTCTCACAAAGCGCGGTCGCTCACTTTTTCTCAGAAGGTTAAGACCTTGCGCGGATACGTGTATTTTCTTAGGACAAATGAAGCGCAGTACAACCAAAAGAAGAGAAAGGGAAGAAGGGGAAGGGGGGGCAATGCGCCTAAGCCATCTTCATCATCTCCTCCATTTCCGCCCTTGATGATGCCAGTAAGGCCCGGAAAGATGCCAGGAGCTCGCGCTGGGATTCCAAGGATTGGGCGCTGGGGATTGCGAGGAAATCCCAAAGCATTGTGGTCAACCTTTCTGCAAAAACCTCAAAGCCAGCCGCCAGGAGTGCCATTACGATTGGAATTTTCCGGGATCTTGGGAGGGCTGGGGGGAGGAGCGGCCCGTGAAGATGGGGCCTCCGGGGAACCAACAGGGGGGCTAAGTTCAGCTGGAGGCAATGACAGGAGGACAATGGGTGACGCTGGCACGGCCGTGGGTTGTCTGGAAAGCCTTGGGTCTTGTACCATTTGATTCACGCCAACAGCGGCGGCCCAAGCGCAGGTCGCCGCGGGCCATTCCTCCAAGGTTTTGTATTTGCTCTGTTGCAGAGGTCCGGCCCAGCAGAGAGGTGATGCCAAGTTGCAGCTCACGGGCAAGGTGGGGGGTGATGGAGCTCAGGGGCGGCGGGATGAAGGTGAACCGGGGGGTGTCCACAAGCCTTCCGAGATTGAGTTGTTGTCCAAAACTACAAAAGGGTCCAGACGAGCCCTCTTGCGCGGCCTGGGGCGAGAGCTGGATTGGGGGGGAGCTTGGGGAATTCTGTCACTAAGCAAGCAGCAACGGTGGCCGCGACGGCAAGCAACACAGGCACGTCGACCAGGGGCAATCAAACACGCGTGCCCGTTCCGGGCACAGAACTCGCATGGGAGCATGGTGGCAATGGAGCGGGAGGAGGATGGGGAAGGTGGTAGTGGGAGTGGTGGGGTGGTAGTGGAAGTAGTGGGGTTGGTGGTATGGTGAAGCAATGGAAGACTTCTGGGGGATCTGGTTTCAATTTATAGACACGGATTGGGAACTGCGTTGCGGCTGCGCACTCAGCATTAGAGGCAAGCGGGCTCAGCATTAGGGTATGCGGATTGTTCAGCAGCGGCCGCTGTTTGGCTCCGCACCTATTGGATGGGTTGGGCTCAGCATTGAATGCGGCGTGGGCGGCAATCCGCCCCGGAGATTGGATTTTGAAGGTAGTGCGCTTGACTAGGTTCGCGGGCGCACCGGTCTGGATACGTAGGGGCAGAGCAATCCGTGGGCTATAAAGGAACGGACAGAGCGCGCGCGCAAGCGTGCAGATAACGCCGGATAATACCGGACATCCACGACGGGCGCGGACAAAAGGATACGGACAGGCGCGGGGGGCTCCAAGTAGGGAGCAGTGCAAGGATTGAGTCATGAGAAGGACAAACTGGATGGATGGAACGGCGTACAGACGTTGGGGGGAGTTTGGTACGGAGGAGGTGTGGAGAGGAGGCTAGGGTTTCTGTCTTGGGATTGTTTTCTGTTTCCTTGTCATACTGTCATTTGCGTGTGTACTTAGGTTAGGGCTGAGAGGGAGGACTTATCCTCACTCTCAACTCCAGGTTGGAAGGAGAGGATGCATGGAATCAGACCATCACATCACTGGATTGGATCAAACATCTCACCAAGAGATTGAAGGAACTCATACCGGATACACATCCAGGTGGAAAGTTCTTAGGATTGAAGGATTGGTGATTTCACTCTCTCTCTACTCTTCTTTATCTCTTATCTCCTTATTCCTATTTCTCATTTCAAGTGCAACTCCGGGCATCCTCATCTCCTTTCAAAAACAGGGAACCATTAACTTCCAAACCTTAGGACAATTATAGGGTTATAACCCTTATTCTTTCCACAACGTGTGACGGTTTTTGCCCTTTGGCTTGAAGGTTGCGGTTCATCAACAATCCAATTGGTGCAAGATCACCCCGGTAACCCAAGATCTTCTCTTTGTGGGATACAAGCCACGGTCCAATGCCGCTAGATTCCTGGACTGTGCCAAAGCAGCCATTTTAGTCAGCCAAGACTTTGCCCCGGCCAAACTCAACTTCAAGTACCGCTCTGCCAGTGCAGTGCAGAAACCCCCAGAATCTCTGCCAAGCTATGTCTCAACTCCCTTGCTCCAATCACCAATTGCCCTCTTGAAACAGTGGTTGAGAGTGGAAGTTGACAACATGCCCTCACGCAAAGCTTGAAACTCCTCAGGATCCGCAACCTCGGCTGATGCAAGCCCTGACCAGGACGCTGGCGCTGTTGGACCAACTGAAATTTTCAACCCTGAACTGCCGCACACTCCTGTTGACCACAGCCAGGTGCCTCTGCTTGCCAAAGGATTTGCCTATGTACCGTACTACAAGACTGCGCCTAGGAACATCTCTCAAGACATCAACCCATCCGCAATCCTTGTTGATATTTTTGGTGTCTTAGTTTGTTCTTCCTAAAACTTGAGAGTGTTCACCTCTTTCATAATAAGCCCTTGAGTGTTCATCTCCAGTATGTTCTTTATTCTATACTCATTGGTCATAGATCTAGTATCATCTCTATGTTGAATCCAAGTGGCCTCCTTCCATACTTGCTCATGAGTGTTCTTGTCCAGTGGCCTCTTTATATTTTGCTAGTTAGTCATAATTCTAGTGGGCTCTCTATCTTGAATCCTTGATGCTCTGCCTTATCTCAAATCAGCCTGAAGTGGTCCTCCAAGTTGTGCGGACTCTAAATGGTCTGGTATTGAATACTCATTATATTTATTCATTACATTTTTCTCCCACTTGTCATCCATCATGTATCTAGTCTATTTATACTGATGATTTATCAAGTGGAATTCATCCATCCGTTCTTACCAACCTTGAACCTGAGTGCCCCTTGTCTTGTTGGAGTCAATGATCAGATCATGGACTCTTACTCAACTTGGAAAGTTGAGGACCAAAGTTGAAAGAAACAAAGTCAATGAGGTAAATTGCAAGGTCCTGGAAAAGAACAGTTTAAATAGACAACTAGAGAGCCCCTCACAGGGGCCTAAGGACTTGAAAACTAATCAACCCAGGGCAGAAAAAACAAATGAAAAATTAATAAGTTAACAGAGCACCAGGTGACATGTAGTGATAGGATTCTGTGACAGAAAGGATCAAGGCTATCAGCAGAAGACATGATACTCCAACACACCCCCTTGCTGGTAGGCTTGAGACTTGGTGAGAAGACAAGGAGGTATGAAAAACGCAGTCTAACAATATTGTGAAAAAGGACATGACCAAAGGTAAAGGATTAACATAAGAAAACAGAAAATGATGAATCTATGGACTTTCAATCATAACTTCAGGTAGTGACTGGCAAACTCGCAATGGCTCTGCACATAGATGGTGTTGGTAGTGACAACAGTGCAAGTTCAATACTTGAAGAGTTGAGAGGTAGTCAGGGGGACAGTCGTAAGCAATATCAGGCTCAAGTTGAGAAGGAAAGGTCGCAGGCGGGCAGAAGTTGAGGACGGGGGGCCGATCAAAGTCGCAGGTGGTGCCGGGATTGATATCAGATGATCAAAAGCGGGAGACAAAACAAACACATTGAAGCGTGCCACATGATGTTGCAGAGGAGCGAAGTTGAAAATGAGGGTGATCGAGGTTGCAGGATGAGAAATGCTAGTCGCAAGGAGGGTGCGAGCAATATGGGAATTGACTGGTGATTTTGAGGGAGAAATCAAACCACAGGTCGTAAGATGATATGAGCGAGGAGCGAATAGACAGATGATTGAAGAATTGATGGGATTGAATGATTTGGTTGACCAAGCAAAGACAAACAAGCACGACACCGACAGAGTTGCCAGACAATAAGAGTGAGGGGCGGGATGGCAAATCTGCCGGAACCTTGGAGGGAACCGTGATTGAGGTTATGTACCAGATAACAAGGGTCAAGATCCTGGAAGGGTTGGAAGGAGGACCAAGTCTTGGGACAAGCACGCAAGTCAAGAACAACCTGCAAGGGATTCAGGTCAGCCTTGAGTCAATTGACAATCTCTTGTTCCTCTTGGGATTGACAATGGTGATCACCATCATCCTGAGCAGTTCAAGATGACAACAAGGGGAGCAGGTTGGGTTTGAGGGATTGGATGTTGTACTTTGTCGTCGGATGACCCGATTGAATAGCCAAGGGAGAAGACAAGCAAGGAGGAGATCAGGACCAAGATGATGGGAGGAGATGGCCGTGGAGGAGGAGAGGGAGTCGGATGAGAGATGGAGGAGGATGACCAAGTCCTTGGTAGGGATGAGATGGTGGGGATGAGTGAATGAGCCAAGGATCAATGAGGGGCGGATGATGAAGTAGCCCAGTTTGAGTTGATCAAGATGGTCGATGAGCTGAGAGGAGGTTAACCATTGAGTAACCTAAATGAAAAGGTTCCGATGTGAAGAGGGAAGATTGTAGAAAGAAGGCCGAAAAAAGTGGTGGACGTTATTGATAGATTGAATATTTGGGATTGTAGGAGGGAGCATCAAAGTGGATTAATGGGATGAGCTTAATAGTCAAGCTCATCCTCATCTCACCCCCTTGCCAAGAGAGTCAAAGACCGGTAATTGGGATAAGACTTTTGAAGGTGGACCGATTGAGGAAAAATAGTGCAAAGGACATAAGATAGAGGGATTGCAAGGACACATAATTGGGGCTTGAGGTCTTGACCAAGCGAGGAAAGAAGGTCATTTGGAGGTTGCAGGGTCGATATGATGAGCAATTGAGGTTGCCAGATTGAGACGGAGAGCAATCAAGATGTAGGGAACATCACAATTGACTGGATGAAGATGACCATGATGGCATTTGATGATCAAGGAACTAATGGATCAAGCCTGAGGTAACAAACAGGGTTGAAGTAAGGGTGAATAAGACCAATGAAGGTCACTAATTGAGGGTGATCAATAGGATCAGTTGGATGAGGAGGTAGATACGGTCAGTAATAGAAAGACAGTAGTGCTACTCGGGAAGACCATAGAGGTAACTAATTGAGGTGATCAATAGGATCAGTTGGATGAAAAGGTAGATACGGTCAGTAATAGAAAGACAGTAGTGCTACTTGGTGTTGAGGGATGACCAAACAAAGGTCACTGAATGAAGGATAGATGCAATTAACAATAGGATAATTGGAGAGCTACCACACAGAGAGGATTTACTTGAAGCAAAAACAGAAAAAGCACAATAGGTGGTGCTCTGGGCTCATAAACTGTTGGAGTCGATGATCAGATCATGGACTCTTACTCAACTCGGAAAGTTGAGGACCAAAGTTGAAAGAAAAAAAGTCAATGAGGTAAATTGCAAGGTCCTGGAAAAGACCAGTTTAAATAGACAACTAGAGAGCCCCTCACAGGGGGCCTAAGGACTTGACAACTAATCAACCCAGGGCAGAAACAACAAATGAAAAATTAATAAGTTAACAGAGCACTAGGTGACATGTAGTGATAGGATTCTGTGACAGAAAGGATCAAGGCTATCAGCAGAAGACATGATACTCCAACATTTCTGACTCCTAGATCCGCTCCTCTTAGCAATATAAGACCTATTCCTCATCCTTTTAAGTCTTTCAACCGGAGCATTGAACTCAAACTTCCACAATCCTAACCACCTCAAGACGCGGGCTACGCACTTCTCTGGAGGACAAGGACACGGAGAACCTGGCGGAGGTGGTCTCAACAGGCAAGGCCTTTGCTACTCCGGACAAGAAGGAGAAATAGCTGGACTCAATGTTGGAGGAAAACAAGCCGTTCATGCAAAAGAAAACTGGGACCCTGGTCCCACCGCCTGAGGAAAACAAGGTCCTTGGGGGAATGTAGGGCCTTGTGAGGAATAAAAATGAGTTTGGCAACTTAGTGAGGAGGAAATCGCGTTGGGTGTGTTTTGGCAATCATCAAGAGAAGGACCAACACTACTACGACACCTACTCCAGTGTTGGGCGGAACAAGTCCCTCAAAGTCCTGCTAGCAATGGCTTTCAGTTTGTTCTTGAGGTCCACCAATTTGATGTGGAAACAGCTTTCCTGTATGGGGAGATTGATACCACAGTCCATGTTTCTAAGGTGTCAGGATTTGAAGTGCCAGGAAAGGAAAACTGGGTATGGCGTCTAAATAAGTCTCTCTATGGCACCAAACAGGCCCCCAGATGTTGGAAAAAACATCTCACTGACACTCTCAAATTGTTGGGGATGGTCCCATCAAATTCTGACGAGTTGATCTTCCACAACAAATCAAATTCTCTGCTACTCCACATACATTTTGACAATGGTCTCATTGTGGGTAAGTCCAGTCAAGAGATATTGGCGTTTCTGGACGGACTGAGGTTGACCTATAAAATCAAATCAACAGCCAAACCTATGCAACACCTAGGCTACCCCCTTGACTGGAAGGAGGATGGCTTTATTCTCATACATCAACAAGACTACTGCGAGAAACTACTGGACGAGTTCTCCATGTCCGCAGCAAATCCAGTCAAAGGTCCAGCCCCAATGAACCTAGTCAAACTGGCCGCCAAACCCGCTGAACCATTTGATGTGAAAATCATGGAGAAGGCTTTTGGAATGCTAAACCACCTTGACCTGCATTCTAGACCCAAAATCACTCACACGGTGAACATCCTCTCCCACTACTCAAGCAAGCCCACCATCTGTCACTGGAACGTTGTCAAACACCTCTTGAGATACCTCCGCGGCACTACCAACACTGGGCTACTGTACACCAAAACCTCAAAACCTAACAAGCACCTGACTGGCTGGGCTGACGCTGACTACGCCAACTATACGGATATGAGGAAATCAACAACTGGTTTTGTGATCACCTTATACAGAAATCCTGTACACTGGATGACAAAAAAACAGACGGTTGTCGCACAATCCACCACAGAGGCGGAGTTCATTGCAATGAATCACTGCGCCAAGAAAATCCGATGGCTATTGGGCCTAATAATTAGTCTTGTAGTGGCTATTCCCAAGCCTGTCATCACAACAACAACGCTGGTGCCAATTTCATAAGTAAGAAAGCTCAACTAAATCCTAACTCAAAGCACATAGAGGTTAGGTACCAGTACCTCTGCGACTTAGTGTCAAAATCTCTCCTCTCAATAGAACAATTTCCCTCCTCCGACATGATAGCCAACATCCTGACCAAGCCGCTTTGCCACATCAAGGTATCCTCCGCCCATGACCAACTTAGACTACACACCACTGAGTTCAGGAGGAGTGTAAGCGCTGGACCCCAGCAGTCTCCACCTAAGTGTCACAGTACCCGCGCAGCATCCCCTGCTGACCCGCAACCTCCCCCGGTGGTAAGCATTCCAGCCTTCAACTGGAGCTCCACACCCTGCTCCCTCTCTTCCTCTTTCCGACCATCCCACTCTTGACCACTGACTCCTGTCAAGCTCAAAACCCTCGTCCCACAATCCCGTCCAATCCACTGCTGCTCCATTGCTCATCCGTCTTGATCAATCGGCAGCCCCCTCAGACAATCAGGAGGAGCCTGAAGCAACTAGGCCGGAGGTAACTACAGATCCCAATCCTATACTCATCTCTGGCCCAATACTCTTCTCTATTCTTCTGTTTCTCCATATCTATTTCCAACTGTTCCACCTTTCATCCCCACTCACATTCTGTTGTCTACTCCTCATGTCAATCTCAAAGGTTCAGGCTAGTTTCCTTCATCCCTCCTGTCTGAGGATCCACGCTGCCTACTTACTAGGTCCAAATTCTGCCGTTATTTCTTATTGTTACTGCATTTCTTCCAGGAAGTCAGTGTTGCAATAAAGAAAGACTTCTCTAATCTTTACAGATGATGATTTTGGTATAGGAGGCTTGAGAATTTTTAAAGGGGAAAATCCCCCTTTGGATAAATTTTCAACCACCTCCTTTTTCTTCCCTTGGATTCCTCTGTGGATGTGATTAGTGGAAGGATCATTGGAAGGTGGATGTTTGTTCTCTGGACATGTAAAATTCACAACACAAGCACCCAATCCTTTTGAAAACCCTGCTTATAAGCTTTAAGGACAATTGGTATTTCATGGTTTTTTTTTTAATTTGGTGGTATCTTTTCTTGCTTTATATTCCCCAGATTCATCACATTGATAATTTTAGGACTTATTATTGCAATTTGATACTCTGGTAAATATGGAATATCCATGGGAATTTTCCCATGATTTTGATAGCTTCAACTGGCTTCTCCTTTTGATCATATGATAGCTCAGGAGCAGGGGCCAGAGATCTAGAAACAGGAGTTTGATTAGATGAAGAAGGAGCAAGAGGAGTGCAATAAATAGTTTGATTACATGAGATAATGGAGGATGGGCCTGTTGAAACATTTGGTTCTGAAAAGTGGGTGGATATTTTCTTGAGGCATTTTAAAAAGAGTTTTTCTTGTTTTGAAGTATCTGGAGTGTTGAGTTGTTTTGATGAGTGGTTGGTGGTGTGGTGTGGTTTTGTGTGGTGTGGTGAGGTGAGGTGAGGTGAGGAGTGGTCTGGTGAGATGAGGTGTGCTGTGGTGTGGTAGTGTTGGGGGGTGATGGGAGGGTGGAACAGGTCAATGGAGTGGTTTATAAGATATTTGGAGCACCCAAAAATGGTTGGTGGTCCCAGGAAAACATTTTCAGTCATATTGAAAATATGCATGTGAAGGGCACAAGAAAGAGTAATAAGACACTTTTTTGGTTAGATTTTTGCAACACCAATAGTGCCTCAAAAGTTAAATAATATTTTTTTATAACCTTCCAATGATCCTTTCAAAACTAAAGCTTCAAATATAAAAAGTCAAACAAAAGGATTCACAAGTCCAGTGAGAAAGTTCAATTTTTTTGATTTTTTTTTTGATGAAATTGTTTAAGGTCAAAAATGACATCCAAAAATTCTGAAAAAAATGGTAAAAATCTCCATGATACTTGTTCTAAATTTAAAAAAGCTTGAAAAACCCAAAAAATTAATAAAAAAGGCAAAAACAGGATCCAAAAGTCCAATGTGAAAATTGAATTATTCAAACGTTGGCTTTTTTGATGTAAATGTTTAAGGTAAAGTGATACATCCAAAAATCTGGAAAAATCATTGAAATGCCCTTCAACTATTGGTTCAATGTTTTTATAGCTTGAATCACTCAAAAAAATGAAACAAAAAGGAAAATGAAAGGATTCAAATGTCCAGAGATAACTTTGTTTTTCTTGTTTTTTTTGTGTTTTTTGAAGGAATTTTTTAAGGTGAATGGATAAATCAAAAAAAATATGGAAAAAACATTTGAAAGATCTTTGAATGTTGGTTGAAATTTCTGAAAGCTTGAGAAACCAAAAAAAAACAATTGAAATAGCCAAAATAAGGATCCAAGAACCCATGCAAAAATGTCTTTTTACGGAATATGTTCATTTTTTGATTGCATTTTTGAAGGGGTTCTAATGCCTGAAAAATTACCAAAGATTTTGGCTAGGGGTTCAATACCCCCTGCTATGGGGCAGTGGATACCAAATTCAAAAAACATGAATTCTTGAAACTTGCGTGAAATGAAGTATTTTTGCCTGAAATACCAGATGGGTGCAACGGTTCCACAATGTCAAAATGCGTGAAATAAAGGGTTTGATGCCTGAGAAGAATAATGCCTTATATATATATATATATTCTTTCCAAAAAATGGTGACTGAAATTTCAATTTTCTGCAAATTTCTTTTTTGGCCTTCCTGTCCTCTTGAGTTCTTCTAAATTTTCAAAACCAGATGGATCCCTTTACTTGGGGACTGTGAGATATTCTTTAACTTATTGGCTGCTCCTTTGGATCCTCCTCTTAATTTGGATCTTTGAGTGGAATTGGGCTCCTGAATCAGAGTGGATTGATATCTTCCTTTGGATACCTTCTTGCTTTCACCCAGATAATATAGCTGTTCTCCAGGTGGCAACTTGCTTAATTCTTCCAATATTTCAGTGAAATTTAGGTTTTCATTACTTTATTTGGTTGGGACTTCAGGTTTTTCTGATTCTTCAGTTGCACCAGGCTCCAGAGTTTACTGGAGACAGTAAAATCAGAATAAATTGGGAAATCATTAATTTGTGGTTGAATCCAAAAAAGAAGAAAGAAAGAAAGAACTTACTTATAAGGGAGCTTTTAGATGCCATTGATGATTCAAATCTCCAAGTTGGAAGATTTAACCCTTTCTATTTGAATTTGACTTTGTGAATACATGGTATATACATGTAAGAAGAGTAATCACAGTTGTTGCAATTGGGGGAACATTCAGGAACTTGATGAAATGAATGAATGATTTTGAGGGAATAGTGGCTGATTTTTCCAGATAGATGATCCACACAGTGAGGTAAACCAATGAGGTTCTTGAATTTTTGCTGAGAGGCTTCAATAGATCTCTCATGGTTTTGAATGGTGATGGAATTGTAAATGTGTTGAACTACATTAGGGTGTATCAAAGTTAAGCAAAACCACCATTTTTTAATGGTGGGTTTCAACCCAAATCTTCCATTTCAAACCCGCCATTAAAAATAAAAAAAACCACTTATTTCACATCAGACGTGTTAAAGTTATCTGAAAATGAATTGGTTTTTCAAAATAAAGTATTTAGAGGGTTTCACCGCCCCAACCCATCATTAAACATCATCAACACTTATTTCAACCTCTAACCTCATGAGAAAAATTCTACCTCCAACCTCATCCAAAAATTTGATTCATTAATCTTCATCTCTTCATTGCTATCCTCATCAATTCATTACTCTCATTGCTTCATAACTCTTATCACTTTCTCACCTCATCACTTCATCACTCTCATTTCTTCATCACTCTCATCACTTTCTCACACATTATTGCTTTCATCACATCCATCCTCTCATCACTTCATCACTTCATCCCTGCTTTCATCACATCCTAACTCTGATTTCTTAATTGCTTAATCACTTCATCCATGCTTTCAAAAAATCACTTCATCACTTCATTGCTTCATTGTTACATCCCTCTTACTCTTTTCAAATGGCCCCTCAGCAAACCTCCCCCCGCAGGTCCACTAAAAAATCCAATGGACCAAAGAAAACATCCCCCAGGAACTCAAAATCCAATAATCCTCCCCCATCAGCTTCCAAAGTCTCAATTCAGCTCACAAGAGCTGATCACATCATCCTAGGAAAATGGGTCAGGATTCCCTCCAACTATGACAATTGCTTTGGATCTGACAATGAAACACATGTTGGCCAACCTCCATTGTCTAAGTTAATGGTTATATCCTGATTAAAAATGAACTTAGAAATAAAAGCAAATGTAGGCTTGATCTTTTTTTCAAACAGATGACGGAGAAATTCAAGAACTATTAATCCAAATATTTCCCCTTTAGCCAATTATGACAAGCCCTTTTCTTGCGCTTTCTCTGTATGTTTTTCAAATCATCTCCTATCATCAACATACTACAATTGGGGTGAGGATCAAGAAGGGATTCAATTCATCTTACAAAACTCACTTCAGTTTATACCCCATGGAAATCAATTGCTTGATTGATTGAAAACTGATCCAGAAATCAATTGCCAATCAATTGCTCAATCAATGCATGATTCATTGAGACATTGGTTGTAGATTCATTGAGAGATCAATTGGAAATTGATTGGAAATTCCAAGTCTCTGTATGTTTTTCAAATCATCTCCTCCCATCTTGTCCCCTCCCAGGCACCTACTGCACTTGGGGTGGGGATCAAGGAGGGATTCAATTTGTTGTGTAACATTTTGAGTGAATTGATACCCCATGGGAATCAATTGCTTGGTTGATTTTCAATTGATCCATCAATCAATTCATGATTTATTGAGAGATTGAGTGGAGATTGATTGAGAGATCAATTGGAAATGGATTGGCCATTACTCAAGCTATCAGCATGATGTTTAGTACTAGCTTGGTGAACTACGGTCATCTGACCTCTGTACTTTTTTATGGCTATCTGCCACCTTGAAATGTGCCTACTAGGGGTATTCATTTTGATCAATGTCCTGACAGCATTGCAGTCAGTAATCACAGTGAAATTGGTTCCTTCCAAGTTGTAATGGAGTTCTCCAGAGCCCATACTAAGGCAAGACATTCCATTTGACTTGCACCATACCTTTTCTCAGTGTCTTTAACTTGTCTGGATATGAAGAGTATAGGTTTTTTGACTATTTTGACATCCTCTATGACTTCTTGGTGTAAAGCAGCTCTTAGCCCGTCCATGCTGGCATCTATATATAGCTTGAAAGGTTTTGAATAGTCTGGCTGAATCAGTACTGGAGCTGAGGTCATAGCCATCTTGATTTCCTCATAGTTCTTGACTCTATCATGAGTCACTTCAAACAATGCAGTGTTGTTGTAGATTTTGTACAGAAACTTGGTTAGAAGAGCAAACTTTGGTAAGTACTTCCTATAGTAGCTGCAAACGCTAATAAAAGATAGAAGTTCAGTTTTATTCTGAGGCATTGGCCTGTTCATCACCGCTGCTATCTTGCTTTGGTGAGTACCGAAAGTTAGTCCAGAGACAGTGTGTCCTAAGGCTTTGAGGTCTCTATAGCAAAATTTTCACTTTTTCATTGATACCTTTAATCCCACAGCAGAGATGGTTTTGAGGAATAGCCTTACTTTCTCCATGTGAGTATCCCAATTATCAGAGTAAATGATAATGTCATCAATGTGCACCATCATCCATCCTTGTCTGATGAATAATCCTAGAATGGTTTCCATCATCCTTTGAAAATAAGAAGGAGAATTTTTGAAACCAAAAGGAATCCTAAGATACTCATAAATTCCCAAATGACAGATAATTCTCATGAATTTCCGGCTATCAGGGCTAATAGGTATTTGGTGAAAACCTTTCAGCATGTCAATAGTAGTGATATATTTAGCATTTGAGAGGTTATTCAGAGCATGGTTAATCCTTAGAATATGATAGTAATCAGCTTGGGTATAGTTATTCAGAATTCTAAATTCTCCAACAATCCTTGACTCATCATTATGCCAGGCTTCAATTACTGGGGTAGTAATATCCACTTGTTCATCGTGTCCTACCTTCCTTAAGACTTGTAAGTCAACTAAATCCTGGATATGAGTTTCCAGAGCATCTCTAGATTTTGAACTAGAAGGGTAAGCAGGTCTCCTGAGGTTAGGTGGTTAGGAGGTTTAATGGTTAAATTTAGAATCATTTCAAGTCCTTTGATATTACCAATGGGGTGATCCTTGGTACAGAAAGCATTCTGATTTTCAAAGCAAACCTGCAAGATGTCACGTTTTTGGTCTTCCTTGAGTAGGAAATTCAAAGCTGCTTGAGAGAAGTATTCTTGGTTAAAACTTCCCAAGTGTCTCTCATAGGTTTAATGAGGATTCTGAGCACTAACATTGCATATTTACAACTTCTTGTTCCAGTCTCCCCCTATAGTAAAGTACCTACCCTTGCTTTGGAATACATGTATACCATACAAACAAAGATAATCATTTCCAAGAATAAAGTAATCACATACTCCATTTTGAAGCACTACAAACTCAATGTTTAGTTTAATTGATCCTTTAGAGTGAAGGAGTATGATGTCAGAAGACCATACTACAACGGAATTGAGAGGAGAATTACAACTGCTAAACTTAGCCTGAGTTAGTGGTAATAGGTTCAGCCTCCAATTTGGGTCTTGTTTGTCCAAATAAGTTGAAACAAAACAAGAGTAGAAGGCTCCACTGTCAAAGAGTAAAATAACAGGGGAACCTTGGATCAAACCAGTAGCATAGCATGTTTTTCCAGAAGTGTAACTTTTACCAGTTGAAGGCTTAAGATTCAAGGCCTTAGCCTCAGAGACATGGAGAATCTTCATGTTAGAATGCCATTTTTGAGGTAAGTTGGAATCCTCATTAACAGAGTTGATTTCCAAGGAAGACTCTATACTTCCTTCAATAACATTGATGGGGTTAGGGATTATTGAATCACATTCTGAGAGTGATCCATCAGTATCATCAAGTTAGGGGTCAGGATTTTCATACTCTTCTCCTTCAATAGGATTAATTCTTTTCCTGGGCTGAGGACAGTAAGGTCTAACATTTCCTGTTTGGTTGCAGTTCCAACACACCTTTTCCTTGGAATCTGAAGTCTTCTTGACTTCCAAGGTGGTCAGATTAGCAGCAGGGGAATGTTTATTTTTGGAAGTGTATTCTTCTCTACTCCTAGCATTTTGTTCCCTGGGGAATCTGTTAATTATTTTTTCAAGACCATTCATGTCAATGGTTTTTTCCAATATACCCATCAAGGAAGAGAAATCAGAGTACATGGGCATTCTCCACCTTACACTATGGTTGATTTGTTGGGGACACAAGTTGAGAAGTCTGTCATTGACCTCTTCCTTATCAGCAGATGGGTAGAAACAGTCTAACCTCCTTTTCTGGTCTAAAAACCACTTATGAGGTTTGTCCTTGGATGGATCAAACTGGGAGGTTTCAAAATTTTTCATCATCTTTCTTTTCCAAATCCTGGTACCAAATTGTTCTCTGATCAATTAATTCCAAGAATTCCAGGGTAAAGATCCGACTTCTTCCCTCTTATTGATGAACAAATCAAGAGCCACTCTCTCAAAAAGTCTGGGTAACCTCACCACAGCTATTGCATCAGGAAGTTCATAAGAAGAAAGAGTGTAATAAATAAACTTAATAAAACTGACATGGTCATACTCTCATTCTCTGGAGAATTTAGGCCATTCAGTGATGGGAGGAAGTAACTTCAAAGCTTTCTCTATTTCTGGTGTAGGGCTTGGTCTCAAAGATTCATTCCTAGTTATTCTAGTTCTAGGAGGAATACTAGGAGTAATATTGAATCTGGAAGGTCTAGCTTCTTCCAAGTCAGTGGCTGGGGGTTTACTGATATTGTCTGGAGGTTTACTGATATTGACCTTAAGATCTCTGAGGTCATTCTTAATCATACATTACTCCAAGTCAAGCTTGTTGTTTAATAAAACAATTTTGTTAATTGAGTGAGTTGAAGAAGTGGGACTAGTTTTCTTAAATTCTTCCTTAAGTTGATCCACATTTTCAATAATGTCTTCCTGAAGGATTGATTTGTTATCATCAATATGCTTCATCAGATACAAATTACTAGATTTGACACTGTCCTTGATTTGTTGGATTTACAACTTGTCACTCCTCATAGTCTGGGATTGGGTGTCAACAACTCTTAAAACACTCAGACTCAACTTTTCCGATTTTTCATAAACTTTGTCAAAGCACTGGCTAATAATGGTAGAATTTTGAGACAAATTTACAGAAATGATGTTAAGGGCTTCTAAAACTAATTGTGGTAAACCTTTTTCAACTTCTGGGCTAGAGAGATTATGTTTGCCCAATACTTTTGGTTCTTTAAACTCTGATGGGCTGAGGACCCCTTCTTTTTGGGGTCCTTTCCCTTTAAGGAGACTAACTGATCCCAAGGATTCCAACCCTGCACATAGACTTCTACTTCTTTCTTTGGGATCAACGTTTGCAGAGAAATCTGAGATTTCTTTGCCAGAGAGATGGCTTTTCCCATACCTGGCTGATCCCCCTGGGTCTGAGCCAACTTGAATTGTTCCCAGTAACTCACGTGCTCTTTCACTAGAATTTTGACTATTTACTCCTTGGTTGAGTCCAGCTGGGGTGGTGTAGGAGGACCTGTACCCTCTTGGGATAACACGTTGGGCAAGGCCTGACTCTCCAAAGGTGTGTTGGTCAAGTTATGGGCCCTGGTCATTGCCGTTGTTGTCCCGCGTGATACTATTGTCACGGGTTTGAACCCCCTAATTGCCCTTGCAACTGGATTCCTTGCTCGCACGGGTTCCTCAAGGCAAAGATCCATAGGATGGCACTCTCCTGCTTTCTTGGGTGTTGTTCCTTTTTTGTTTCATAGGGCAAAAGGTATAAGTCTTTGTCAAAATTTTTGAAGAAGACCTTTTTAAAAAAATATAAAAAAAAATAATGTTTGAGTTTTTATATTTTTTTATATATATTTTGACTCACTTATAGTCAAATTTAAAGGTACCAACACTTGGTTGGGGTCACTACCATCCTTGGGGGGTATTCCAATGGGTTCTGAATGGGTTACAATCAGATCTTGGGATAAATCCAAGGGCAAGTCCAAGAGTAAACTTTCTGGGACTTCCTCCGGAAGATCCTGCTCAATAAGTTCACAAAACACAAAATCCACTGAGAAGTATAAAACAAAAAATATAGGTTTAATATTTTTTTGTAATTTTTTACGTGGTAAGATGATATTTCAAAAGAAAAAAAAATTTAATCTCACTTTTTTTATTTTGGGATTTTTCTTTATCTTCTGGGTTGTTTATATTATAAATTTAAGCCTTCCTTTGATAAATTTTCCACTCCTTATGTTGCCTCAATAAAGAATTTAAATTTATAATTATTTCTAACACAAACTCCTTTTCTTTTACAGCTTTTTGCTTATAATAATGAAGCTTTTCCTGTTTTTGCTCAGGAGTTATAATGATAGGCACAAATTTATGGATTTTTTCTTATTTTTTCTGTTTAAGAAGATTGAAATAATAATTGATCAATTCTCCGTTGGTCTTAAGATCCACTAGAGAAATAAAGAATCAAAAATAGATATTATAAGTATTTTAATTTATTTTAAAAAATAAATAGACTGGTCCAAGGAATAAATAATTAAAAATTAATTATTTAAGGATAATTCCCGACCAGACCCCCAGTTGTCAGCTCTCTGAAAACAGGAACTTTGCAGTCCTTTAGCTACAGAGAGTGATAGAAGATACTGGAATATCAATTATAATAGTATTCCAATGATTAACACGTAAAAAGCTCAAACAATGAATATGTTAAGAGCTGTTGCAAGATTTGATTGGTTTGGTTAAAAAGGTTTTTCAATTTGTTATAAAAGAGGGGCCACAGTATTATACTACTGGGGGTCTTTACAGACAAAAAAAATCTCTTCAAGGGGCCTCCTTAGGCAGTTTATGAACCTTGGAATGAAGATGGCTGCCTTAGAAAGGGCTTATTCCACTGATATGGCCGGGCAAAAGAGCCCAATGGCCAGGACAGCAAGGGAAAAAATCACTCTGAGCACTTGACCACGAAAATCCTGCAATAATAGGAAGGGTTTCAGAGCAGATGGGGTAGATTTGCTTGACTCACTTCAATGGTTTGATTGGTTTTGAGAAATAAATATTAATACTAAAGACTAATTCATAAATCACTTGCTTATCTCTTTATAAGCACTTGACTTACAATGAAACAGTATCTGATTGATAATAATAATTCCTGGTAAACTGATGGGGAATAATAGGTCCAAATAGGTCTGTATAAATACCTTTTTGGGGTGACTATGAGCTTCTCAGGGTAAATAAAGAGGGTTCTGCTCTTGGGCTGAGGCTGGCAGGCAGTTAAGGGCACAATTAGCACGTCCACTTGGTGATTTTAATCAGCTGAAATCAGATCTTCTGGATTTCTGTGCTATTTTAGCCGCAGGATCTGTTAATCTGTTATGGCTTAAATGTGATCATTCTGCACTCATCCTTCATTTTTACTACTAATATTGTTTTGAAGTGGACAGATGTGGAAATTTCCTAATTTTCCATTATCTGCTGAGCACGTAGGTCATTTTTAATAATTTTCATGATGACTTCTAGTATTGTTTTGTTTTCTTTGAAGATCAGGATAAGTGATTTACGTGGTAATCCTTAATATTTGATTTATTATAAAAAAATACTTAAATTTGGTTTCTTATTAATTTTTTTTAAGTTTTACAGTTTTTAGACTATGAATAATGCATATGTCAGGTTATTACATATGCCATCTAACCCTAACTAGGTTGTAGCTCCCTGGTTGTCAGATATGTCATGACTGCTCCAGGCGCGGGGATCAATCGATTCAGATGGGTGCGGTGTGTGATCCACTGCGTGCGTTGCAAAATTAGCTGCGCGCGTGACCTCTGTACGCAGGAATGTGTAGCTACAGGTACGCAGGGCTGTATAAGGATGCTGGCCTGCGTGCCAGTTTTTGGACATAACACATTTCTGTGTGTAACTCCTAAAATATACACAACACTCCAATTCTGAGTGAAATTTAGTTGTAAAACATTTATGTGAAAATGTATGTGAAACATTGAAATTGCCAGAAATTGCCAGAAATTTCCATATTGGTGTCATGTCTTTTGGCCCCTTTTTTATTTAATTATTTAAAAATAGAAGGAGTTGGATTTCCAGGGTGGGGTCAGTGAGTGACCATACCTTATTTAGGGTGCTGAATCCATTTTTGCAATAATATTTTTGGTTTTCTCACTCCGTCTTCATTTAATTTTACTTTTCTTATTTAATTGTTTCTATCATATTTCTTCTGTTACTTTGACAAGTTGCTCTGTACATAGTAGCAAGCTGACAGGAGGAGGAGAAGGATGGGGGGGAGCTTACCTGAGGGATTGTTCAAGGAGGTTTGAGGAGACCTAGAGGTTTAATTATCAAAGGATCAGCAACCAATAAGGTGCAGGAAGAGCAGGAGGATGAGGGGGAGAGGGGGAGGTTGCTTACCAGGTGTGCTGATCAAAGGAGGAGGGGAGGTGGTGGGTGAGGTGGAGTTGATGGGTGAGTTGGTGGTGGTGGTGGGTGAGGAGGAGGAAGGAGTGGACTGGTGGGAGTGGACCAGTGGTTAAAGGTTCAATCAGGTTTTTTTTTCTTCAACTTGCTTCCTGGAAGTTTGATTGGACATTTTGAGAAAGATGGTGATATGATGTGGGGTGATGAGATGATGATAATATTTGTGTGAAGAAATGGAGGTGTGAAGCAATAGAAATGTGAAGCAATGTAGATGTGAAGAAATGGAGTTGAGAGGTGTGTGATGTGATGGAGATGGGATTGGTATGGATTTGATGAGGTGGAGGTGTGGATGGGTGTTTTACATGGGATTGATGATGCATGGATGATGGTTTATAAATGGAATGTTTGATGTTTGAAATCTTCCATTTTCATGAAAACCGCCATTTTGAAATACACCAGTTAGGTGGTATGTGTATTTCAGAAACCCACCATTAAAAATGGCAGGTTTGGTCAAAAAAAATTTCTGGGTTTCTAATGGCAGTTTTGCTAAATTTGATACCCCCTATTATAGAAAGAGCCAATACATGAATTGATGAATTTTTTGATTTAGGAGTGAAGATCTTATATTCTAGAGATACTTGTGTTTCCAAAGTGAAAGTGTTTGTTTTCCAAATAGGAGAAAAATTTTCTTTTTAGAGGAATCCAGTTCTCAAGAGGGTAGTCAGATGCTGGAGGATTCCAGACAACAGAAATTTTGGTAAAGTTTTCTTTATAGCTTGATTCAGATTTGGAATGGAAAAACTGATTCCATTGTTTCCACAAAAGATTCCACTCATCTTCAGAAATGAAGTGCTTTCTGCAGTGGGTATAAATATTTATGTAAATGTTCCAGAGACAGAGAAGATGATGGAGGAAGGTAAAACTGTTTCAATTGAACTAATAAGCACTTGTTCCTTGTCTGTAAAAATTACACTAGATTCTTTATGTTTTAGAATTTCCTGAATTTGAGTCAGGGACCATTCATAGTTCTTTTTTTCTCTTGAGATAAAAAATAGAAGTCAGCTGAGAAACTTGGAAGAAGGGCACATTTCGCCTAGATTGTCCCTTGAAAAATTTATTCCAAAAATAGGAATACAATCCTTAACTATTTTAAGCCAGCTTGCTTTGGGATTCTGAAGCCTGAACACCTATTTATTCTGGACATGGAAAGTACCCAAGCCTAGCTTTCCAGGATCTAGATATGTGAAAGAAGCTTTCACTCAATTTTTCCTTTTTTCCCAGCTTACACAAAGCAGTAACAAGCACTAATAAAGAGAATGAAGAGGTAAAAGGTAATATACAAGATGAGTGACTTGAGCTCAGCTCTAAGAATAATCAAAGCCTGTCCAAGCCTGGAACATTTTTTCATAGTGCAAGGCCACTTTGCTTCCCTTCCAGACCTCAGAAATCTATCAATCCCACTCCCAAACCAAGACTCTCTCCAATAGAACTGCTCTATTTTTCCCCTATGAATCTCAGATTGTTAAATTCCATCTGGCTCCTTTTTTTCAATTCTTTTTTCTTCTTCTCTCTCTCTCAAAACCACTTGAGCTAAGCAGATAAACAACTTGTATCTATACTGGATCAGCTAGAAATTTCAGGTTATTGCTCCTGGCATGTACAAAGTGGTCCATGCAAAAATTTAAAGGCCTCAAATAGAGAAAAAAAATGATCATATTTCTTTCTCTCAGTTTCATTGCCTTGATTAAGGTATAAAAATAAACAATGAACACTGGAGAAAAAAGAAATATGAAAACTCAGTCAAGAGTTATTTGTTTGAGGTTGAGGACTTTTTTGAATGAATTGGTTCAGATGAGATCATTTGATAGACCTCCCATTGATGTGGAAGAATGATTGATGAACAGGAATGGATTGATGGATCTCCTTTGTGGTTGGAAATTATTATTCTTGGTTGAGGAGGGTGAGTAAGCATTGATAAGTTATAAATAAAGAAATAATTTTTGTAGACTGAGGTGGATTTGTAGATTGAAAAGTATTTCCAGTCAATAGATGATCAGATGACATGACATACTTTTGAATTTGAAGCCCCACTTCCCAAAACCTCCCCCACAGGGGGCCAATTTACTAAGAAGAGAGATCAAACTTGAGACAGATACTAGATATTTGAGGTTCTGATTGAGATTCAGATGTTTGAGATTGATAGCTTGACTGAGAAATAAATTTAAGGGGGCCTGAGGTTAATTGGTTCATTGAGGTAATGAGTGATGAGACTGAGAGGTTTATGAGGAGGATTGGTAAGCAAGGAAGGGATGATAAAATTTCAGTTTTTATTGTGTAATATTTCAAGATAGATGGATAAGTTATCACCAAAAGTATGTCTCCAGATCTACAACCAGCCCCTAAGGAACTTGAGACAGTCTTTTTCCAGTTGAGTGAGAGAGATCTGGTTAAGTATATCTGGAGGAGGGCCTTGTATTTCAAGGATGGATGATGAAGATTTGGAGATGGAGAAGGATAGTTCTATTTCATGTAAGTTCTTTTGTAGAGCATGCAGCCTAATGATCAAGAAAGTCATCCTAAACTTGGTTTGTGAGCTTTGAAGGATTGGATGGTTGACCTGGTGAAAATTTGATTGGAGTAAGATTGAAGATGATTTGGTAAGTGGTTATGATGGGAAATCCAGTGATGGTTTGATGATGACCAGAGGAGGAGGAGGAGGTTTTGGTGGTATATGGAGAGGGTTCTTTGAGGTGCTTTTATGAGATAATGATGACAGGGGTGGTTTTTATGATGAAAATGGCATATTTTATGTTTGAAACACACCATTTTTTTGAAACCTGGAATTTTGAAATACACCAGTTAGGGGGCATGTGTTTTTCAGAAACCTACCCGTTGATTTGTTCAAAAAAAATGAATGGTGGTTTTAAAATAGTGTTTTTTCTAGCTCTGATAGACTGTAATAGGTATCTTTATTATTTATATGTCTTTCTATTTTTGGTATAGGTTCTTTAAATCCTGCTAGGAATAGACATGCCAGTTCAAAGAAATCAATTTTTGATATTCATGTTTTTTATGATATATATATATATATATACATTTTAGTTCTTTTTTTCAATTTTTGGAGCATTCTTTTGAATAATTAAGCTTGTTTTAGTCCTCCTCATTAATTACATATATTCATAACTTTGAAGTTTTCTTTGATCTTTGGTACAAAGATGTTTAAATTACATCATAAATCTTGAATTTTCTTCAAGGAAATATGTTTTTCATATTTTTTATAATCATTTATGTATTAGTTGATATTGTGGTTTTGATATATAAAAATATTTGGATCAACAGAATCAAATGGGTATAATTAAAATTTTGTATGTTTTATTCCTTTTACTTTTTGGTACAAGGGTATTTCAATTCCACTGGAAATATTGTGTTTTTTGTGAAGAAAATGAACTCTTGTCATTTTTATTATTTTTCTTAAATTTCATGAATTTCTTTCAAATCTGAATTTAGATTTGAATTCCTGGCAAAAAATTGATATTTATTGTGTTTTTACATATCACATTAATCCAATCGGTGTTGCTATTTTAATTTTACAAATAATTCTAACCCAGAAAGACCCCACAGGGGGTCTGGAGGCCTTATATTAGCCCACCAAGGCCTCAATTAATATTCACAGGCCTTGAGGGGGCCAACCTGCCCTCAAAAAGTGTTTTCTCCCAGCCAAGGTACTCCTGTGGAACTCAAAAATCAGCGTAAAACCTCAAACATCCAAAATAATGCCTTTTTTGTATTGCCACATCTTATTGAGGGTTGCATTCCTTCCTGGGATCAGAAACCAGGCCAGAAGGCAAGATTATAGTAAAATAAATTACTAAAATGAGGCAAGTCACAGCTTTTGGAATGATTTTATCAAAGAAATTACTGAAATGATGCCTTTGGTGTGAGTTTGGCCTGGCCCCCAAAAAATTATAAAAATACTTAAAATAATGCTAAAATAAAAATTGAATAGTTAAATTAAACCTCTTGAAGAGATCTAAAATAATGGAATAGTACAAAATTAATCTAAGAAAAAGGATTTTTTTTATGAATTTCATCTTAATAATTTTAACAATTAAAGGTTTTTTTCCAAAAAATAGGAAAATTATATGAAAAAATCAACAAAGGCATTTGTAAAATTTGTAAAATGGATCTAAAACAAAACATGGCTCAAAGATAAGAAATCCATAAGAAAATTCTTTTAGCAAAAACTTTTTACCTCCATAGGAAGGAAACCAATTGAATCTGTCACATCAAGGCATTTGATTTTTAAATTTTTCTTTATGAAATAGTTTGAGATTCTAAGATTTACAACTACAGAAAAAAAAATACAAAAAAAAAACTTTGAAAAAAAATAAATTATAGGCTTTGGCTGTTTTTTGATAAAAAATTATTTAATCATTTACATATTTTTTCAATTTTCTGGAGGAAAACTGATTTTTTTAACAATCACCAGGGGGAAAATGGAGGCAACTTCTAGAATGTGCCTCCCTTTAATGTTGGTGTTACTAAAAGAAATACCTCTGGTGTAACTGGAGGTTAAGCAAACCAAAAATAAAAAAATAAAAGAGATGTTACTCTTTTCCAACCAACATCAAATTCAGTTCTAATTCTGATACAATGCACATGCATTCCAGGTTTAAAAGAGGAAATTAGCTTCAAATTTCAAGGTAATTAAATTTAAACATTTTTGAAGGAAGATGAGAAAAAATGAAGCATAATAAAAAAAGCAATAATTTTTTCTGTGTCCATAAAAGGGACTTGAATTTCTTCTATCATTCCAAAAATATTTAATTGATTTTTGAAGTTATGCTGCTCTTTGGATTTACTGACCAATTAATCAATTTTAGCATTGGAAATACCAGATGAGGGTATCAATGGAATGATTTAATTGAGACAGGGAGATGACTTCGAAATTTTCTATTAAAAATTATTCATGTAAACTATGATTCATCAAAATATCTTATAGCAAAAAAAAATTCAGAAATCAATTTTTGTGAAGATTCAAGCTAGAAGCTCTGGGTGAAAGATTTAGAAAAGAGGCATTTCAAGGTCTGGTAATGCTGAGATGGGAGGGATCAGGGATTCTAGATATAAATATCAGGGGGCACTCCCGTTTGATGTTGGACTGAACAGATGATTAAAATTCACTTGAGGACAGGCCGCTTTAATTAGACTAAGTACAAGCAGTTCCAACTAGTGGTTGACAAGTGAGAGGCCATAATGAATAACAGGTATTAAAGCTGGGCCTACAATTCCGCACAGATTGGAGAACAACTTTGACAGACTGAGATATTTGTGCCACTTGGATCTATGACTGAGAAGCAACTGGAACTATATCAAGACTAGTATGGTCTATCAAGTGCGTCTGGGCGCCTGGAAAAGCCCCAATTTTCATGAGCCAATTGGGGGTTGCATAGGCACCCAGGGCGCTTGATAGGTTAGGTTGCACAGGGGTCAAGTTTTAATTCCTACTCAAGATTTTTTTGACCCACATCAAAGCTTGGTGCACCCTCCTCATTAACACTCACCTTAAGAAGTCAATCAACATAAGTCTTTTCTCCACTCTTCATTCTCTCATATTTATTTGAATTGTTACTCATATTTCATCATCTTTATGCATATTCATGAAAAATAAAACATCATCAATCCTATGGCGCTTGAAATCAAAGCTGGAAAAGCTGAAGCGAGAGATATTGCTAAATGACTTGAAGAATTAAACAAACAAAATTTTCAAAATCAAAAGATTCTTAATGCACATCAAAAAATAGGAGGAATGCGGACTTATCAAAATAAAAGAATTAAACATGAAGAAAGAAAAACAAAGGCCATCATCAAGCCCAAGGTAAGGGAACTTGCACAATTGAATTTCCTGGCCAAGGGAATGACACAGAAAGAAGCCGTCTCAACCTTTGATATATTGTGTTTTAAATTTCAAAGGATAATCAAAGAGGATCCCAACAACATCAAAATAAGTAAGAAACAACCATCAAAGTTTTCCAAAAAGATGGTTACCAATCTACTCATTTTCATCAACCAAAATTCAACCTCCTCCCTGAAAGAGATGGTTGAATTTTTTCAAAAAGCGCATAGTGTTGAAGTTACTACACAAGCAATCAGAAAATTACTCAAGGATATTGACATCACCTGGAAGCAAGTGACAAATATTCCTTCTTCATGGAATAAACCCAAGCTTCTGGAGATACGTGAAAATTATGTTAATCAACGTGGAATGGACTTGGGAAAGAAGATTCTGTATGTTAATGAATCTGGTTTTGACCTACATTCAGGGAGGTCAAGTGGCTATGCCTCTTCAGGTATGTTCTATATTTTTTTCTCTTTTTTACCCTTATTCAAGTTTTTTTGTTTGATTTCAAATGAAATAACTTATTTTTTCCATTTTCATCAGGGAAACCTGCTGTTCTCAGTCTGGTTGCAAAGGTCAAGCAGGTGACACTGATTGGTTCCCCTTCAGAAGAAGGCTTTTTTACTACAAGCTCCTCAACGCAGATGGTACCAAGTCAAAGGGGGTAGGCAGTGATGATTTCTGCTTATTCCTTTAATCACTAGCATCAAGATTACCAGAAGAATAAATCATTAGAATGGATAATGCCCCAATCCACCATGGGGAAAAATTTGACAAGTTGAGAGCGGTTTTTAGGAATTCAAAATCAATCTCAATTGAATTTTTACCCCCCTATTCCCCTTTCTAAACCCCATCAAATATTCATTTCATCCAATAAACTTGTATGTTAGAGGAAAAGAGCTCAAAACTCTAGCTGAGCTTGATGAGCAAGTCAAGGCTGGCATCCAAGAGGCAATAAATGAAGAAAAAAGTCAAAATTTGTTCTCTCATGTTAAAAAATACTACAGATGCTGTCTTGAAATGCAGAATATTCTGGGCCCGTGTTGGCAGATCCCTGATTATTTTCGCATCAATTCTCTTTATTTTTTATTTTTATTTTTCTATTTCTTTTTTTTAAAAAAAAAAATAAAAAAATAAAAAAATAAGCATGAAAAATTTCAACAAAAAATAGGATATCGCATGTGAAGAAAATTAAAAACATGAAAGTGAAAAAAACAGGTTTAAAATAAGATTTTGTCATTACAAATTAAGTCAATAGTGGCAAATGTGCCAAGCTTTGATTGGCGCCCAAAACAAGTTGACAAGGCACCAACCGCACTTGACCGCAAGCCAAGTTGTGGTTGCAAAGGCGCCCAAACAGGTTGGCCAGGCTTCAATAATAGTTTCTTTGGCGCCGATTGCGCTTTAAAAAAAACAGGTAAGTTTACAAGGCTCCCAAACTCGCTTGATAGAACATATAGTATAGAGGAATCACTCTGCAGAGATACTCAAGAGCATAAAAGCAACAGTAAGAAAAAGAGAAAAAGCTGGAACAGTGCTCAATATTCAGGAAGAACTACAAAATGACAGAAATTCCAACACTCCCCCTTGCCTTAAGCTTTAGTGAGGTGAAGGCTTATTGAAATAGAAGGAATGATGAACTAGGAGGTCATGTAGGGGTATTAAACAAGGTGATAAGGCAAAGTCACCACAGTATTTCAATAGCTGTGTTGAGACAATGATGAGACAAGAAAGAAGAAGGAGATAGCATAAAGGATGGAGCAGGCTAAGTTGGAATAGGATACTACCATGATAATGAAAGGTTGCAACTAAAGATGCAATTATTTTTATAAGGAATGAATTGGAAAGGTCATGAGAAAGCAATAGCAGTTAGCAGAGTCAAATGAATTAAGGCGGGCAAGTAACTTAAGGTAGTGAAGAGCCAAGTGAGGTGGAATGATGGACTGAGAAAATAAGTTGTTGGAACTTGATGAATCTAAAGAGCTGAAGGAGTTGACTAAAAGAGAATGATAAAGATAAACAATCAAAAGAAAGTTGGATGAGAGGGAAGAGCTAGGTTGGAAGGAGTAAAAATGAGACTCCTTGGTTTTTCAAGTTGCAGATTTGGGAGCCTTCTTGGGATATTTAATCCAGCAGTAGTTTGGAAGGTGGCTGGTTTTATTGCAGTAAGGAAGGTTGGAGACTCTAGAGTAAATGGCCATGTGAGTGTCACTGGGAGTTTTGTTGATTGGATTGAGTTTTTCTTGAGATTCATCATTCTTGAGTCTCTTCAGGATGTAATCAATCTAAATCCAATTTGAAAGAAGGTGTTGGAACCATGCAAAAGCACAGTTTTTATATTCATGCAATTTTCTTTTGTCAATCCTCAATGAATATAATGTCCCCCAGACCTTTGGAAAAAGTTCTGGGGGAAATATATGTCTCTATCTTGAACCTTTTGTGGAATTAATTCATATTGGGAATCTTTTAAACCAACAATTAAGCACAGAATCCAATATGATCAACATGGATAACTCCATCAACCCTGGGTTTTAATTATATCTTGAAGGGGCTCAAACTCAATTGCCACAATTTGAAATAACTTGAATTTGTGTCCCCTGTTTTCCAAGAGCAAAGCTGGAATTTCGTTTGTCTGAATTAGATCAACCTGTAAAAAGGTCAAGAGAAATTTCAAGAAAAGTGCATTCTAAACAAAACAAATTCCACTCAAAACAACTTCTAGACCATTCATAATTTGGAAATAAATTGACAATGTTTTGTTGAAGGTTAGCAGCCATAATGTTTGAATAGTTGAATGGTTAAAAATGACAATTAAAAAATTTAGCAATACTGTAGTCTGAAAACACCCTGTGCAAGATATTTTAAAATTTATTCAGTACAAATCAGATGCTGTGGATTCAATGAAAAAACAAAAAAACATATTAATATTCATAATGAGAAAATATCCAACAAAGAAAGCTGCCAGGAAATCAGGAGTGCAGGTACATAATCAACGCTTTCAGATTCTATGGATAAATTCATTTTCAACAATTTTATCACAAAACTGGAATTTCAGCAAGGGGAAAAAAATTGGAAACACATTATAGATTTGGTTTATCTTACTGGCTCACTTATTCTTTTCTCCACTTCTCTTGTGGGATTTTTGAAGCTAATAATTCAGTTTTTCATCATAAGCAAAAAAGAGTAACCAATAGCACAATTATTTTTTTTGATTTGAAAAAATTGTGATTTTTTAAGAATTCCAGCTACAATCATGGTTTTACTTTGTAGTTGAACCATTACCCTCTTTGATCAATTTTTCAGAGATTCAATGTTGAACCTCCCAACCATGATCAAAAATCAGGAAAAGGAATGATGGTTCCATTCACTATCCAACCAAAACATGGTTAAAAAGGCACTGAAAAATTGGAAAAAGTTGAGTAATTTTTTTGTTTCATGAATAAAATAGCTAGTTAAACTCTCAATATCATTTTTTTGGAAATAATAACCTTATGAGAAACTTTTTCAAAGCTTAAAGCCAGCAGTAAATATTTTTGCAACACTGGGGTTTTTATCAAAGTTGTGATGCATATACAGGCACATCCTTTTGAGTGTATTAGGTCAAAGAACAGATTTTAAAAAAGGAATTCCCTTTTTTTTGAAATGAATCAGTATAAAGATGGAGTGGGGTTGTTTTCCCAATCTTAAGGTTTAGATTTGAATCAGTCACATCCTCCCAATATTAATTTATTCATTTAACTTTTAATTTTTTTTGTAAAATACTTGAAATTTTATAATGAATTTACAAGAAATAAAAAATTTAAAAAAAAATGCATTATATATTTAAAACTGATTTTTTGATGATACATCACCAAAAAATATCAGAAATTTTAAAGAAAACTTGAGTTACAATTTAAACTCCTTTCAAGCATGAATGATATTGAATTGCACATTGGTCATAGAATATATCAACAGAGGTTGTGGTGTGGGTATTTGGGAGTTATTTGGATAGATTGCCTGAATTAGGAAAGAGTTAAAACCAAATTGTAACAAAGTTGAAATATTTTTACAGGGTGGAAAATGCTAAATTGTGCCTCCATTTTTCCCCTGGTTAATTATGAAGGAAAACTCATAAAAATTTTTCTTTCCTGCAATTCAATTTCTGCCATCACAGTACTTTGGATCTAATCAATAGGTTTTTTTTCATATTTATTTTGGGCATGGCTATTTCAAAGCAAATAAATTACTAATTCAATGCCCCTGTTTTGGCATTTGAAGCACACATTCCACCTATTTGTTTGTGCACAGGTCCACACACCAATGATGGGGGAAAGCACCAGTCTACACACCATCTTTTTGGGATATAGTGGCATGCACAGGTGCAAATTCCAATATATGGCTTATTATTTTGAATGTGAAGTTTTTCATGCAACCATTGATGGCAGGTGTACCTGTGTTATGAGTTTTGAATTCAAAAGAAGATTGATTTCAGTAAATGATGAAAGAGAAAATTAAAACAACTAGTGAGATCACCTTCAAAAGAAGGCTCACCATGACTATAGGAGGTGTGTAAAATGGTTGAGGACAACAAGCTTTACAGGCAGGAAATGTATCAGAGAGCAAATAGGACTGAAGCAGGAATTGATCAGAATGGAGAAGCAGACTGGAAATTTCTGAGAATAACGGAAGCTGCAACATGAAGAGGAATGTTTGGGATCTTACTGGTCTCAGGTTCCCAAGATGATAGTGGTAAAAGTTGGAGATTGTACAAGGGAAAAATCTCAAGACCTGAGCCAGCAAGACCTCTAATTCAGTTTTGCCTGCTTGAAAATGAAGTTCTGGCACCGGCAAAGTATTCTGTGATGCAGGCACAGGGTTGCGCATGCTGTAATTTGATCCGCCTGGGTTTGAATGGTGTTTGCGCTGATGTACAGCTAGTAGAGGGTAAAAAAAGAAAGAAGAGAGGAAGAAGCCAATGGAGGAGGAAGGAGGAAGCCAATACCTCAACACCCACCCTTGCTTCAGCCTTTGTTTCTGGGAGCTCCAAAATTTGGCATCTTGAGCTGTTGCCCTAACAATAGTCAAGAGACTGGTTTTGTGAGGAAATTGGAGGGATTGCTTTCATAGTCAATCCTCTTAATCAAGATAGTTTACTTTGCCACCTCCTCACGCAGAAATTTATAGTTCAGTTCCATATGTTTTGTCTTTAAGGTGGGGTTATTTTCTGCGCTTGAGGCCAACGTGAGACATCCATTGTTGTACTCATAGATTGGGATTGGCGTCTTCACCGGTTTTTGGAAAATTTCCTTGGCCAGAGATCTTGACCAGAGAACATCTGTTACTGCTTCCCCAGATGCCTAATACTCCGCTTCAGTGGTGGAGATGGTGACAGTTGCCTTATTTTGGGATTTCCAGCTGATGATGTTATTGTTACACAGCAAAACAAAGGGGCTGATGGACCGTATGGCTGAGGGACAGGTCACCCAATCTGCATCAACATGAGCACTGCGATCAGATTAAATCTGTTTCTTTGTGAAGTTGAGACCCAGCAAGCTGGTTTGGGCTAGGTAGCTGAGGAAAATCAGCGCAGAACTGTAGTGAGCGGGGCCAGGCGCATTTAGTAATTACAACAGGTAGTTAATGGCAAAGGTTATGTTGGGGCAGGTGTTGAAGCTGATGTATTTGAGTTCCCTGACAAGTTTCCTGTAGTCCCATCCAGTTGCTGCACAGGTCTTCTGCTCCTCCTCTGTTGCAGGAAGAAGATTGCCAAAAGGCTTGAAGGGGGTAGAGCATATCTTGTGGCCAGGAAGGCTGTATTGCGGCACAAGTCCATTGATGTAAGTTTTGTTACTGATGTGGATAATACCCAATTCTTGATCCACATTCATCCCAAGTACCAACAAGGACGGTCCAAGATCTTTTATCTTTAATTTCTTTGCAATTTCTTCCACAAAGCTTGCTGGATCTGGGATGAAGATTGCTATCTTGTCCACATGTATAAACAGGTAAGTTTTGCCCTTCCAGAAGAGGCATCTGTCCGCCTCACTTCTTAGATACCCTTCCTCTTGCAGCAATTTGAATAGGGTATTGCACCACATTTTTACTGCTTGCTTGAGTCCTTTAAGAGTTGTTTTAAGACAGACAGCATTATTCAGTGAGATTGGGAAATTAGGAGGTATGTTGAGGTGAATTTTTTCATTGATTGAGGCATTGAGGAAGGCCGACTTAAAATCCAGTTGGTGCAATTTGTACCCACTCTGAACAGAATAAGTGATACCTAGACGGAGAGAGGATTCATCAACAGTAGGGGCAAATAAACTCAAATATTCAACCCAAAACTTTTGGTCAAACCCCTGTACGCATAACCTTGCTTTGAACTCAATGATGTTGTTATTAATGTCATGCTTGGTTTGGAACAACCATATTCACTTCAGTTCCTTGATGTCCAATCTTGGTTTGCACTCCTATCAAACCCCGTAAGTGAGTGGATTCAAGATTTCCTTGTCCATTGTGGCTATCCATTCTAACCTGTGGGGGCTTGCAAGAGCTTTCTGCAGGGTTTTGTGATCTTGGTGCTGGAGTTTCTTGAAATTTGCCTCAGAAGTTTTGCAATGCTGATGTTGGTCGCGGGTCAGAATTTTTTAGGCAAGATCATACTTTAATCAAGGGAGACAAGTGAGTCAAAACTTTTTATTTGGAGCAGGATGCCTTCACTATTTGTGAGAGCAATTGAGCGATCCTGTGAGTTGGTGATTTGGGAAGGAAAAGCATCCTGGCAGTCATTGAACTTCTCAGGTGCGGGGAAGAGGCTTCCAAAGGTCCCTTCTAGAAAGGTGACATTGGCGCTGATATGGGTGCAACTGGTGTGGTGATCTAGGATTTTTTATGATGAGAAATAATTGAAATACCCAAGTAGTGGACCTTTTTATCCATTGATTCACAGTTTTGAATCCCTCTTAGCTTTTGGAATGAGAGAGTAGGTTATACACCCAAATGGGTTGAGGAAGTCATAGTTGGATTCTTTTCCTGTCCTTTTTTTGTATGGGATGGCGAGTTTCTTGGAAGCAATGGGGAGTAGATTGAGAAGTTCTGTTGCTGTGTTCACAGCTTCAGCCCAGGAGGTTGGGGTTAGTTTTCCTTTCACCAACAGGCAGAAAGCTTTGTTGAGGATGGTTCAATTGGCCCTTTCTGCAAGAACTTTTTGTTGTGGTGTGTATGGAGGTGAGAGATGATTTTCTATCCCTAGATCCTTCAGGTATGAGGAAAGATCTTCATTCACAAAATCACCTCCGTTTTTGGATACAAGGGTGCCAAATTTGTTACCAAGTTTGTTTTCAGTGGGTCGAATGAAGTCCTTGAAAGCTGCAGGTACTTGGTCCTTGGTTTGAAGGAAAGAAACTGACTTAAAACCCAAGTGTTGATCCACAATAGTGAGAAAGAACCTGAATCTGCCATTGGATTGGATAGGAAAGGGACCTATGACATCTAAATGTATCACTTCAAGTTTACTAGTGACATTTTTGAAGTGGTTGAGGAAAGGTGTGGCGGTCATCTTGCAGCTTTGGCAGATTTTGCAGTGAGTGGAAGAGGGTTGATTTGGGAAGGGGTGCCTGAGCACTTTTTTGCTTGGATTTCCAAGTCTCAAATGCCAGGTGCTGTCAATATGTTGTATCAGATGGATCAACCCTTGAGTTGAATGCCCTTTGAATTTGGTGTTGCAGAGTTCCACCAGATGATTGACTTCCAAGCCTAGCAGAGAGAAACTGTCCAATGTGATTTCATAGCCTGATTACCCCACAAAATTGATGGTTTCTGCCTTCTTTGTGAGTTTTGACAAGGAGATGAGACATATGTTAAGATTACGCACAAGCAGTACCTCTTCAAGTTCAATGCTTTCTCCTAGGTGATTAACAAGTGTAAACTTGCCTTTGGCCATAGCTAGTAGAGTAGAGCCTTCACTTCCAGTGCCAATAATCACTGACTTAGGTCTTGAATAAAGTAGATATTCTGGTTTGTTTACTATGTGCTGAGTGCAACCAGAGTCCAGCACTTGCAGGAGAGATTTAGGGGGAAACACAGGGTGCAAGTAAAGCTGAGGATTGAGAAAGCCTTGAGGTTGATTTGGTGGGAAAGCTTCAGTTTTCTTTTTCTGCTTTTTAGCAGAATGTAAGAGTGACTGTGATTGGGCTTTTGGTTTTAGATGATTAGGCCATAACTCTGGGTTTTCTTGCCAGAAGAAATCCTTGGGATGCTCCGCAATTGTATTATGCTTGCCCTTGGAGCTGGTGTGTTTAGGTTTATCTTTCATATTGGATGCAGTTTTGTAAAGGGCAACAGTGGAGTTAGTGGAGGATGATAAGGCTTTGAGTTTTTGGCTAGAGGACTAAAACCAACAGACTGAATTTCACATGTCAGAAAACATATTCAAGAGAAAAAAAATTAATCATAAGAAAGGAGAACAAGGAAAAATAGAGAGATAGATACCAACAGCTAGACCAGACTTAGCAGGAAAAATATCAGAAGGACAAGAGTGGAGGATGAGGACAAGCTATAGTTACGTATATCTAAGATAGTATCTTCAGGTTCAATTGAGTGGTGAGTATTCGATGATGATTGTCTTACCAGGCAGAGATCGAGATAAGAGTTGAAATCCATTCGACAAGGTGAGTGGTGATAACCTTCACAAGGAGAATCAGACTAATAGAGAAGAAAATAGGAAAGATAGATAAAGAAGAAATAGGAAAGATAGATAGAAACAAGAGAGGCAGACAAAACCAGGAAAGAAACCAGAAGTGTAAGAATCAGAGTGGAGATCCCCCGCCAAGCAAGAAAAGACTTCTCCAGGGAGATCTGTTCCAGAAACCCCCGGCATTCCCCGCGCGCCTTGGGTGGGGGAGACGATGATTATGGAGTTCCCTCACTACGCGGTGTTGCGGGAATCAAAGTGAGAGTGAGAGGGGACTTAGAGATCTCAAAACCCCTCGTGACTGGTAGGGCAACATCAAAAAGAAAAGAGAAAAGAGGAAAAGAAAAAAAAAGGAAAAAGGAAAAGAAAAAAAAAGAAAAAAGGAAAAGAAAAAACAAGCTAATTCTTGGGCAGAGTAAAGACAGAACTATGAAGAATTTGGAGTGAATTGCGACTGGAAGCCTTTGTCAAGGATTCAGCAACCATCAAATCAGTAGAGATAAGGGATAGGATGTATTCCAATCTATTGTAGTCTTCCCTTAGACCCTTGTTCTTGATATCAATATGGCAAGATTTAGAGTGGGACCCGAATTGCTTGATCTTATTGTCTAATCCTTTGTTGTCTATGTAGATGGTGGGTTTGATCTTGGAAGAATGATGGATCTCGCCAATTAGGTGAGTGACCCACTTCAGCTTGAGAAAGCAGTTGAGGAGAGCATTGAGCTTGGATTTGGTAGAGGAGTATGTCACATTCCTTTGTCTTGAAGAATTCCAGACCACAGGGCTACCGTAGTGAAAGATAATGAAACCGGTTTGAGATTTTCTCAAATCTGGATTGTCCCCCCACGTAGCGTCACTATAGGCCGAGATCATTCCTTCTTTGAATTTGTAACTGAGAGTGAGTTTGAAGTCTTGGGTTGTTTTCAGATATTTCCAGACCTTGCGCGCTTCTCTCCAATGGGACATACAAGGTTTGGCATTGAACCTAGCAAGATTCAAAACAGCAAACGCAATGTCGGGACGGGTGTACTGAGCAATGTGATTTAGGAGACCGGTAACTGAACGGAAATTGATGTTGATTTTCGCAAATTCGTCATGATCTTCATCAGAAGCTGGTTCCAGATGGAGATTTTGAGTGAGTGGAGAGTGAGTGTCTCTGCACTCCGAGAGACCTAATTCTTCAAGACCGCAATCAATATGATTAGTTTGACTTAGCAGAATTTGATCGTTGTTAACTTCCATTAGCATCCCAAGGATTGTATTTGGCGGGTGGCAAGAAGAGTTTTTAAATCTTTTTAGAAATTTGATCTTGAAGGTTTTGCTTTGTCCGGAATGGATGAGATTGTCAACGTGAAAGTAGAGAACCTCTTTGGAGTTGGAGTTAATGTATAAGCACGGATTGCTGCTAGATTCCTGGAATCCTTGAGATTTGATCCAAAAGGTCAACGTCTTGTACCAGTTCTTAGGAGATTGTTTAAGACCATATAGAGACTTCTTTAGTCTGAGATATGGAGATTTGCGGAGTGAACCTTCCGGAGTTTTGATAATTACATTTTCTTTGAGGGGGGAATGAAGAAAAGCCCCCTTGACATTGAACTGAGTGAAAGTCATCTTCTCTTTCAAGCCATACAGAAGGGCAATTTGTAGTGGGCCTAGCTTACCGGTGGGCGACCAGGTCTTGTTGTAATCCACTCCCAAGATTTGGTCAAATCCTTGAACGCATAATTGCGCCTTGTACTTCACCAGTTCGCCATGGCAGTTTTCTTTTACTTTGAACACCCAAGTAGTGTTCAGGACATTATCCGGTGTGCCGTAATACTCCTCCCATACCTCCTGAGATTCAATAGATTCCAGTTCTTCTTTTGAATCCTTATCCCACTTGGGCCATTCAGGGCACTTCCAAGCAGCCTTATACGAGGGGGGTTTGTAATCATGATGGAAGCCGTAACGTTGAGGTTTACGAGTTTCATGTTTGGGTTGTTGATGGATCTTGGGATTTATAAGAGCAGGAGATGGGATTTGAGAAGATTCTGGTGGTTCCGGTTGAGGATTGGATAAATTCAAATCAAGGGAGACGGAATCGTCTTGAGTTGAGTTGGATTCTGAGGAGTCATCATTATGACTTCTAGCGGTGAATTGTTTGTCAGGTGAAGAAAAATCTGATTCGTCAGAGTTGCGGTAGGAGTGGGAGAAGATATTGGTTCCATCCGGTTTGAGAAGGGGAAAGTCAATTGTATGTGCCTTGAGGAAGGTGACGTGCTTAGTTTCAAAAATAGAGCCCAGTGAGTTAAGGACAAGTTAAGAGTGAAAAGCGGGATTAAACCCAACTAGAATCCCTTCACATCCTTTTTCATCAAACTTGCAACCTTTTTGTATGCGGTTTGCCAGATAGATGAGAGGAGATCCTACAGGTCTCAGGTAGTTAGCAGGAAGTTTTTTACCAAAAATCAGCTCCCAAGGAGAGAGATGGTTACCTTCTCTTGGTATCTGATTAAGCATGAAGCAGCAGCTTCTCGTGACAATATGCCAATAGTTCTTGGGTATTTGAGAGGAAGAGAAAGTAGATCGAGCAGATTCAACGATAGTACTATTTTCTCTTTCAGCGCGGCCGTTATGTTGGGAGTGATAAGGTTTGGAGGTGAGTAGCTTGATATGTTTAGTCTTGGCAAATTCCTTGAGCGTGAAGTTAGTGAATTCAGAGCCTTTGTCGGAGTAGATTTCTGATCAGTAATATTTGAGTCTTTTGAATTCAACTTCAAGTATATTGATGATAGTTTTGGGATTTTCATCTTTGGAGTGTAGAGGGAAAGTCGCAAGATATCCCGAATAGTTGTCAACCAGGGTTAGCATGTACTGATGGCCGGACTTAGATTGTGGAGTAATAGGTCCAACTAGATCAAGATGAATTTGTTCGAGAGGAAGATTAGATCGATTCAAGACAGCAGGGAAGGAGGAGCGAGTAATCTTGCTTCGTGCGCAGGCCTCGCATTGGAACTGGGTTAAAGCATCACAATCAAACAGATCCTTTACTATTGGTCGAAGTGTCGAGATCAAGGCATGGCCGTATGTCTTGTGAATGTCCATTAGAGATTGGGGAGATGAGGGTGAGTCTTGCATAGGTTGAGTGATGTGATTAATCACATTGGTTGAACCAATGGCCTGGGGTTTCTCGACTACGAAGAGATTATCTTGGATTAGTCCATTAAGTATGGTCAACCTGTTTCTGGTAAGGGAGAATTTGTCTTGATTTTGAGTTAGGCAACAGCCTTTCTTAGCGAGAAGACCAGGGCTAATGAGATTAACAACAATATATGGGACAAAGACGCAATCTTCTAAGGTTATGATTGAGTCCCTCCGTTCTATTCTTACCGTGCCAATCCCCATGATATTTAAACTGGCTTCAAGTTTTCCAGTCTTGATCACTTCATAGTCTTCTTGATTTTTGAGATTGATGAAGTATTTACGGTTGTTGAACACATGAACATTGGCACCCGAATCCAGGATCAAGTTGGGAGTGTCGTCTGCGTTAATCCATAAAGTTAGGAGAGTGTGATAGTTGATGGTTGGTGCTGATTTCTTATTTTTATTTTTCCATTTGTTCTGTTGTTCTACCCACCAACTGGGGGCAATCTGAGGGTGTAAGTGGAATCAAGAGGATTTGGGATGTGGGGCATTGGGATCATGGAAACCCTCTTTGCATCGCATTTTAACCTTCCTGTCTTCTTGGGAGTTTTGAGGTTTGGTAGTTACAAGAGCAAGAGTAGAAGTAGATTTGGAACCTTTTTGTTGGGCCTTTTGTTTGTTGTCATATTGGATCAGATGGTTAAAAACTACGTCGATTGTCATTAATTTATCTACGTGCATGACCTGTTGTTTCAGATTCTCAAGAGAAGGAGGAAATTTAAACAGTACTAGGTAGGCGAGAATATCTTTAGGTAACTCTATTCCTATGTTGTGCATCCTCGTCAAAGCCTTCTTGGTTTCCGTTGTGGAAACTTTAGAGGTTGATCCTCACGAAGTTGTCCCTAGTTACGGGATCGATGGTTCTAGCATCTGTAAGACCGAGAATGCTTCCTTTCCTTTACTCCGAGAGAGAGAGAGAGAGAATGAGATGTAGAGATTGATCCGAGAATGATAGATATGGAATCCCCCCTACAACCCGGAGTCGAGGGGTAGGGTATTTGAGCCCTCCCCCTCAACCCTAACCTAAGCACAAGCACAAAGACAGACTGACAACCATGAAGAAGGAAACCTAGACCCAGAACCCTAACCTATCCCTAAATCCATACCCATACCCTACCCCCGCCAGCTCGCCTGTCCTTACGCGCATCCGGTTCGTCTTTTCGTGGCGCGGCCCTCCGCCGCGCGATACCCAAGATCCACCGCGCTTGCGCGCATCCACCCGACGCGCCGTCGCGAATTTCCCGTCCCGTGGCCGGCCCGCGCTTGCGCGCGGCTGCCACGCATATAGCCCCGCTGTCGCCCCGCTTCTTCCTTCCCCGACTAGCCGCTCCGAGAACCCGATCGGCCCGGCTCCATCCATGAGTCGGACATCCAAGCGGGTCGCGGCCCGCCTCCCTTAGTCAGGCCCGGCCCGCAGTTGCGTGCTCGATCCCGCCGCGCCTACTGCTGAGCCCGCAGCGGCTGCTGCTGAACCCGCAGCGGCTGCTGCTGAACCCGCAGCGGCTACTGCTGAACCCGCAGCGGCTACTGCTGAGAACCGGCGCACCCCAACTGCTGAGCCTAACCTACCAGATGCTGAGCGCGCAGGCCGCGACGCAGTCCCCGACCCGAGGCTATATAATGACACCACACCGTTACAAAGTCCTTGATAGCGTGGTCACTGAAAGTAATATGGAGGAAATGGTTGAATATTCGGGCACAATTGGCTGTCTCAGATGAAGCAAATTGACGAGTTATATTGGCCCAGAGTAATTTGGAGGAGTTGAAGTTTGTTGAGTTGACCAAATTGGCGTGCGTTGTGCTGTCCAATTTTGAGAGGAGAACGGCCCTAATATCTCGATCCTGCTTGATGGACATTTGTCCTATATTCTTCGTGATAGCATCCTTAATTTCTTTGAGGTTGAAGAGCATCAGCATCTTGTCCCTCCATATTGAATATTTTTTGTCGTTGAGAAGTGGTATGGCATTGACTGCAGCTATTAGAGCAACTTGATGGAAATAGTCGGTAGCTCCCATTGGTTTGGCCATCTTGAGGATTTTGGTTATTCCAGTGTGGTTTTCGGCTTTTAACCGTGATGAGGATTTGAGTTTTTGGCTAGAGGACTAAAACCAACAGACTGAATTTCACATGTCAGAAAACATATTCAAGAGAAAAAAAATATAATCATAAGAAAGGAGAACAAGGAAAAATAGAGAGATAGATACCAACAGCTAGACCAGACTTAGCAGGAAAAATATCAGAAGGACAAGAGTGGAGGATGAGGAAAAGCTATAGGTACGTATATCTAAGATAGTATTGTCAGGTTCAATTGAGTGGTGAGTATTTGATGATGATTGTCTTACCAGGCAGAGATTGAGATAAGAGTTGAAATCCATTCTACGAGGTGATTGGTGATAACCTTCACAAGGAGAATCAGACTAATAGAGAAGAAAATAGGAAAGATAGATAAAGAAGAAATAGGAAAGATAGATAGAAACAAGAGAGGCAGACAAAACCAGGAAAGAAACCAGAAGTGTAAGAATCAGAGTGGAGATCCCCCGCCAAGCAAGAAAAGACTTCTCCAGGGAGATCTGTTCCAGAAACCCCCGGCATTCCCCGCGCGCCTCGGGTGGGGGAGACAATGATTATGGAGTTCCCTCACTGCGCGGTGTCGCGGGAATCAAAGTGAGAGTGAGAGGGGACTTAGAGATCTCAACAGAGGAATATTGATCCGGAGAGTCCTTCAATTGGGAAAATTTCAGGTGGATGACTTCTCTTAGTTTTTTCAGGATGGCCATTTGACTCTTGAGAACCTTATCATTAAGGATAATCATGTCCAGAATATGGTATAATGAGCTTGGGAGTTTGGAAAAAATGGTGTAACTGAGGATGTCCTGTGGCACATCAAGTTTTAATGTGGAGAGTTTGTTCATGGGTTTGAAACACTCATTGATGTACTGGTTTGGATTGCCCTTGCACTGGTACAAAATGAAGCTAAGCCACAGGCATCCTCATTTTTTGGATGACTGAGATGTTTATCTTTCATTGATGGCTTCTAGGATTGCTTGAGGGTGGGCTTCATTGGAATGATTAACAACCCCTTTGAATGCCATGTCACCAAGATGTTGAATGATTATGTCAACTGCTTTGTAGATTTTCTTCTTCTGGGAAGTGTTGGGAATCTGAGAGGGATCAAACTCATCAATTATTTTGAGTAAACCTTTTCTGCGCAGATAGCTTTTGAGTTTTGAAAATCAAGCTGGGTATTTTGATTCATTCAGCAGTGGTATGATCAGTTTTGGATTGTCTTCCTGATTTTTAATGATGATTCTTCTTGAGAGCTATGCTGGTACTGTAAACCTGATGAGTTTTGACTTCAAAAGAAGATTTTTTTCAGTTAATGACAAAGGAAAAAAGGAAAAAAACTAGTGAAATCACCTTCAAATGAAGACTCAACACGACTATTGGAGGTTCATAAAATGGTTGAGCACAACAAGCTGTAAAGGCAGGCAATGTATTAGAGAGAAAATAGGACTGAAGCAGGAATTGATAAGAATGGAGCAGCAGATGGGAAACTTCTGAGAATAAAGAAAGCTGCAACATGAAGAGTAAATTTTTGGCGCTTACTGGATTCAGGTTCCCAACATGATATTGGTACAAGTTGGAGATTGTACAAGGGAAACATCTCAAGACCTGAGCCGGCAAGACGTCTAATTAAATTTTGACTGCTTGAAAATGAGGTGTTGGCACTGGCGCAGTATTCTGTGGTGCAGGCACAGGTTTGCGGGTGCTTTCATTTGATACGCCTGGGTTTGACTGGTGGTTGCGCTGATGTACAGTGGTTAGAAAAAATTAATGGGACTGTTAATATTAAATCAGCCAATGCACTTCCAAATGCTTGTTTCAAGCTTAATTCAACTCCTCAAAAGAAAACCTTGGAATAATTTCAATTGATATATTTGGAAAGCTTTGCATCTGTTTTTGAATTAAATGAATATTGAAAGTTTTGTGAGAATCAAATTCAAAATTCATTAAAAAAAATCAAAAAAGTAAAAATAATTGGGAAAACAGAGTCTAGCAATAAAAAAACTGAAAATGTTTGTACCATTGAAATTCCTTCTCATTGAATATATCCCAAAGCAGGATGAAAAGGAAAAACTTAGATAAAAAACTGTCTATATTGGTTGATTCTACATTTTTTTAATTCAAAGTTGAATCAAGGTTGACTTCTTGACATTCAAGTCCAGTTCTGATTGGCTAACTGGGATGGAAATGTTTCAATTCTTGAAAACCACTCAGATAATCTCCTTTACTGGTAAAAATTTGTGTTGTTCATGTATTTCTTGCTCTGGGAAATTTTTGGTGTCCTTGCAACTTTTGGGGGAAGATTGTTCATTTGTTGGTTTGAAAGGAAAATCTTCAAATTGTTCTAAAATTCATTTGAGAAGGAAAAATTTTCTAAGATTTTGGGAAGTTGAATCCCTAGATCCAAATGATGGAAATATTGTGAGAAAACAATGAATTTCAAACAAAAAAGAAGGAAAGATAAAAATGAAAATTTGTATATCAAATTTTAAAAAAGGTACTCACCAACACTTTTTTAGGTGATAAATTGTTAAAACTTGGATCAAAATTGAAAAAATGAGACAATGATGTGGTTGAACATGGTCAACTGTTGAGGTAGCCCAAAGTTGGAATGGTCAAGATGAACCATGATGATTTGCAGGCTTCATCTAGACTTTTTGAAGTGCCTGGGTGTGGTTTCTTTGACAAACAGTCCCATGACTCTTGTTTACCCAATGTACAGCTAGTAGAGGGGCAAAAAAATAAATAAGAGAGGAAGAATCCAATGGAGTTGAAGAGTGAAGCCAATAACTCCACACTGTGCATTCCAAAAATTGGTGCATTACTGAAAAAATAATAATAATAAAGCTTCAAAAAAATTTGAAAATACTTGGAATCATGTTAAAGCAAAAAATAAGTATGAAAGACAAGCCTGTTGATGGGATATACAAAAATGAACTGAAAAAGATATAATAAAAGGAAAGGATTTTTTTGCGGTTTTTTCTTGATAATTGTAAAAAAATCATTATTTCCCTTGAAGAAATTCAAAAAAAGATTGAAAAAATTAAGAAAAAACTTCAAGGAAAAAAACCCCCAATGATGTTTTTTGATTTGTATTATTTTTTTGATTTTAAAGTTAGTTCAAAATTTTTGAAGCTCAAATAATTTCATGAAGAAAGGATTCAAAACCAAATACCCTCATGTGACAGGATCAATTGGTTTCCTATCTATAGAGTTCATATTTGTTCCCAAAATAATTGAATGCTGTAGGTTTATTCATCAGGCATCTTTTATGCTTAGTCATTTTATCATTAGATTTTAGGGTGTTGAGTTTTTCATGCCCCCAAACCTGTAAATCATGCAGTTTTGAGGTTGCCAAAACGTCCCCTGACATCGCCAATGCACATGGTAAACCTGGAAAAAACGCGGCTTATGGGGGTTGTCAAAAACAAAAAAATAAAAATACTAGGGGATAGTAAGGCATCTCAAACCCCTGTAGAATAACTTCCAAAAATTTTGGCCATTTTTAAGGCCTTCAAAATTGCCCTCAAAAAACTGAAAAAAAAATGCTTCATGTCTCCAATCTCTTCACATTTTTAATCTTTTTTCTTTTATCATTTTGAGAAATCTGAGGAGGAAATTTTTTTTCCAAATAATCCATGCCATTTAATTATAATTTTTCCAGAATTTTATTACTTTCCTTTCCCGCCAGAATGGGATTTAAATAAAAAATGAGACTTATTTTGATTTCATTTTTTTGTTATGTTTCCATGAGATTTTCCAAATATTCAGTTTGAAGTATTTTAGTGGGAATTTTTAAGGTCCCAAAAAAATTATTTGGGGATTTTAAGGGTCACTTATTCACCCAAAAAAATGGATGCATCTACAAAAATAATGGGAAGTGTCTGTTTTGGGGTGCGTTTTGAAGCAATTTCTGATACTATTTTGATTGTTTTTATGGACCAGGGAATCCAATCTTTGCTCCAACAGTCACATCTTCTCAAATAGAAAAGGTGAACAAATTCCTGAATTAATCTTGCTTTATGGTTCACTTATTAACCCCTTGTTTTTTGGCATGAAGGTCACATCATTGTCTTTTTCATCTTCTGATAATTTTAAAGTGGTGTCTATTGATAAAGTCAGTATCAATTTTTTTTCATTTCATCTTAAATAATAATCACCTTTTTTCCTTAGTAAAAATTTCATTATCCCAAAGACAGCCATCCCACAAATTTGACATGTTCAAGATATCATGGGTGATGGGAACTGTTGGTTTGGATCACTAGCAGTTAATTTGGCCTGTAAATCTGAAGATTGGAGCTGAATACATCAGTAAATGATCAAGGAAACGGAATCAAACACTATCTTCAAGGATGAAAACTTCATGGGTTAAGTTGGGGATGAAAATTTTGACAAACAAACCAAACATCTCAACCACACTTCTGGACCTGGCCCTCAAATTTACTGGATGAAATTCCCTTGCCATGGTTTCCTGCTTGCAGATACCTACAAAAGGCCAGTGGTACTTATATCTAAGTTGATTCCATCAAATTATCTGACCTTCAATTCACCTCCAACTTCCAATGCTGAACAATATTCCATATGTTTAGTTATTTTGGAAGGTTTTTGGCGCAAAGGTTCTTTCTACTATAGTTCTGAACTGTGGCCAGCTCCCCAATTAGATCCCCTTTGGAAGGCATTTGCTAGCAAGGAAGCACAAAAATTGGAAGATTTGTTTCATGATAACTTAGAACTTGTCTTGAAGATTACGTTTCCTGTTAATAAAAATAATAAAGTAGTACAAATAAATCGTTATCGAACCATTTTTTTGTTTCTTTTCTCAATTTTTCATATTTTTTTACTCATTGATTGAGAGCACAAAACACCACCTTTGTGTTTTCAATCAGAAAGTCTTTGGGAAACAATAAGCTAGAAAAAATCCCTCAATAATCTTTCTGGGCCATTTGCAATTCTCACTAGAATAACACAAACTGAAAATTTGGAAAATCTCATGAGAAAACAACAAGAAAAAGGGAAGTGAAAAAAAAGTCTCATTTTCTGGTGGGAAAGTGAATTACTAAAATTCTGGAAAAAATATAATTGAATGGCCTTCCAAATTTGGAAAGTTTTTATCTCTTCAAATTTTTCAAAATGATCAAAGAAAAAAGATTAAAAATGTGAAAAGATTTGAGACATGGAGCTTTTTTTTCAGTTTTTTGAGGGAAATTTTGGGGGCCTTAAAAATGACCAAAATTGGTAAGAGCTATTCTACAGGGTTTTGAGATGTCTTCCTATCCCCTATTATTTTTTTTTTTGAAAACCCACAAAAACCAAATTTTTTCCAGGTTTACTGCGTGCATTGGTGTAAGACTAAAAAAAGTGCTGAGCCACAGGAAGTTCTGTGGGGAGGAAAGGTGCTTTTTAGGCTGACCTCCTGAGCATTAAAAAAATATTAAAATGTAACCAAAACCAATATTCAGAACCTTTTAAACAAGGAATCAATGAGAAGGGATAAGTTTGATAGTAGTTTCTAGCAGTGGAACAACACTATCTGAGGCCAGAGGGTGTGGGAAAAGACTTTAACAAAATAATTTAAAGTTTGTTCAGAGTTCAATATAACAAGGCAGTTTTAAGTAACAAAGCCCACAATCTAATAACTCTTTTTTTCAGCAGAAGCTTAGGAAAGATCAACTCAATCCCAACCAACCTCCAGGTTCTCAATTAAACTGATCAAGAACTTGAAGGGTACCAGAAAAATGTGGGTGGCTTTAAAAAGCAAATAAATTTTTTTATGAAGCTCTGGAAGCAACACAGCAACAGATTCAAACAAGCATAACCCAAAAAATTTCAAGGGACTCAAGAATAGCATGGCAAATTTCAAACTCAAAGAAATAAAGGGAGGTTTAACACTACAGCTTTCAAGCTTCAAGAAACCTCTCAGTCAAACATGAATGGTTCTGGAAATACAATCAAGAATGATCAAGACCAGCATGTTTGAAAAAAAAGGATTGAGGAGTGGAATAAAACACTCAAGAATCAAATAAAATTAATTCTTCGTCAGCCAGCAAGGCTATTTTTGGCAATAAAAGATACGGTCACAGAGGGAAATATCAAAGATTTTATTATGGAGGCTCAAGGATCAAGGGGAAATCATAGATATGCCCAGGATAAGGATGATAATTTGCTCAGATAAAGGGGAAGGGCCCCACAGATTTATTGATTGCATACAGTGATGATAGATCCCGCAAAAAGGAAGGGGAGAGCCCCTCCTTTCATGGGTAAGAGGTCCTGTAGACTACTTACAAGAGATGATACAATGAGAGCAGAATATATATATATATATAGAAGATGATAATAATAATGAAGAAAACAAGAAATATTGATTGAAAGATCATGACATTTGAACCACAAAAAAAAAGATGAGAGAAGAAAAGGGGACCAGCCCACGTCACAAATGACAGCAGGCAGCGGATGAATGTCTGCAGCTTTGCAGATAAGTGGTGGCGTCAGCGGAAGGAGGGCAATTAGACGGATGGCGGGGTGGGAGGATTGAGGCAGTTTTTGATGGGTGTCAGGAAGTTGAAAGAGACCCTTGCTCTGGATGGGTTGATGAGGGAAGGATCCTGATGATGAATGATGGCAACAGTTGTCCAATTTGGGAGGCTGGGATGATGGCAATGCAGAAATGACTTGAGGATGGGAAGATGGATTTTTGGTTGTTGGTGGAGTCTTTGCTGGCTGCCGGATGAAAGAGGGTGATTTAGGTCTTACAGAGACACTTGCTTGCATAAACGTTTGTCGGAGATGGGATTGGTTGAGGATGTGGGTTGGTCAACAAAGATGACAATGGAAATTGGCACAAACTGCCGCAAGAAACTGCTTGCTGGTCTTTTGGATGCAAAGATTGATGGTGATGTCAATGAGGTTGATGATTTTGTTGGCCGTTGGCCAGCAAGATGAAGGAGGGATAGGTGTTTGCCTTTATTCTTGTTACCAATGATGGTGATGATTCTGATAGATGAAGGTGATGGAGACTGTTTGTGCCGGCTTGGCCAAAAAGTCTGGGCGCCAAGTGAAAGGAGGAGAATTCAAATGGAGAATCTGGGGATTTGGAAGTGCTGGAGGACCCTTTCTAGACCGGTAGGAAAGGGGAAGTTGGCTGATGGAAAAAAGAAGGGTAGCCATGATGATAGCAGACTATATATATATTTATATATTTGAATTTTGGATGAAAGAACACATGAATTTTTTTTTAAAAATTTTCCCCTTTTTTGTGAGTTGTCCCAGAGTGGTCACCACATATCTCCCCTACTTGCAGACTGTCCCTATTCTGCATCTGAAATTTGAAGATATTAAGAAAAGGAGGAATACAAAGAAATTGAGACAGAAGAATGGCAATTTCTTGATCTTGAGAGTGATTGAAAACTTGAAAAATATCTTGATCCATCCAAAAGAACCCTAGAAGCGGCAGATATAAAACAAAGAGGGCGTCCCAGGTGATTGAATATGTGCCATACATTAGAATTTCACAACAAAACGCAGCAAATGAACCTGGTGGTGCACAATTGGAAGGATTTACCTCTGAGATAAGTTGCCTTAAAAACATTGAAACTTCTTGACTTGATCAGAAGAGAACCTTCTGGCCAACTTAGTACCATCCAGCTCTTCAAAAACATAAGATTCAACTCTAACTTGGAAAACCACTTGATAAGGACCATTCAAGTGGTTTGAGAAAATCCTTGCTCACTGGGTTTCCAAGGATCAATTATAAGATAAAGCTTGATCACCAGGATTTAATGGATCCCTGATTTGATTTAAGTGCTTATCTTCCCAATACTGAACCAATTTTTCTCTTGATTTCATCATCTTCTAATAATATTCATCACAAACATCTTTACTTTGCTCCAGTTGCTTGGATCTAGCAACTAATAGGTCAGTGTTTGACGAAACCTCCTCCCACAAGATACCCAAGAAGGATTCCATTTCCAGATCCAAAGGAAGAACTGCTCTTTGACCAAAGATGATTTCATAAGATGAGTAGCCAGTGGTTTGTTTGGTTGAGATTTGATCAGAGAAGAGAACAAGAGGACAAAATTTTCAAAAATTCATGCTAATTTCATCAGCTAGTTTAACAAGTGCAGCCTTCAAAGGAGCATGGCATTGTTCAACCATTCCTTGGCCTTCAGGATAATAGGGAGTATTAAAGTATGTTTTCCAGGAAGGGATGGGATAATTTCAGGCATTTTTTCAAAGTTCAGTGGAGAGGGTCACTTGGAGGCCCTGTACTTAGCGCTTCCTGAGGAAGCAAAGCTTTCAAAACAATTCCATCATATTTCTATGTTGGATTTTAGTTATAAGACAAATAAGTACAAAAACCTGCTATTGCATGTTGTAGGAAAGGCAGCCAATTGGAAAAGTTTCACAAAAGCTCTCTTTTATAACAAAATAAATGTTTTAGTTCTACAGTTGGTCTGTAAATGCATTGAAGTATTTCACTTATGATCCTGAGAGACTTCCAAAAATTCTTTGTGATGGAACATGAAAAATCTTTTATTTGTGCTATTGAATCTAGTTTCCCTGAGTCATCAAGACAATTTTGCAATTGGAACTTTTCTAAAAACATGCAAGCAAACTGAAAGTGCGCTTTGTTAATAACATTGAAGGATGGAAAGGCTTTATGACTCTGTGGGCAAAGTATGGGGCCCCAAAGACCATGGAGGAGGTGGAGGTCAATTATGCAGAATGTAGAGTAGGTCCAAATCACTGCTTCTTATTCCTCCTAGTTTTGGGTTCTGACCTTTTGAATTGTATAGTGTTTCTTGAAAGACTATGCAGATGTACTCAAGTATATGGAAAATAACATTTTCCCTATCAAAGAGACTTTTGTAACAGCGTGGACTTGTATAAACCCAGATTTTGGAAACAAAACAACATCTTGGGTTGGACAGGCCCATGCAGCTCTCAAACAATTCCTTGCAAACTCTTTGTGAAACCTGTGGGATGTTTTAAAAAGCCTTGACAGAACAGTTTTGAGTCAAATTAAATTGGTTCATTCATCACTGTATAACTCTCAAATTAAGTTAGGGACAGTTCTTTCACCTGAACTGTTACCATTGGGTTACACATCTTCTTTAGAGGCCATTCATCTTATTGGGGAACAATTCAAGAAATTCAAACGTGATCAAGATGGCAAAGTTTGCACCAAGTCATATTCCAAGACTATGGGTTTTCCCTGTCCCCACCAAATAGGTGACCGTCTATCATTCAAAGGATCCATGGTACCCAAAGATGTTCATCCTCAGTGGAGGTTGGACTATGACCCTTTCCATTCTAGTTCTGTAAGTTGGCTTAAGTTGGATTGTTCAAATCACTATGTGATTAATGCTTTTTGATTAATGATTCCTAATTCACTAAAAGGTTGATCCTTTTTAATTTTTCAAGTTCAATGTAAATGAAATCCTAAGCATTCCTCAGTTACATGAAAAAGTGAATTCAATGATCTTGGAATCTCTAGATCATGAGCAAAGTGGCCTATTGAAGTATATAATTCAGAAGATTACAAAATATCAATTTAAGCCAAGACTTGAACATCAAGTCTTATGATCAAGTAGGGGCAGGCCAAAATTGACAGATACGCGGCAAGAACCATCTTGGTTTCGGAATGTTGAAAAAAACCTCAGGGGGGGGAAAAGGACTAGAAGGGCTCCAAATAAGAAAAGAAAAAATATTGTAAGTCTTTTGTTTTGGGATATGTTCATTTTTTTGTTTTAATGAACTTAGTTACTAACTAATGATGAATTTTTAGTGAAATTTGGCAGAATTTGATCTGAATTTCATAGTTTAGAGGAAGAGACTGAAAGAAAATTGGGATCACTTAATTTGGAATCAGAATCCTCTTCAGAGAAAGAGCCAATTGGAGATAGGAATTGCGGATTTAGATTCATTGCTAAATCTCTTAGTTATGAAGAACATGGTTGGTTTAGATTTAGGAAGGAAATGATTGAAAAATTAGAGAAATATAAACCATGCTACATTAAGATGCTTGGTGGTGTAAAGGAGGTTGAAAAGATTAAACAAAGAATTGATTTTGAAGACATCAATGAAAAGATTCCCTCCTCAAAATGGCTGGCTAAATTAGATATAGGTCAAATCATAGCAGACACATATTCCAGACCAATATGTTTCATTTCATTGGAGTCATTTAATACTTATACTTCAATGAAGAATGGTGTTACTGATCAATCAGATCCAATCTTTATTTCCTTTGTGAACAATAACCACTGGGTTTTATTAGTAATCAAGGTAGAAATGATTCCTATCCTGCTTATTGTAGCAAAACAATGTTCCTTGATTTCTAAAAAAGCCTCTGGTTTGGTTGATCATCTCCAGATCAACTGCAAATTTATTCTAAATTATAGAGATTATAGACTTTGACTTCATTTCATCATTGGGTTTCATATAAATTGTAATTCTAATGCATCTAACAAGTTCTATTAATATAAAAGGTTTTCACATTTTGAACATAATTATGTTGAGTGTTTTGAGTTAAAATCATTATATTGAGTGTTTTGAATGAGATTTTAATGGTAATTGAGTTCAACTTGGTTTGGGCTGATTCCATCACAAGCATCACTTATTTTAAGCTTGGGGTGGGATCATCTTAACACAAGTTGAACTTGTTGTTTTTTGTGTTTTTACTTTAGGGCTGGTCAAAAGGCTTGTATTTTTTGGGAGCTTTTGCTTTAGTACTGGTCAAATAACTTTTATAATTTTTTTGCCCTTTTACTTTAGGTCTAGTCAAGTTGAACTTACTTTAGGGCTTTTCAATTTACTTGTATTTTTTTTGGTTTTTTTACTTTAGGGCTTTTCAAGTTACTTGTCTTTTTTTGGTGTTTCTAGTTTAGGGCTAGTCCAGTTACTTGGTTTTTGTTGATTCTTTTTAATTTAGGGCTAGTACATTGGATAGTCCCAGTTTTTTTATTTATTTATTTATTTATTTATTTATTTATTTATTTGTTTATTTATTTATTTATTTATTTATTTATTTATTTATTTATTTATTTATTTATTTATTTATTTATTTATTTATTTATTTATTTATTTATTTATTTATTTATTTATTTATTTATTTATTTATTTATTTATTTATTTATTTATTTATTTATTTATTTCTTTATTTATTTCTTTATTTATTTATTTATTTATTTATTTATTTATTTATTTATTTATTTATTTATTTATTTATTTATTTATTTATTTATTTATTTATTTATTTATTTATTTATTTATTTATTTATTTATTTATTTATTTATTTATTTATTTATTTATTTATTTATTTATTTCTTTATTTATTTATTTATTTATTTATTTATTTATTTATTTATTTATTTATTTATTTATTTATTTATTTATTTATTTATTTATTTATTTATTTATTTATTGATTTATTTATTTATTTATTTATTTATTTATTTATTTATTTATTTATTTATTTATTTATTTATTTATTTATTTATTTATTTTTTAAACCAAAAAATCAACCTTTTTTGATTTCTTTGCTTTTTTGGTTGATTCCTGTTTTTTGGAAGGTTTATTTGATTCATGGGTTATGTTAGTTCCCTTTCATTCTATTTTTTTTGGCTTGCCGCCTTCTAGTGGTGTGTGGGATGCCACACGACTAAATTTGAGCTGTGTACAAATCCACACAGCTTAAATTTGGCTGTGTCAAATCCAACATGCTGGCAGACCAGGCTGGGTCAGCCTCCCAACTCTTTGAGCGGTGGGGGGTTGTACACGGCTTAGATTGGACTGTGTGGCTTGCCAAACCACCCCTTTTGAACCGTTTGCATGGCTCAATGAGCCTTGAATTTAACATTTCCCCCTGATAAATAATCTCTAGCCACAATGAGGTACTTAGAACCACCTGCCTTAATATGAACCACATTCATAGCAATCCTCCCAAAGACAGTGGACTCCCAAGTAGGACAGCAAATTTCAGCTGGGCGCCTAAGATCACGTCTTTGAAAAACTTCACAACTGTTGCACAATTGAGAGACAGATTTCTTCAAAGATGGCCATCATAATTTTTTGGATAATTATTGATAAGTTTTGGGTTCCCCACAATGACCAAGACATTCATGGAGAACTTCAAGTATAGAATCTTGTTTCAAAGGAATAGTAACAACAATGAAAGGACAAAGATTTTCTATTTTCATAAGCCTAAAGCCTTGTAAAAAGAAATTGGAGGAATTTTTTTTAAGGGATTTAAATTCTTTAGCAGGGAGATCAGGAGCTTTTTGAAGTGTTAAAGTTACTGCTCTAATTTAGGCCAGAACCCTTGTTGAAATCCCAAATAATCTTGAGAAGAGAAGCATAAGACAGGATGTATTAAAGTTTCTTCTTCATGGAAATCCATTCCAACATCAGATTTTTCGTCTCCAAGAGGATGCTGGGATAAAACATCAGGCATGGTGAAATCTTTTCCAGTCCTTTGAACAATATCAAAAGATAAAAGCTTGATAAAGGCCACCAAATGATTCATGGTAGCATTTGGGAGGCTGGCAGCATTGATCACTTTGATTATAGATCAAGCATCAAATTGTAATTCAAAATTTTGACCCAACAAGTGTCAGCCTCCTGGATGCCAAGATCCTTGCTATCTTTTAGCTACCATAGGTGATAGAATAAATCATAAATATACTATTCAATAAATTCAGAAAAAATCTGGAAAATATTTGGATAAAGCTATTGCAAGGTTGATTGGTTTGGTTATGATTGAATATTATTAATAAATATTAATCAATTGATTATTGAAAAATTTAGTAGAGGGGCCACAATGATATTGGGGATATTCAACACCTCTCTTCAGGTAATTTACTTTGAAGAAACATACACCTGATTACTTTGGAACCTTTAATTTATATTCTTAAAGGAGATATTTCCCAAAGATAATATATATATAAAATATATGATGGAGTGGCAGGGCTTTGTAACAAAGCTGCCACGAGAGAAAAAGGATAATAAAACTCAATTTTATGTTATTGGATCCTTTAGGTACCTTTTTGGGACGTGTACTGATGGGTCAAACCTGTTATTTGGGTTAAAATGTTGTTCAGAAGGTTAAATTGATAAAAAGAGTTTTGGGACGGAAAATATTAATCAAACTAAAGCCATAAATCAATTACTTATCTCTTCTAAGTATTTGATTACCTTGGAACGGTGTCTGGATTTAAATATAACTGGGTCTGGGGTATCAATAACCTCAAAAGAGCTCTATATTTATAGCTTTTTGGGTCCCAATTCTGTCCTTCTGAGGGATACAGGGGCTCAAAGGAACGGGTGCTAAGGCTATCAGGGTAATCAGTGGTATCCTGTAATGTTTTCTTGGTGCTGTAACACGGGTAACATCTAACTCCATAGGTTATGGGAATCATTCTACTTTTTTATTGATGTTTTGAAATGTGAATAACACTAATCTGACCCCTGATCCTCATTTAATTAATTATCTTTGGTAAATTCTCCCATAATGTAATAGGTATTCTTAGTATAAATTCCTATGGGTAATCTGATTTCAGATGGGTTCTAATTATGTATTATCTGATGGGAGTATAATCATACTATTGATTTTGATCCTTATTTTAAAAATTCTGTTAATTTACTTGAAATCATTAAATAAAAATATATGTTCTATGGGAATATATGTGATATTTTCACATAATCAGTTTCCTCAGTATTTCACGGAAATACCGTTGTCTTTAAGTTCTCACAATTGTATTTTTCAAAGTATTTTAAGATATTTTTCAAACTGTAGTTATCTTATTTTCGAAATTTTTGTTATTTCTTATTATATTTTATAAAAAATATGTAGAAAGTTTATTTAAGTATTTTTATATACTTTCATGTATTTCTAGACTATCTACTATCCATGGCAAAATTTATTAAATATGTAGTATTTCCCCATATTATTTGTATCACTTTTACATGGTACCTTGGCTTCTCAAGCCATCTGTTAGTCTGTCAGTCCATAGTCCCCCAGCTGCATACCTGTCAGATGACCAGGGATGCGTACCCAGATTGTCAGGGAAGCAGACAGGGTGGAAGTGCTGCTGCTCAGCTACGTGCGGATGTATTGTTGGCCAGGGCTGTGTGCGGGAATTGTGACAGATAACATTTCCGCCTTTAACTCCTCTAAATCACAGAATTCCTGGATTCTGAAACAAAATTCACACTGAAACCTATATGTGGAGTTTCATGTGAAAAATTAAGATGGTCAAAATCCCAAGGCTGTGTCTCTTTATAAATTTTCACAAATTATTTACAAATATAAGCAGTGGGGATTTGAGGTAGGTGTCAGTGAGTGACCCTACCTTAAATTGTATGTAGAATCATAAATTTAAATAATATTTTGATATTTTATTTATTTATTTATGTTATTTTGTTACTTTTTCAGCTTTCTCTGCAATAGTAGCAAGCTGACATTCCCCCACTCCAAGATATGGCCATATCTGAAAAAAAGATCTGGAGTTTGGAGAAAAAAATATTAATTCCACATGTATTTCAGTTTATTTTACTGGCTCTGTATTTTATAAGATGTATTGGTTCATAAGGTATTTTGCCTTCTGGTAACCCTTCATCTTTTTCTGCAGATTCTCCTTTGTATCTTGCTAAGTATAGTCTAAAATCTTTACCTTGCACTTTTTCCTTCTTTTCTCTCAATATCCTGCTTACTTTCTCTTTTTCTTTCACAAGGGCAGGTTCTATTGGAATTATTTCTGGAGGGAGGTTGCTAAATTCTCTTGGATTAAAGTGCTTCACTAATCTAACAGGGAATAATGGGTGCTTTCATGACAATTCTTCACTCAAGACTACTTCCACAGGATTCTTTCCTTGCATTTTCTTGATAACAAATGGCCCCACAAAAGCTGCTTTCAACTTTCTGTTCCCTGCTAAGTTGTTGAAGTTGGAAGTAGATATCAAGATCAGATCTCCTATCTTAAATTCAGGCTCTCTGAGTGATTTATCCCCCTTTTTTTGTTGTATTCCACTGCTTCTTCTACACATTTGTGATATTGATTATTTGCTAGATCTATCATTTTCTTAAAATCAAGAGATGTGGGATTGATGGTGGATAAGTTTTGTTTCAGGGTATTCCTAAGGAGTTTTGTAATCCATCCTCTTTCTAATATGTAAGGGGCTTCTTTGTTGTTAGAGTGTTTACTGCTATTATAAGCCATCTCCAAGGCTGGGAATAAGCTTACCCATTAATGGCAATATTAATCTGAGTTTTTGTATTCCAGAAAAAAGCTACAAAACCTCCTTAACATATATTCCAGAGTCTGTATCATCCTTTCAGCTAATCCATCAGTCTGGGGATGATATGCTGTAGAAAAGGCTAAAGTAGTAACCAGTATATCATTTAGTTTCCTCCAGAATTCAGAAGTGAATTGGGTGTCTCTTTTACTTATTATAATTTTAGGTATACCTACATCAGCTATAATCTTATTTCAAAATACCAGGGCCACCCCATGGGATTATCTTATTTGTGGTTAGGTAAAAACTTTGCCTTCTTAGAGTATCTTTCTACTATAACCGGGACAGAGTTATAGGAGTGTGTTCCTCCAGGGGGGAGGCCTGTGACAACATCCATATTAATGATTTCCCAACTAGTCTTGGGTCCAGAGATCTTTTGCGGAGTCCAAACCTTTTGCCAGTAGTTTTATTAGATTTTTTTCAACTCTGACAGCTAGAAAAATACTTAATAGTAGTCTCTTTCCAATCTATCCACCAAGCAGTTTGCTCCACCCTTTTCAAGTTCCTTCATTGGATAAATGTCCTGATGAACAGTTGTCATGGCATTCCTGAAGTATATGTTGTATATTTTCTTTGTTTCTCAATTTCAATAACTTAAATGTTAGTGTCTATAGTATAGGAGACCATCCCAAAAGGTGAACCTTCCTGCTTTGTATGGCTTGAGAAGTGAGGCTGGTGGACTATTCACAGGGGCTGCTTCTGGGGATTGACATTCCATGATGGTAATCAAAAGCTTTAGTTCAGGGGAGTAGTTCTCTCTTACTAGATTGAAGAAAGCAGTATCAATTTCACATAGGTGGATCCCCATAATTGGATCATCTGATGCAAAAAGATTAATTTTCAAGATAGGCAAGATATCTTGGTTGGTGATATTCTGGGTTGCTAGATTCATTAGGCAAAGCATATATACTTGAACTGTCTTCATTCTGGTGTTTAGCTCCAGCTTTATGCACTTTAGTCATCTTGCCTCTATACTGTTGTATAGCAATTTCCAACCTGAGCATATGTCTACTAGGGGTCTTCATTTTCATGATGGTTCTTACAGCATTAAATTCCGTAATTACCTGGAAATTTGTGCCTTCTAAGTAATAGTGAAACTTCTCTAGAGCCCACACTAGAGCCAAACATTACATCTGACTGGCTCCATATCTTTTCTCAGAGTCTTTGATCTGTCTAGATATGAAAAGTACCAGTTTCTCTATAGGTTTTTCTTCTTCTATTCTTTCTTGGTGTAATTCAGCTCCTAACCCTTCCATATAAGCATTAATGTACAGCTTCGAGGGTTTGGAGTAGTCTGGTTGAATCAGTAGAGGAGTGGATGTCATAGGTATTTTCAATTCTTCATAGTTTTTTAGCCTCTCATGTGTCATTTCAAAGAGAGTTTTATTGTTTCATATATCATACAGACTTTTAGTTAGCATAGCAAACTTTGGAATGTATTGTCTGCAGTAATTGAAAAACTGAAAAATGATAGTGGCTCAATTTTATTCTTAGGCATTGGCCTGTTCATTACAGCAGCTATCTTATTCTGGTCAGAAGCTAAAGTTAGCCCAGAGACTATATGTGCCAGAGCTTTCAGTTCTCCATATTGAAAGTTGCATTTCTTCATGGATACTTTCAATCCTTCTTTGGAAATAGTCTGGAGGACTAATCTAACTTGATTTGTATGAGTCTCCCAATCACCAGATTATATAATGACATAATCTATATAAACCATCATCCATCCTTGTCTGATGTAAGTTCCTAGAACTTTATCTATTGTCCTCTGGAAGTGTGATGGGACATTCCTTATGCCAAAGGGCATTCTGAGATACTCATATAATTGTAAATGGAACATTATTCTCATAAAACTTCTAATTTCAGGGATTATGGGTATTTGGTGGAGCCCTTTAAGCATATCCATAGTAGTGATGTACTTTGCTTAAGACAAGTTATGCAGAGCATGATAAATGGGGGGGATAGGATAATAGTCTGCATGAGTATGGTTATTCAGAATTCTGAAGTCTACTACCATCCTTGACTTATCATTATGCCAAGCTATGATTACAGGGGTGGTCACATACACTTGTTTATTATGCCCTACTTTCCTCAATACTTTTAGGTTTATGAGTTCTTGAATGTGTTCCTCAAGAGCTACTCTAGATTTAGGACTAGAGGGATAAGCAGGTCTTCTTAGGTTAGGAGGATAAGGAGGCTTAAAATTCAAGGTCAATACCATGTCATGCCCTTTTATATTACCAATGGGATCATCTTGGGTACAGAAAACAGTTTGGTTCTCGAAAAAGACTGTCAATTTATCTTTCTTTTGTTCCTCTGAAAGTTTCTCATTCAGTGCAGCTTGAGAGAATTATTCTTGGTTAAATTCTTCCAAGTGTTTTTTGATAAGTAGAAGAGGGGAAATCTTTTTGGATAGTGCATATCTTAAACTTCTTGTCCCAGTTACCTCCTATAGTGAAGTACCTCCCTTTACTTTGGAACACATCTATGCACTATAGAATTAAAGCATTATTTTCTATTATCAGTTAGTCACATAATCTGTTGATCAATACTACAAATTCCACTTGATTCCTCAGAGATCCTTTAATATGGGCAGTATAATGGGAGAATTACATACTCCAATAGCATTCATAATGGATTTGCATGAGCTAAACTTGGCTTTTGGGACTGGCAACAGGTGACCTTTCCAGTTGGGATCCAATTTGTTCAAGAAATCCATGCAAAAACATGAAGAAAAATCCCCACTGTCTAGTAATAACCTTATGGGATTTTTTATACATTCCTGTTGCATAACAAATCTGACCAGTAGTATAACTCTTACCACTCATTGGTTTAACTGTTAGTGATCAACTCCAGTGACATGTCTAGGAATTATGGAAGGGTCTCATTGTTTGGGAAAACTTGAGTGACCATGGATATTATTGATTTCTATAGAAGTTCCTATATATCCTTCTTTTACATTGATAGGGTTGGTCATGGTTAATTCAGAATTTGATTGTGATCCTTCAGTATCAGCTGTTTCTTCATAGTTCTGGTTCCTTTCACTTGTAGGTTCTTCTTCCATAACTGCTATTTTTCTGTTTGTAAATGGGCAGTCTTGGCTCATGTGCCCATTTTTTTAAAAGTTCCAACAAGTTCCAGGTATTCTTTCTGTGTCCTTTTTCTAATTAGATTTCTTTTTATAAGGGATATTCATCTGAGGTGGTGGTTCCCAGATTTTGTTGTTATTGAAGATTTCTTTGGGGATAGAAGGAGCCTTCTTGTCTAACCCATTCATGTCTATTAATTATTCCAAACAATTGATTGAAGTTGGTAAGTCAGCATCCATACTCACTCTGCACCTCATTCCATGGTTAAGATTTCCAGGACACAGGTTGAGAATTCTTTCATGAAATACCTCTTTATCAGCATCTGGATAGAAGTAGTCTTGTCTCCTCTTCTGTTCTAAGCACTATTTTTGGGGTTTGTCCTAAGAGGGTTCAAATAAGGAATTTTTGAAATTTTTCATCATTTTCAGTTTCCACATCCTAGAACCAAATTTTTCTTTAATTAACAGTTTCCAAGAATTCCATGGTAAGGATCCTAATTCCCCTCTTTTACTGATAAACCAATCTATTGCTACTCCTTCAAAGATACTAGGAAGTCTGACTACAGCTATAGCCTCTGGCAGGTCATAGGAATTTATGGTATAGGCAATAAATTTTATGAAATTTATATGGTTGTATTCTCCTTCACCAGAGAACTTAGGCCATTCAAAGATGGGTGATAAAAGCTTTAGGGCTTGTTCCATTTCAGGAGTAGGGCCAGGTCTCAAATTATGACTCCTGTGCATTCCTGTTGAGGGTGGTGCATAAGGCGTAGTTGTTTGTCTGGGAGGTCTTGGTCCCTTTGTGGTACTCCCCAAGGGGTTGGTCAGACAGACTTTTAAGTCTCTAAGATCATTCTTGATGAAATTAAGTTGCAGGTCCACTTTACTATTAAGCAGATATAATTTTTCACTAAGGAGCAAAATGGAGTTGTTAGTAGTATTAATTAATTCTTCTTTTAATGGATGGAGGAACATAATAAAATCTTCTTGGATAACTGATAAAATTTTTTTCAATAGTTTGGGTTTGAATGGTTTTACCTTGATTTATTTTTTCTAATAAATGTTCTGTGTGTAAATTAATATCTTCCATCCCCACAGCTTTTGATTGATTAATAACCAATTTTGCCACTAATGAGGACAACATATCCAATTGGGTGTAAACACCATCCAAATTACCACGAAAAATCTTGAAATTATGACGCATATCATTAAAAAAGAAAGTAATTAAATCTAAATTTGGTTTAGAAAAGACACTAGGTTCAGGATTAGAAGCTAATTGTGGTACACCTTTATCCACTTTTGATCTACTGATATTATCTGATCCCAATCCTTCTTTCACTTTGGCATTTGATGGGAAGAAGATCTCTTCTTTCCTTATTCTCTGACTTTCAGTTGGACTAATTGATCCCATGTATTCCATTTTTTTACATAGGATTCCACCTCTTTCCTGGGGATCATCTTCTGAAGAGCAATCTGGGAAGCCTTTGCTTGGGATATTATCTTTTTCATAGAGATTAAGTCCTCCTTGGCTCGGGCTTCTTTGAATTCTTGCAAAAATTTCAGGTGCTCTGTGACTAAGCCTTTGATCTTGGCTTCCTGGGCCAGATTCTGCTGGGCTGGCTGCAGGGAACCTCCTTGCAATTGAGGGGGCCTTGATTCTACTACTTTCTCCGGCTCTAGGTTGGGGGAGGTTGAAATTACTTGGCTCTTCTTTTTGTCCACCAACATTTGACTCATGGGCTTGAACCCCCTCATGGTTGTCATTATGGACTACCCCTTGGTTACTGGGGGCTCCTGGCAGAGATCCATAAGAGGGAAAGCTTCCTGGAGCCCTTGTGTTGCGTCTGTTCATGTCAAAAAAGTTTTTTTCTTTGCAAAGAAAAATCCCTAATAATAGGTTAGTTTAACTCACTTAAGTTGATATTTGAAGGCACTAATACTTTATTAGGATTGTATTTATCCTTAACAAGTAATCCAACAGGGTCTTGGTGCCTCCCAATGAGATTTTATCCTGTCGAATCAATGTTCTCAGGATGTCCGGATATTTCTGGTACCTCTTGATCCAAAAGATCAACTTCAGTGGTAGTATTTTCTGGGATAGGAGGGTTTACTGATAATGTGAGAAAAATATTTTATTGGTTAATAAAATATATTGATCCTATTTTAATAAAATAGTTTTTTAAAAAGGATTTTCTACTTAATTTTATATTTTGAAGAATAATTTATGTGGTATTTTTTCCCATCTTTATGCTTTCTCAATAGAACTTGAAAGTTGATATGCCTCACAAGATCTTCTTGCTCAAGGAGTTTATTTAATTGTTTACGGAGAGAAGATATTTCAAGTTGTTCAGCTTGGGTTAAAGCTTCCCAAACAGTTGGTTTATAATCTTTAATTCAATCTTCTTTTCTCAATTTTAAAAGATTGAGATAATATAATCTTAATTCTGCATTGATTTTGAAATCCACTGCAAAATTAATTAACAATAAATCATGGTTGAAAAAGTCAGATAAATTATATCTTTGATTAATTTTATGTGGAATTTCTGGTCCAAGATGTTAAATATAATAAAATGGAATATTTTCCCATAAAGACCCCAACATTCAGCCTCTTGGATTCCAAGACCCTTGCTATCATTTAGCTACTAGAGGTGATGGAATAGATAATAAATATATTATTCAATGAATTCAGAAGAAATCCATAAAATATTTTGATAAAGCTATTGCAAGGCTTATTGGCTTGGTTATGATTGAATATTATTAATCAATATTAATAAATTGATTATTAAATAATTTAATAGAGGGGCCACAATGATACTAGGGATCTTTAACAACAGTCTTCAGGTAATTCACTTTGAAGACACGTAGACCCTGTTACTTTGGAACCTTCAATTTATATTCTGAAAGGAGATATTGCCCAAAGATAACATATATATAAAATATATGATGAAGTGCCAGGGATTTTAAACCAAGCTTCCACAACAGAAGGATAATAAAACTCACTGGTATGTTATTGGATCCTTTAGGTACCTTCTTGGGACGTTTACTTTTTGGTTAAACCTGTTATTGGGGTTAAAAGGTTTTTCAGCAGTTCAAATTGATAAAAAGAGTTTTGGGATGGATAATATTAATCAGAAGAAAGCCATAAGTCACTTAATTATCTCTCATGAGTCTTTGATTACCTTGGAAAGGTTTCTGGATGTATATATATTTGGGTCTGGGGTACCAATAACCTCAAAAGAGCTCTATATTTATAGCTTTTTGGGTCCCAATTCTATCCTTCTGAGGGAAAGGGGGGCTCAAAGAGCTGTGTTCTAAGGCTGGTAGGGTAAACAGTGGTAGCCTGTCATTTTTTTTGGTTCTGTAACACGGGGAATATCTAATCCCCCAGGTTATCGTAATTATTCTAGTTTTTTAGTGATGTTTTGACCATTAAGGATCAAGGGATAAGGGAGGAAGCATGAGAGGAGGATTGAGGTTGAGAGGCATATGCTGGTTGAATGGTTGGAACTCTTTTGCAACTGGCTTATAATTGGCAGCAAAAGAGAGAATTTCTTGTTTTCTCCAAGCATTGACCAGCAAAACTTGACTACAAAAACTGAAACCAAGTTCCAACATCTTCCACATCCAATGTTCCCCAATGTACTCAAAATGTGACTTTTCCATAAAGGGAGAACCAGGAGATAATACTTTGCTGACATGTTTGGCACTAGTTAGGATTTCAAAAACAAAGGTAGAAGATTTCCCTAGCGGTTCACAATTGGGAGGACTTACTTTTTTCCTGAATTTCCTCCACAAAAGCTCATATTCCTCCATACCAAAACCACCAAGAATAGAATAGAGATTGGGATCTGTTTTATACTCATTACAGAGATTTGAACCAGAACTTCCAGAATATTGATCAGACGTAACAGTACAAGGAAAAGAAGACACAACAGATCCAGAGAGAGAAGAAATGATTTTTCAATTTTCTATTTTAACATGTTTTTGCTTTTTAATGCTTTCCAGATCAGAATAGAATGATTAGAAAAATGAGAAATAATCCTCAGTTATGAGGGTTGACCCTTGAGTTGAAGTCCAAGGCTAAAAAAAACTACAACTATCAATAGGATCAACTATTCTGATAAAAAATGAGAGTAATTGGAATTATCCTTCTGCTTCCCCTTAAAAATTGATTTAGGAGTATGACCAGGGAAATCTCTTTCCCAACAACCAGAATCCAAAGAAAAGAGACAAACTTCAATTTTTCTACCATCAGCATTGGGTAGGAGAATTCTGTCCCCAACTTGATCAGAAAAAATCAGGGTAGCATCAAAATCCATTAAGAATGGTCAACCCTGTAAAAATAAAAAGAGCTTGGGATCTGGTTAAATTAAAGGTAAAGAGAAATGAATGGAAGGAGCTTATAACTTCAAGTGTAATGGATCTCATGACAGGAGGAAATGGGCACTCCGGTTGGTTTGATGAATTAACAGATGATGAATTCCACTTGAGAGCACCATGTTTTATATAGACTAAATACATGATTGGCCAACAAGTGGTTGAGTACAAAATGAATAAGGCAAAATTAACATAAGCAGTTTAAGTGACATGGTAAGTGAAATGTTATGCTTGGACAGTCTGACAATCACTACTAAGAACACAGCCCAGTTATATTTTAACCATTATTTTAATACTTCAATAACAAAAATAATATAAATCAAATAAATCCAATCAATGATACTTCAAACTCCAGTGAAATTCACATTTATATATACTCAAATTCTAACACACCCGCTTGACTTGCACTGGAGGAAGTTACTGTCTGAAATGAATCTAACTCTTTTTCTTCAATTAACTTTATGTTCTACCAACTGTTGGAATTATTCTACATACAAGTTAGTGACTGATAACAAGATGAGCTGATTGACTAGTAAACTTCCTGGGGCATATTTTAATTTAACTTCTATCTTTCAGTATGATATCAACTATTTGCTGGAAAATTCTTCAGTTCAAATGTGATTGACTTGTACTGGAATGATTGTGAAAATTGATGGATGATGGATTATAAAAGAAGGTATCATCAGTCCATAGGATTGAGATCTGAAGACCGGCCAAATCAAATTTTGACAATCAATAAAACATTGAATTTCTTGAGCCTTGGATTTGGTCAGATGTTTCTTGGTTGATAAACTTCTTGCTGGCTACAAGGTAATTTAAAGGTGTCCTGAATGGATAAGTCAATGGCTTCAAGAAGTAAGGTAGCTTTGGTAACAATTTCTCCCATCTATCCATTTTTGTCATTGTGGAGGCCATACCTTCCTTTGTAGAGAGGTATGAAGCATTCTGAGAAATTTCCAGAAAATTAACACTCTTGATCAAGGAAGAACAGTCCGGGTTGAGTTTTAGCTCTAAACCGCCAATTTGTAAGAGGTCTACTTTGGTAAGATCATCAAGATACTGTTTGACCAGTTTAGATTTAAGGGAGATTTGTTTGGAGATCAAGAAAAGGTTGAATTTCTCAATGGCACCGGTGACAAATGGGAAGGTGCAATTGTTGATTGCATTGGCGTAGATGACGACGACTTGAAAGTTGGATAGAGCCTTATAGAAACTAGTTTGAGGATGGGCAAGGATGCTCAACAATGGGAACTTGATCTGCCGCTTCCTTTGCTTCTTCTGATCCACAAGGCTCACTCGACCAACGTCCTTCTGATTGATGCCTGACTGTTTCCAATTGGATGAGTTGGAGTTCAATGTTAACTTTTGAAACCGATCAATCAGGTACAGTTGATTTCCAGTCCGGCTTAACAATCTCGCGCCAAAAAAGTTGATCATTTGACTGGCAATTGTCTTATAATTGGGTATTCCAATCCAGGGTGATGCAAACATATTAAAATTGATCGGCTTGACTTGCTCAAAGAATGAAGGTTGCCTGGAATGAAGCAATCCAATCAATAATCTTCCTATGAGACCACCTAAGTAGTAGCCTATGCAACTAAATTTGATCAATTTTCTCTGATTGGATTCGAGTTCTTGTCCCCTCAGATTGATCTCTCGAGCGACATGCTCAGCACAGTAGTCAATTCCATCCTAAGTATTAGTGTTAGATTACATAATTGCTATGAGCAGTTCATTGACTGGTATGTGCCACCCACATCATAGAATGCTGGGATAAGTACACCTCTTCCGGGGTGATCAGCCAAATAGATATGAGTCAACAGCTCCTTACTCAACAGCGCACTTAGCTCAATTGGTAAGAGCATCACTCATATAAAGAGTCTGAGGTTGTGGGTTTGAATCCCACAGTGTTCATTTGTTTTCATATGACTTCTGACATGGTAGCAAGAATTATACAGTCACAAAGACTGCAGCCTAACAGCTGTCAAAAATAACAATCTGTCTTTATCAATGAAATCAAATGGTTGAGTCCCTGCTCAAAGCACAGATGGGTGTTAGATTACATAATTGCTATGAGCAGTTCATTGACTGGTATGTGCCACCCACATCATAGAATGCTGGGGTAAGTACACCTCTTCCGGGGTGATTGGGCAAATGGCTATGAATCAACAGCTCCTTACTCAACAGTGCACTTAGCTCAATTGGTAAGAGCATCACTCATATAAAGAGTCTGATGTTTTGGGTTCAAATCCCACAGTGTTCATTTGTTTTCATATGACTTCTGACAATTAGTCCATTGGATTGAATTGGGTATGAGGATTTTGAGTTGATCATTGGATTTCTGGATCAAGGAGTTGGCGATCTTCCGGAGTGTATTTGCAAGGTAGCTCACATGATCTGGTGAGCTCCAGAGGCCGTGGATGATGACGACTAGACGGACGTTGATTGGATGGATGTATTGGTATTGGTTGACTCCTTCCTCCTCTTCCTCCAACTCAATGGTGTCCTAGTGTTTGTCCTCCAACTCAATGGTTTCCTAGTGTTTGTTGTCAAAGTGGGTGGATAGGATGAGCTTGATAGTCAATTAGAAGGCTCATCCTAATCTCCCCCCCTTGCCAAAAGAGTCAAAGATTGGCTTTCAGGATGAGACTGTTGAAGGCCGACATTTTGAATGAAGTATAGTTGGCTCAGGTTGAGCAAAGGCTTTGAACCATGTAAAATAAAAAGAGCTTGGGCTCTGTTTAAATTAAAGGTAAAGATAAATGAATGGAAGGAGCTTATAACGTCAAGCGTAAAAGATCTCAGGACAGGAGGAAATGGGCACTCCGGTTGGTTTGATGAATTAACAGATGATGAATTCCACTTGAGAGCACCATGTTTTATATAGACTAAATACATGATTGGCCAACAAGTGGTTGAGTACAAAATGAATAAGGCAAAATTAACATAAGCAGTTTAAGTGACATGGTAAGTGAAATGTTATGCTTGGACAGTCTGAAAATCACTACTAAGAACACAGCCCAGTTATATTTTAACCATTATTTTAATACTTCAATAACAAAAATAATATAAATCAAATCAATCCAATCAATGATACTTCAAACTCCAGTGAAAGTCACATATATATAAACTCAAATTCTAACAAACCCAAGATCATAGGACCTTCCAAAAAAGTGATCCAAAAGTGACAAGTTCCAAAAAAATTTGAAAAATCCTAACTGGGACATCTTCAGCAATACCAACCAGTTCACAAGATTGATTCCAAATCTCATAACCCCAGAATTGAAGCTGACACTATGACTAAGCTTGAGCTTGAAGGCCATAGCATCCAAAATGAAGTTGAGCTGAGAACCAGAATTGACAGGAGTGAAACAGTTTTATATGAATCACCAAGATAATAAGGAAGAAAGCCAAGAGGACATGAGTAAAGTTTGGAATCTGAGGAGGGATCTGTTCCACCAGAGTCCTCCATCAAAGTGCCAGAAGTGACCTTCAATTTTTCAGGACCAATCTCCACATGTCAAGGAGAGACCCATTTCTTAATTCCTTCAGAAACAGATGGAGTGATTGAAAATATTTTAGCCACAGATAGATCAGGAATTTTGAGATCTTGAATATTCTTTAATACCCCTTCTATAGCATTGGGGTGATCCTTTGAAATCCCCCTCACAAAACAAACTTTGGGCTGGGTGGAGGGAGCAAATTCAGGTGAAGCAGGAACAGGATCTGAATTTTGAGTCAATTTAGATGAAGGAGGAGGATCAGAGTGATCTTGAACCATTTCCAGGAGTGGCTCCTTTTCCACCTCCATGTCTTCTACATCAGAGGAAGGAGGCTCAGTTGAAGATAAATTTTGAACTGGTTTTTTAAGGATTGAAGTTGGCAAGAAAGTAGTTTTATGAGGTTTGGGTTTCTCATGTTGTTTCCTAGCTGGATCAGATTGATAAGCCCCAGAAAGACTGGAAAAGGAGATGGCTGGAGGGTACAAAGGTTGAAGGTTATCACAAGAAGATAAAAAATCCAAAGATTCCAAAGATGCCTTCATAGGAGTTGGTGGCTGATAAGAGGCCGCCACATGATGGATAAGGAAAGATGAATTGAAAGGGATAAAAGCACCATTAGGAAGAAATAAATGGTTCCCCTTCTGCACCACCAACTTTTCTTCTTTATCTTTCTGGAGTTCAAGACATTGAACAGTTCCATGACCTTGCCTATGACAGTAGTAATATACCAGAGTGGATTTAGGGACAGAGCTAGAGGTTTCTGGAGTATCAAGAGAAGAAATCTTTTGATAAATTTTGTTCTCAAAAGCTTGAAGTGACTTGGTGGTTTTGTCTATAGTAGGAGATTACTTCTTGGACTGAGGATTTGATTTAGGCCTGAAATCTGCCTCCATCTTAATCATAATTTGTTTGGATTCTTTAAAAGAAGGATCATGGACTGTTTCAGCGGTTCTAGGCTTTTCAAAACTCAAAGCTGTTTTAAATTTCATAACTTCATCCACAGTACCCCTAAGGACAAGTAAAACGGGGAGCTTGAATCAATTATCCCTGGTGGTGATCAGTAATACAGACTTGACCATTTCATCCCAAATCCTTTCCTGCACTCCTAGCAAAAAAGATTAGAAAAATTGCACTCAAACATTTTTCACCGTATTGATGTGCTTGTTTTGGATAAGATAATTTTGGATTTAATTGCATGAATTTCTAAAAGACTGATGGTCAGAGGCTGAAGAGACACCACCATTGGAGATGAACTGGAATACAAGAGCATGCAAGTCCTGAAAAGTAAATTGATCTACATCTTTTTTCACCAAATTTCCGAAATTTCTTCCCTTAGAAGCTTCCATTCATGGGATTTGAATCCATTTCACAACTTGATTACTTCCATGACTTCATCAGAGGAGACAAAGAATTGTAACTGGTAGGCCATGTTATATTCACTTTCCCCATCTTCTTCAGCAGCAATTGTGTAATAGTCAAAGAACCATTCAACATTGAAACCATTGAAACCTAATTTCTTGTTATGTGGTTTGATCTTGAACATATCAGGTCAAACAGAGGTGGTTGGAGTACCAGAAGATGCCATTTTCAATAAAAGAGTGCCTAAAGGATCCAATGAGCATAATTCCAAAGTGGTTCACAATTGTGGCAAGAGTATTTTTTCACAAAAAAACAACAAGAATCTTGCCCAGATACAATTGGGAGGACTTACTTCTGAGATAAGTTTCCTCCACGGATAATATCAAAGAAAAGAGAAACAGAAAAAAAAGTAAAATTATTGGCTTTCAAGGTTGATTCCAAAATTAATGGGACTCTAAATCCCAGTTGTTATAATTATGGCCAGAAATTAGCTTAGGCAAATGAGCAGTATTTAAAGCAAAAAAAGTGTTGGACAGCTTTTGTCAATAATTGCTTGATGGGCTCTCACAAATGCGGCAACACGTTGGATGATATCATTGATGAATTCAATTGGATGATGAATGGATGAATGATGGAAAACAGCAGGGAGAAGAGCTCCTTAAGTATGAAAGATTGGCCTCTTGTGAGCCCATGATACAACAAGCCAAAAGGCAAATTTTCCGCCCCAAAAGAGCTCTACAGGCTCTACAGGCCTTGTTACTTGGTTTGGGCTACATCAGCCCACATGGCATCAGTCCCTGTACCCTTAAAACAGGCCTATTCCTGTCCTTTCTGGTGCTTCCATTTTTACAGGGCTGAACCAGCCCCTGTGATTTTCAATCCCTGGCTGGTTGTCCATTACAACCAGCCCTGTTACTTATATTAGCACTTGTACAGCCCTGGCCCCTCATTTGGGCCAGGTGGGACCCAGGACTCACCTGAGTCTGACCAAAATCTCACCTGGGAGGGGTGTAACCGGCAGACATGCCGCCCCCCCCCCCTCTTTCTTTCAAATCCCTGGAGGGGGCGGTCCAATCCCCCTACCAGGGGCCCTGGGGGTTGATACCCCCAGGGTGTTGCTACGGTAAGTGAGCTGGGGGGTGGTCAGGTCCCCTCCATCCCATTGCTCCTCCCCCTCAATAAAGGGGGGGGGGGGGGAGAGTGCCCCTTTGATGGTGGGGAGGTGGTCAATTCTCCCCTACCGCCGGTTGCCTCAATGCAACCAGCTTGGCCGCTTCTTTTGGTGGGGGGGTGATCAAGTTGCCCCCCACCATGACTGGTTGCTGGCTGGTTCCAACCAGCCAGCCCTCCCCCTCCCCCTCCCAATGGCAAGTGAGGGGAGGGGGAGGAGCCGGGACCACCAGCCCCATGGCAGCCGCAAAAACGGCCCCGCGCGGGCCATTGGGCCCCATAGAAGGGCCGGAGGCAAAAACAGAGCCCTGAACGGGCTGCAACACGGGCAGCAGCCTCAAGCAGGCCGCGACACGGGCAGCAGCCCCAAGCAGGCCTTGACGCAGGCGGCCGCACTGAGAGGGCAGCGGCCCCAACCGTGCTGCGGCCCCAATTTGCTGCCCTAAGCACGAAAACTAAGTAAAACATACTTTGGCCGGCCAGCCCGTCTCGCCAAGTATGTATAGATATACCCAGGATAAGGATTATAATTTGCTAAGATAAAGGGGAAGGGCCCCACAGATTTATTGATTGCATACAGTGATGAAAGATCCTGAAAAAAGGCATGGGAGATCCCCTCCTTTTATGGGAAAGAGGCCCTGTAGACTACTGACAAGAGATGACACAATGAGAGTTTAATTTTTTTTCTTTCATTTTATTTTTTTCATTTTTTGAAAGATGATAATGATGATGAAAACAAGAAGAAATATTGACAGAAAGATCATGAAATGTGAAAAAAATGAGAGAACAAAAGGAGACCAGCCTGTTTCATGGATGAAAGCGGGCAGCAGATGAACGTCCGCAGATTTGCAGATGATTTGTGGAATCAGCAGGCAGAGGGTGATTAGACAGATGGCGGGGTGGGAGGATCAAGGCAGTTGCTGATAGGCTTCAGCAATTTGACAGAGATGCTTGCTCCCAATGGGTTGATGACAGGGGGATCTTGATAATTAAAAATGCCAAAATTTTTCCAAGTTGGGAGGCTGGGATGATGGCAATGGAGAGATTACTTGAGGATGGGGAGATGTATTTTTGGTTGTTGGCCGGCCAGATGAAAAAGGGGGATCAAGGGATGAGGGCTGTCAGCGCGCTGACAGATGCACTTGCTTGCGTCAAATGTTTCTAAGAGATTGGATGGTTCAAGGATGTGGGTCATGTGTTGGCCGTGGTTGATGAAGATGATGATGGACATGGGCACTGAAAGCCGCAAGCAACTGCTTTCTGGTCTGTTGGATGCAAATATTGGTGGTGATATCAATCAGGTTGATGATGATGTCAAACATTGGCCGGTGTAAGACTCCAAAAGGTACTAGGCCATGGCAGTTCTGTGGAGGGGAAAGGTGCTGTTTAGGCTTCCCTCCTGAGTGTTACAAAAATATTTAAATGTAACCAAGATCAAAGTCCAGAACCTGGTAAATGGGGGTCCAAAAAGTAAAGGATAAAGATGATAGTAGTCGGTATCTGGGAAACAACACTATCTGAGGCAAGATGGTGCCGGGGAAAACTTGAATAGAAGAAGTCAAGGTTTGTTCAGAGTTCAACAAGACAAGGCAATTGTAAGTAACAACGCCCACAAGCTAATAGCTCTGGTTGTCAGCAGAAGCTTAGGAAAGATGAACTCAATCCCAAACAACCTCCAGGTTCTCAATGAACCTGCCCAACTCTCCGCAATCAAGCACTTGAAGGGTAACAGATAACTGTGGGTGGCCGCACAAGACAAAGATAATTGTTTGAAGAAGCTTCTAGAAGCAAAACAATAAATGATTCAAACAAGAATAAACCAACAATTCTCAAGGGACTCAAGAGTAGCGTGGCGGAATTCAACTTCAAAAGAGATGAAGGGAGGTTTAACACTCCAGGTTTTAAGCTTAATAAAACCTCTTCAGTCAAATGTGACTGGTTCCAGAAAGATAATTAAAGGATGATCAGGACCAGTATGGTCGGATAAAGGGATCAGGAGTGGTGTAACACACTCAAGAATTCAATCAGTCAAATTCTTCTTCAACCAGCAAAGCTATTGGTTGGTGATAAGGATCAAGGATCAAGGGTTTGAGTATGGAGGCTCAAGGATCAAGGGGCAATCATAGATATACCCAAATTTTTGTCTCAGATAAAGGGGAATGAAGACCCCACGGATGATGTATTGCAAGGTGAAAATAATGATGATACCCTGTGCTGATGTGATGTGGGGATAGGATGTGCTCTGATCCAATGATGATGTGGGGATAGGATAGGATTTCCTCCTATGGTGCTCATGGATTGTTCGATGATTCCCTCTCCTCCAAAAGGCAGGGGAGAGCCCCTCCTTATATGGGCAGGAGGCCCTGTTAGACTATGTACAAGAGATACTACAAATGGAGCGGAAAAAGATATTTTTTTTTTTTTTTTTTTTTTAGATAAAGGTGATCAGAAGAATTTGATCACGCAGGCGGGTGGAAATCCAGCATGCCTGACCAGGGTGGGATCTATCTTCATCCCTTCACCTATCCTGCGTCCGTCTGTGGACGGACGCGTGCAACAATACCGGATCACACCCACCCCTTGCCCAAAGACGGAAGGGGTGGGAAAAGAAAAATGGGACAGACCGCCCGCGGGTGTCTGCGGGCGGTAGACGTCACTCTCCAACCCCCACCCAAAGATGGAAGGGGGTGCGAGCTATGGATGGATTGGTGGATGGGAAGGTTGATGAGGAGGCAGGGGGCATCTTGAATAATTGTTGATCATCAAGACCGTTGAGTGAGGAGTTGGACGGGGGAGATGGCAAGCTGGGGAGTGTGTGCAAGAGAGTGGTGAGAGAGATGTTGCTAGCAAACTTGAGGTTGAGATTGAAGGAGAATTGATGGGATTAAATGATTTGGTCAACCAAGCAAACTTGAGATGGCAAAGATGATGAGGGGGCGTTTGACTTGCAATTGACAGAGCAAGTAGACAAGGCAGATGAATCCAAACAACAACAAACAAGCACAAAACCAACAAAGTTGCCAGACAATAAGAGCAAGGGACTGGATGACAAATCTGCCGGAACCTTGGAGGGTACCATGAGTGAGTTTATGGACCAGATGACAAGGGTTGAGATCCTGGAAGGGTTGGAAGGAGGACCAAGTCTAGGGACAAGCACATAAGTCAAGAACAACTTGGTTGTCAGATTGGAGGGAGGACAGCATGACCTGATCAAATAGCCAAGGGAAAAGATGAGCAAGGAGGAGATTGGGACCAAGGTGATGGGAGGAGATGGATTGGAGGTTGAGGTTTGGAGATGAGATCTTGGTCCAAGGGGGTCTTGGCCCGCGCGTTTGGCCAAAAGGAAGGGGGGGGACAAAGAGAGAGGGATCAAACATGCTACCTAGATGGTCAGGCCGAGAGAGGCCTATCCTAGAAAAATGGGACAAAGAGATGTTTGACAGGATGAGGAAATTGGAGAAGTGATACCAAAAAAGAAATTCCGATTTTTTTTTCTTTTTTCTTTTTTTTTTTTGAATAAACCTAAAAAAAAGAACTGTAAAAAAAAAATTGAATTTTTCCCGCATCTGGTCCAGGGTGTCCAGATTTGGTCACCACAGCGCATGCCACTATAAACCAAACAAGGTGGAATTTGGATCTGTGCATGCCACCATCATTAACTTTATGGTGGATATTTATAGAAATGAACTAACATAGGCTCAGTAGTGAACCAGTGGACAAATAAGGTCTCAGAAGTTGGTGGATGGGGTTCTGCAGCACAATAGGAGAGATGCTGAGCTCAACCTTTTTCCTAGTCTTGCAAAGGCAGACAAGGGATCAGCAGCAGGCAGATGCAAGATCCGCAGAACAATTGGAAGAAATTCTGAGCCTTAATCTTGCCTATTGAGGCGGTGAAAGGCATTTCAGCACAGGAAGTGAGAGCCTTCTACTTTCTGTTAATTTATGGGCTTAGGATATCAATAGTGGAGTTGTTTGTGTATAGGTGTGGAGAAGCCTATGGCCAAATTAATAAATTAGCAGACTATCAAGTATGCATTTGAAGACCAAATATGGGGTATGCAAAAGGTTTCAAATTGGGAAGGTTATTTTTGGGATGATAACTTGTGAAAGTTGAGGGAATAATGTGGGGGGATCAAGGGGGATCTGGCAAGGAGGATTGAAGGGGAAACTCCAAGCTGATAATTTTGGGGCTGATTGTCTATTAAACTATTGGATATCACAAGCAATGGTGTAAGTATGTATGCAGATGGATTGGGGCTAGGTGAATCATAGCTGGCAGTCGGAGTAAATTGCAGAGGTGCATAAGCAGGAAAGGTATTGCAGAGGGTGTCTTTTTTAAATGTTCTATTCTTGTTCTCTTGTTTGATTTGAGGTTTGTATATATAGGGCCATTTTTACACAAATTGAAGAGGGGCATGAAATAATTGAATCCTCAAGTCTAATTTATCATCTTTTAATTATTTTAATTCTTATAAAATCAGTAGTATCAGCTCAAACAACAAAGAAAGGAAGCCTTATGGTTGCCATTTAGTGAAATTTTTGTGTATTTGTGTCTAAGAGTCTTGCAAGGTATTTTTTCCCAGTTCATAGTATTGGAGATTGGATGAAGTAAGCCAGGAGTAGAATAATTCCCACACTGGAGCAGAATTTTGGTGGATATTTAGTTCTTTCCACTCTTTTGGGCCACACCTTGTGAACTGGTGCATTCCAAAAATGATGGCTTCTGGGGTTCACATGCCAAAACAGGGGTGTGCCATTAATAATTTAGTTATTTAAAAGAGCCACCCCCTTTATTCTTCATTTCAACACAATTTTAATTATTTTTAATATTCTTTTAAAAGTTTCAACTAGAGTATTTCCCCCAAATATGGGGACAGCCAGGTGCAAAAGCTTGACTGAATTAGATGCATATCCTACATCCAGTTTGCTGCTAAGATTGCAGAGATAAACACTGGCTACTGAATGGTTTTTGAAGGATTTCAACAGCAGTATTTTACAACCCTCATCAAACCAATGTTTTTATAGGAGTAGATTCTTTGTTTTTTTTGAGTTACAGGCCATTATTTGGCATGCACAGATTGACACACCAATATTTTTGGCATGCACACTTTTTTGAGGATATAATCCCTTTTGAGGGAAATATAAGGGCAAATATTGCTTATATCAATCCAACTTCATTAACAAAGGAAAGAGAAGGAAATTTAAATCATAATGAAAAAAAGAATTACATTAATATGTTTAATAACATGGAAGTTATTAAAGATTCAATTCTTGTGAAACACAACACAGGAATGTCACTGAGAGTCAGTCTCAGTCCAGTGACTCCAGAAGAGGAACCGGATGATGGCTCCATTGAAGAAAAGCAAAGAAATAGAATAGATGCAATGAACCTATTGATTAAGAATGAAATGTATAAAGGAAATGCTAAAAAGAAAGCAAAAAAACCATACAAAGACATAAAAAGCAAAAGAGAAATGCCTGAAGTTTTCAGGTTCACCGCTATTCCATTTGTAACACCTAGAAAAATAAAGGTGCATTCCAAGCAGGCTTGGAATAAAAATAACTGCTCAATAAATGCTATTGAGCATTTCAAATTCATAGCAGTCCCGGTTGTCACTCCAAGGAAGAGAGTAATACATAGTGCTATTAAGAAAAAAAGGAAGAAAGTAAAGTTGCTTTAATCCTCATGTTGTAAATGTCTTTTCCGTCTCTCCTCTTATTGTAAATAGTCCTCATCTTGTGTTCATCTTGTGTGTCCCCATGTCTTCGATGAGAGGTCCCTTCAATATAAAAGGACCCCTCATCCCTCCCTCATTTGTATTGGATTCACTTTCACATTCATACACACTCATTCACTTTGTTATCATACCAATCAATATTATTTAGTCTCAATTATTTACTCTACAAACCAAATTGCTACTCGCAAGACACCTCCTCACACAAACTCTTTTGGAAGTCACAAATCCACATGCCAACAAAAGATTACTTTTTGGTGTGCAGACTTCTGCACACCAAGAAAATTGGTGTGTAGATGTGTGCATTCCAAATTCATCAGCATGTGGGGTGAAAATAAGGAAAAATTGGTTTATTATTAGTAATTTTGTGGCCTCAAAATAGACAGATGCTTTTTTTTATTTTTTTAGTTTGTTGTGACAGATACTAGTCTAGCTTCCTATCCATCTACTAATGCTTGTGTGATTGTATTTTTACATTGAAACAAAACATATAAAACAGAAACAATAGAATATTTCCCAATACCCTCTGCTAGTATTTTTCCAGATCCCCAATATACCAGGTGAGACAAATCTTTGAGAAAAAATCAGAACCCAAGTCCAGCCTGTGCCATACCCAATTTCTTCATGCAAGAAAAATAATGGGTCAAGCATTGGGTTTGATCCAATATTGAGTAGTTTTTGTCTGGCCCTTCCCAGTTGCATCAAAACTATCCATTAGTTGAAATTGGGGTGTGCTATCCCATTCTTTCCACCAAACCCTTAAGAGCATCTACGCTTGTCTCAATAAAATCCTTGAAAACTTTGACAAGGTTTTAAGGTGCGCAAGGGTGGATAACTATCAAAACTCAATTTTAAACCCTTTTTAAAATGAATAAGGACTGTGCAAAAGTTATAGAGAAGCTGGAAAGCAGGTCCCACCATTTTCACCTCCAAAGATCCCCACTTGATAAGGGCTGGTACCACCCCCAAACATGGCAAAAATGATTGCTTTGATGTCATTACAATTTCAAAAAAAAATTAGAAAAATTCCAAGTAACGTCAAATGAGTGGGGGTTGTCAACGGAAGTTATCAAGTCAAAAGGGGGGGTATTATAGGGTGAATTTATGGAGGTGGAGGGCCGGGGGAGAAAAGTTAAAGTGGGGCTCAACAAGATTTTGCTTTTCAATCCTCAACAATGATCCATAAACTTAGGTGGTGTTGGTTTGCAAGGTGTATTTGCAACTTTAACCCTCCCTGCCTTACAAATAGAAGTTACAGTGGGTTACAGTTAAGGTGCTTTTGGCTGCCTGGTCTATCTGTAGCTGTAACTCCCCTGGCCCACAAAAATTAAGTTACAGGGGTTTACAGGGGAGTTAAAGCTTCAAATTTAAAAATTGTGTTCTTGGAAACTGCTGTAACTCCCTATGTGTAAATTCTATGGAATTTAAACTCCCATGCTGCCCTCTGCAAAAAGAGGTTACAGAAAGTTGCAAGTTTTTGCCCTTGTAACTATCTGTAAAGATCTCTTTTCCTGCCCAGTCCAGATAATTACAGTTACAAAACCATGGGATTTTTGGCTGCATGGCCCTGGGTGTAAAGTTATGCAATCTGACCATCCACCATATTAGCCGCCGGCCTCAAGGTTAAACCAATTCTGGATCCAAATATTGGTAAATTATGATCAAATCTCTCACTTAACTGACCATCCACCATATTAGCTTCCAGCCTCAAGGTTAGGCCAATCCCGGATCCAAATCTTTGTAAGGAGAGAGAAGGATTCCCAGGGCAGGTGGACAATTAGGTATTTGACTATCTAAAAGGTGTGTGACATCTTGGAAATTTGTGAAATCCTATGGGTTAGATTTAGTGACATAATTGTGCCTTACAAAGTCTCTTAACATCCCCTCCCCCTCCCACAATTAGGTCCTTGTACCACTCCAATACCTATAGCTCCTGCCATGTGTTTTTTGTGGCCCAGAGCTTTGGTCATAATGTTGGGAAGCTGAGTTTCCAACCGTGTCATTTCAATGGAAATTTTTCACCACTGTAAAAATTTTTTGGCAAAGTAAAAGCCCTGCTTAGTTAGTGCTTCTGCTTAGTCAATGCATTTTTGGTGGCAACCAAGATTTCTGCCAGATTATCACAGTAGATGGTTGATGGCAGCCCAAAGTTGATATCAGCTAAAGTCAGCCAAAGATGTGCAAGAATATGTGGCCCCTGCAATCAGGCCACATATTCTGCTGCACAGGTAGATAGTTCCACAAATGTTTTCCTTCTTGCTCCCCAAGCCACTGTGTTCCCCTTTTTTAGGATCATGTACCTGCTTTTAGATTTTTCATCCTCACCTCCAAAGTTTTCATCCACCCACATTTACAATCCTCCAGACCCACTGCGCAGGTATTGGAGGAATTTTTTGGATGATCCTTGCAGGTATCCAATGAAATGGTCAAGCCCTTACCAGCGTGTAAACAAAGGGCATGGTTTGAACCTAACAAGAAAATTGATTGCATAGGTGATGTCTGTTATAGTCCCGCAGGATAGATAAATCAGAAAACCTAAAATTGATTGGTATTTGAATTTTTCCACTGCCTTGCAAAGGTTCATCTTGACCAATTGCCCAGACATTGGTTCCCTCTTCTGGAAAGTTGGTCTGGGGTAGTCTGCTACAATTTCCTTTTCAAAGAGTTCTTGATCCAGCATTAATTCCCCTCCAATCTGCTGCACTCTGATCCCAAAAGTTTGGTCAATGGTTTATTTCCATTTGATCTTCAGTTTAATCTCCACTCCTTCCCTAAACCCTAGAATCATCCCCTCCAAAGAGGCCAATACCACCCTGTCATCCACATGTACCCATAAAATCACAAACTTGTCTCTGTCCCAAACCAAGTAGAGGGAGTCCTCAATTTCACTTGCATGCAAACCAGCCTGCCCATAAACTTCCTTGAAGTGATTCCACCAGCATTTTTCCACCTTTTTTTTCCCTTACATGGAATTCTTAAGTTTCATCACAAATCCTTTCCACTCCGGAAAGACCAGGACGGGTGGCTGCACGTAAACCTCCCCATCAATGGGCCCATACAAGTAAGCTGCACTGACATCAAATCTTGCCAAATGAAAAGAGATGTTGTTTGAAATTGCCAGGAGGAGCCGCAAAGCTTTTGGAGAGGTGTTATGTGCTTAGTTTTTGCATACATTGATTCCCATCCTCTGGATACATTGCTCAGCAACATATCTTTATTTCTACTGAATCAGGTTGCCATCTGCATCCTGCTTGCATACTAGTATAAATATGGCCCCTAGGATCTTCATACCCTTATGTGGCCTAAAGGGTTCCTGTAAGGGTCTTTGATTTAATTTCCAAGAAGATTTTTTGACTTAAAACTAAAACTGCAGAGTAGTTTCAGAAATAGACAGGACAAAAATGACTGAAAAAACAAGAGGGAAGATCATACCCAACTAAGCAGAAATGAACAAGACTAGGAATGGAGAAAGAGATGATGGTTAATTTTGAACACATGCCTATATATGAATTTTATTTTTATGGTACAAGAGTTCCAAAGTAAAAGAAGGTGAAAGAATAATATAAGGATGAGAGGATGAGGAAATTGATGAAGGAAATAACGTTGCACAAAATTAACTTGAAACCTCTGCAATGACCAATCTTCTTCAATTGTACCTTCAGTCAGGTTGAGAGTTTTGATTTTATCCTGAGCAATTGAGAGTGAGGAATGAAAGTGAGAATTTTGGTGCTGAAACAATTCCTGGAGACGTAGACTTTGGTATGAAAAGGAACTGGCATGGCCATACAAATGAATATGCATATGTTACCTCCTGTCCAATCTAACTTTCTGGGAGGGCAGATAGGTCATAGACAACTTAAAAAGAAGAAGAAGAAATAGAAGAAGAAGAAATAGAATAAGAAGAAAGAGAAGAAGAAAAAAGAGAAGAAGAAGAAAGAGAAGAAGAAGAAAGAGAAGAAGAAGAAAGAGAAGAAGAAGAAAGAGAAGAAGAAGAAAGAGAAGAAGAAGAAAGAGAAGAAGAAGAAAGAGAAGAAGAAGAAAGAGAAGAAGAAGAAAGAGAAGAAGAAGAAAGAGAAGAAGAAGAAAGAGAAGAAGAAGAAAGAGAAGAAGAAGAAAGAGAAGAAGAAGAAAGAGAAGAAGAAGAAAGAGAAGAAGAAGAAAGAGAAGAAGAAGAAAGAGAAGAAGAAGAAAGAGAAGAAGAAGAAAGAGAAGAAGAAGAAAGAGAAGAAGAAGAAAGAGAAGAAGAAGAAAGAGAAGAAGAAGAAAGAGAAGAAGAAGAAAGAGAAGAAGAAGAAAGAGAAGAAGAAGAAAGAGAAGAAGAAGAAAGAGAAGAAGAAGAAAGAGAAGAAGAAGAAAGAGAAGAAGAAGAAAGAGAAGAAGAAGAAAGAGAAGAAGAAGAAAGAGAAGAAGAAGAAAGAGAAGAAGAAGAAAGAGAAGAAGAAGAAAGAGAAGAAGAAGAAAGAGAAGAAGAAGAAAGAGAAGAAGAAGAAAGAGAAGAAGAAGAAAGAGAAGAAGAAGAAAGAGAAGAAGAAGAAAGAGAAGAAGAAGAAATAGAAGAAGAAGAAAGAGAAGAAGAAGAAAGAGAAGAAGAAGAAAGAGAAGAAGAAGAAAGAGAAGAAGAAGAAAGAGAAGAAGAAGAAAGAGAAGAAGAAGAAAGAGAATAAGAAGAAAGAGAAGAAGAACAAAGAGAAGAGAATAAAGGAACCAGATTTTCTAACAACACCAAAAACCAAAAGTTCCCAAACGCCCATGTCATCAAACCTTTGGATCTCTTCCTAACCCAACTTTCTCCATTCCACCAACCATTCACTTTTTAAGGCCTCTGGAATTGATTGCAGAACAGCTCTGTTGATGGTCCTTGGAAGAGCTTCAATGATTTCCTGCTTGGCTGCTGCAATTCTTTTGATGTCTTCCTCTCCTAGATGGAAGGGTTGGCTGATTATATCTTCTGGCTGCTCTGTTGATGATTGGACAGGTAAGGTTTGAAAGAAAGGGAAAATGGCAGATGTCTAATGAATGACCTGACGCTCTTTCTCAGACCAATCAAGCCATCCAGCACCCCCAGGTTGGAAAGCAAGGAGGCTGAATCACTGACCCCATTCTTCCAGTTTTCCTTGCCACCCTTCAGGAATTTATACAATGGCTTCTTCCCCAAAGGGGTATAGAATAGCCAGTTTAGGCATGTTAAGGGATAGCAGCTCCAGTGGTTATTTATTTCCTGTCCTGGAGTTTGGAAACTTGTTGATGATATAGTTGGCTAACTGATATGAGAAAGACCAAAACTTTGGGTCCATTCTGCTCTCATTGAGCATAGTCTGTGCCATGTTTCCCAGGTTTGGTTTCACCATTCTTTTCAGGGTGGTATGGTGGAATAGGCGCTATCTGAAAACCCAATGGTTCAAGTTTCTGCCTAAGTAAATTCTGCCTCATTTTTGCTTTGGATAAAATTTGGATTTGAGCTTGGTTTACCTTCAATTTCTCCATCCATCCCAAGATTTTACCAGGAACATCCAACCATGACTTTGAGATGGACACAAATGTGTAACTTGAAGCGTGATCACAGAATTTTGGAAGGAACCTGGCTGCTATGAGGTCCTTCTTGAAGGGCCCAGCCACATTGGTGAAAAAAAGGTCCATAGGCTCTTGCCTTGTGATGCCAGATTCTGTGCCAGGGGTCCTCCTGTCCAGAACTTTGGAAATTGTGCACAGCTTGAAAAAAAATGATCACCATGGGCCACTAATATCTTCTGGGTAGTGCCTCTTTAGGAAAGCTCTCACCACAGACTCAGAAGCATTCCCAAGGAAAAAACTCCACTTTTATGGTTCAAATGAAGTTCTAGATATAATCTTCATTGCTATGCACTGTGTATTACATGCAGGTATCACCCAACAGAAGATTCTCCTGTGGGGATGGTCTCTTTCTGTTAACCCATTTGATATTTTATCCAATCTTCCTTCTGTTTTTGATATCAATTGTCCACACGTACTTCCAATTAGTTTTTTCACCAGTGTGGTGGCAATTTATAGACACAGATTGGTAAGAGGTTGTGGGCAGCGCACTCAGCAATGAGCGCGAGCAGGCTAAGGATTTGTGCAGCGCACTCAGCAATGAGTGCAAGTAGGCTCAGTGTGTGGGAAGTGCTGCGGGCTCAGAAGCTTCTGCTGCATGGGCAGTTGGCTCAGAATCAGTGAACCAAACCTGGCTACAGAAGGTGTGTCAGGTGTTTATGGTAAATGCAGGGGGCTCCAAGTACGGCGCTGAGGGCACCATGAGAAGGACAAACCACGCAGACAGGGCGTCAATGGGTGTAGGGTGACTTGGGTTGCAAAGGACAGGCCCGGAACGGGCATAAGAAAGACAAGCTGGATTGAAGTAATGGCACAAGTATGGGAGAAGGAGGATAGGGTTGGTTTAGGGTTTCTGCTTCTCAGGGTTCTTTCCATTTGTTGTTGGATTGTATTTGTGCTTGTACCTAGGTTAGGGTGTTGGTGAAGGGTAAAATACCTTCCCCCACTTCCAAGAAAAGGAAGAGAGGGACATCCAATCCGTTGGTGTGGTGAAAAATCCAGGACACCCCATGTACAGGGAAATTTTTTTAATTGTTTTATATATTCTTTCATCTACTATCATCAAATATATATATATATATATATATTCCCTGTGTCCCTATGGAAACCCTTCTATTTTTCCTTCTTCCAGCTTCTCATTGTCCTAGCCGTCTAGGTAGTCATCTCCAGGGTGTCCAAATCTCCAGATCCTCCGTTGAATTCTCCCTTTTTGCACTTTTGACCCAAATTTTTGGCCAAGCGCGCGCAAACATTCATACCAACCCTCATCTACCCATCCTCTCTTCCTCATCCCGGAGGAAGACGGCCGACGTTACCAGCTCATCCCATCCTTGTTTCCAACTTGCAATCAGTGCTGATTTTCACACCCAACAGACCAGAAAAGCTATTCACCAGGGCCAAATTGGGGTCTCTGGCTGACCAGTGACACAAATTCACTCTTTTGGCCACTGTTGTCCCCATCAAGTATCAAAAAGTTCACCATGAAATCACAATGGTTGATTCAATTTTCCACAATGCTGTACACAATAGTTCTTGTGGGTTTCACCTTGATGGAAAATGGAAGTCTAAAAAATTTCACGTCTGCAGAAAATGAGAATCACTTTGATTTCACCTTTCTGAAAATTGAAAGTCACCTTTATTTCCCAAATCATGACCTTTTAATTCTGCCATTTCCACCAAGATCAAAAAAGAACAATTTTGGGAAAAAAACAATTTTGTGAAACATGTTGATTTTTTTACAGGGAAATCAATTTGTGAAGGAAGATTTTTGATTGGAAAAAATGATATTAATGATATTAATTTGTTTTCAGTTTTTGCCATTCTCACTTTTCACAGATTGAAAATGATAATTTCACAAAGCCCCATATCCTCAACAAACTGTTGGCATTTTCTTCCCAGGAAAAGATTGCAGGCCACAAACAGTCTATAACAAATGCAAGTATCCATACATGAAAAAATAAAAACCCTCCCTGTGACAAATGAAATTGGCGCCAAACTTATCCCAACAAAAAAAATATATAAATAAACAGAGAAAAAAATTAAGAAGGTTATAGCAAAATCCCAAATAATCTTCTGTTCTTAGCTGGGTGTTACACTGCCTAGCATTTCAATCAAAATGAGTTTAAAAATGATTTCACAAAATTTTCCCCAGGTTTCACTTCAATTTCACAAGGGAACCACCTCAAATCAACTCACAGTTCACTTGTTTTTTTGGTGACACACCTGGGGCATAAGCCCCACTTTTCTTGTAGGTAAAAAATGTGCCATCACACATGATACAAGGTTTTCCTCTTCATGATATTCCTTTGAGTTATTCAAGCCATCCCAGGGCTGGAAAAATGGGTTTCCTACCTGGTAAAAAACCCTCAATTAAGTGCATGAATGTCATAGACTTCCATCCCTTCGCTTATTCTCTACCAACTCCACAAGTTTGAATGGTCCAGGATTTATTTTCAATTCCCAGATCCCTCCCATATAATTTCACAAGGGAATCATTTCAGATCAACTCATAGGCCACTTGAACATTTTAAAATGTTTTATGGATGGTTTTTTGCAGAAAAGGCTTTTGTTTCATACTTAAAAGATTTATTTCATGTAAAAAACGTGGATATTTCTGCCAAAAAGTGCAGAATCCAAATAGATAACTCCCTAAATGTTTCACATGGAGGATTGAAACAAAACTAAGGTGGAACTCACTACCAATAATGGGAAGAAGAATCATATTGGGATAAAAAAATAAAGCCAGTTTGAGGCTTCCAGCAGGAAATGAAGGCAAGGCTGCAATGAAGTTTAAAGCACCAAGTAACATTTCAACAAAATCTTCAACAACTGCCAAGGCATGTGGTGTTAAATTTTCCTTTCTAAGATAAATCCTATTCTTCCTCATTCTCCTAGCCTAGATGGGGCTTTTGTGTTCCATTTACTTCACATAAATCAATTTTCTGCATGAAGGGTGCTAAAATCTTTAACCCACAACAATCATCTATTTTAAATAGCCTTCTCCTTTCAGGATTTATGGTATTCTTTCTCAATACTCACCTGAGGAGCTGCCTTAGTTTCCTTTATTTTGCATGCATTCTTTGATCAACATGTTTTTTTTGTTGGCTTTCTGTGCTCAAATGTCTATCATCCTGGTGGGATTGTCTTTTTTCAAAAAATTCCCTTTACTCATCATCTCAGAAAAGAACCCTTCTATCTCTGTCACTAAAAAAACTCCAATATGAGCCTAGGTTCAAAGGCTACATGCTTGGATTTTCATTCAAAGCCTTAAATGAACATTTTTACAACTCAAAATGCCCCCCTGCAACATATTTATGCCATTTACTGTCTGCATAAGTTTTTTATTTAAGCTTATCTAACTACAAATCAGATGTAGGAAGGAATGCCCATTGAGCATGGCGTGGCCACAGCCCAAAAAAAATCAAACACCATCAACAACAAAAGCCCACACATTGCATGGTTTCCTTAATGGACCCATTCGCGCATGTGAACCAATGTCTCCAGCATGCAAAGGCCAACTAATATTGACCAGAGCAACTCCGCAACAATCATTGTTTGTCAGTATTTTAGACTTACAAAGCAGGATTTATTTTATACAAGAAACTTGTTTCTTATAAAAAGAGTGAATTTACTTTACAGACTCATCATAGTGTGTATTTCATCCACATGAGAGGGTGGGCAGAGGAGGGACTACACTCTTATGTGGTTTTAGTTTCACCATTGCTAGTGCATTGATGTGCACTCCCATATAGTAAGGCATGCATGAAAATTTTGGCTGAAAGAACCCAAGTGTGGTCCAGGTGACTTGAGCCCCAGCACCAAGGTTAAATTACACAACACCACTAAGTGTAAACCACTTAAAACACACTTCACTTAAAGTTTTGAAAACCACACTCAATTTTGAACACACCTCACCAACTTTTGAACATTTCTCACTTGATTTGGAACACACCTCAACCTGCCACACCCTTACTCAAGTGGAATTCAACACTCCTCACCCTGCACACCCTCACCTGAGTTAATTTGAACAATTTTTACCCGTTTTTAACACTATTCACCCTTCCAACCCTGACAAAAGTGAATTTGAAGAATTATTACCCAATTTTCAACACTCCTCAGACTGCTAAACTCTCATCAGAGTGGACTTCAACACTTCTGACCTAATTTCAAACAGACCTCAACCTGCTAAACTCTCACTGAAGTGGAGTTCAAAACACCTCACCCTGATACACTCTCCCCAAAAAGGATTGCAACACACCTTGCCCAATTTTGAACACACCTTACCCCGTTACACTCTTACCAAATTGGATTTCTACACTCCCCACCAATTTTGAGCACTCCTCACCTGCTACAATCTCACAAAAGTTGATTTCAACAAACCTCACTCATTTTGAACAAACCTGAGCCTGCCATCCAAACAGGAGGATTTTGGTGCAACTTGGATCAAAGCATGGAAGTTGCACAAAAATGTTAGTGTTTGGATGCATGAATCCAAACAGGAGGATTTTGGTGCAAAGTGGATTAAAGCATGGAAGTTGCATGAAAATGTTAGTGTTTGGATGCATGCATCCAAACAGGAGGAGTTTGGTGCAACTTGAATCAAAGCACGGAATTTGCATAAAAACTTTTGTATTTGGATGAATGCATCCAAACAGGAGGATTTTGGTGCAATGTGTATTAAAGCATGGAAGTTGCATGAAAATTTTAGTGTTTGGATGCATTCATCCAAACAGGAGAATTTAGGTGCAACTTGGATCAAAGCACAGAAGTTGCACAAAAATGTTAGTTTTTACACTTGACATTACAAGCTTCTTTCATTCATTGCTCCTTGCCTTTTACTTCATTTGAGCTCAAGCTATTTTTATCTTTTACATGGTTAAAATCCTACGCTCAACCTGAGCCAACTGTATTTCATTCAATTTGTTTGCCTTCAATAGTCTCATCCTGAGATTTTACTCTGTTGCAAGGGGGTGAGATGGGGATGAGCCATCTAATCAAACATAATGACAATCATCAAACTTGAACTTGACCAAATCCAACAATCACTATGTTACCTGGAGCATCCACACCTCAAGAGTCCAAATATTTCATGTTACTGGTACAAATGGGAAAGGATCTCAATCTTACGTTTGGAAGTTTTTTGAAAGGCCTCAATCTGAATTTGATCTTGCTGAGTGTCAACATTGCAGTTACCAACTTTGATAGAAAAATCTAGCAACAGCAATAGAACAATCTAGAAGCAGCCTTCACCTTCTTCACCACCAACTTGACCTCAAGCTGACCCATACTCATTCTAAGCTTCCTCCAACAGGTGGATGAGTTTTCACTGGTCAACTGCATTGGTTGAGCATGCAAGAAATAAAAAAAAGGGATGAACCAAGAGGAAAAGATAAACAGTTTCATATACCAGTTGTACAAGCCTTGATCAATGGTTCTTTGGATCCAAGGAAAAATACGAAACCAGGCCGTGCTCTATCATCATCACAACAATGCACTTTTTACCCAACCAACCTTCATGGGATCACCCTGGAAGCCCTTGATTGATACCCAAATGCTACCGCTAGTGTTGTTCATCACACCATAATAGTTTTAGAGTCTTGACTCCCTTGTCCTAACACCAACACCCCAACATTGCAATGGAACTTTGATCTCTGAATCAACCATTCCAAGCCAAACAAATTTTTCAAAATTTAATCTCATCATTCTTATTTTTTCTAATTTCTCCAAGGCCTCAAACCTTGTTTGACTTATGGCATCAATCCTACCAATGATGATCATCATCATCCCAGTCTAGAACTTCATTGCCAACATCTAGGTCAAATCAACCCCCACCTTGCTAACATGTATGTTCAGAGGGCGTACGCGGGACCAATTGTTTCAGGCAGATACCCGTCTTTAGAGATCTTCAATTTGATGCTTGGGTGCCAGGATGTGATGTCCAATGATTATAATGCTCTGGTGGGGCGGGTGTCAAACTGTTTTGTTTGGTTTTCAGCCTTGTGATGGATCCCACTTGTGATTCATCTAATTGCAAGACAATTGAGTTTGACCATTGTCTTGTTAGGTGGTTGTGGTGGTGTCTTCAGGGCGGATAGAGAGGGTCTCATCAACTTTTAACTAGGCAGTCTTGGTTTGAGAGGTGGATCAAATTCAGAATCAGGAGGGACGGTCTTA
>CM062631.1:5650039-5787539 GCA_025617555.3 Puccinia polysora
TATCACATATCAGAGTGCGTCAACCAACTCAATCAAGTTTTCTCTACACAATCAAATCCAGACTTGAACAAATCCAACGCATCTACAAGTCATTCACTTTTAAACTCAAGAATTTTCCGGAAAATAGTAGAAACTATACTTTGAAGATAGCAGTTGTATTCAAATATTCCTCAGGAAGTATACAAGTCATTCAGCTCATCTTATTAATCAGTCACTAACCTTTATGTAGAACTATTCCAAAAGTTAGTAGAAAATTATGTTAATTTAAGAAAAAGAGTTGGATTCCTTTTTAGGATGGTAGCTTCCTCCAGTGCAAGTCAAGAGGTCTGTTAGATTTTGATTTTTCTTCTATTTTAATTTCACTGGAGTTTAAAGTAAAATTGATTGTATTGATTTGATCTTACTAATGTTAACCTTAAAGTACCAAAACAACAGGTAAAATATAACTGAGCTGTGTTGTAGTATTGTGATTCTTAGACTGTTTAGTGATAGCTATCAGACTGTTTAGTCATAGCATTTCACTTTCAATGTCACTTAAACTGCTTATGCTAATTTTAACTTATTCATTTTTGTACTCAACCACTTGTCAGCCTGTTTTGTATTTAGTCTATATAAACATGGGGCTCTCAAGTGGAATTAATGATCTGTTCAGCCAACATATCAACTGGAGTACCCTTTTCCTCCTGTTCTCAGTTCAATTACGCTTGGTGTTACAAGCTCCTTTCATTCTTTCCTCCTTGCCTTTTACTTCATTTGAGCTCAAGCTCTTTTTATCTTTTACAATAAGTGTCATGAAGGATAAACTAAAAGTAATTTGGAGCTGATTTTTCACTAATGCAACCAAATATGAAACACAGGTGAACGACTAGAAAAAAACCAGTGAAATTTGTAATATAGACTTGGTAGTTTTACATAAAAGTGATGAAGTAAACTTTAAAATAATTTTTTTATGAATACTGGAATTAATCAGAATTAAGCTGTTATTGCATTGTGGAAAATATTGATCACTGAAATTGGGGTTGGGATATCAAAATATGCAATCTTTAATTGGAAATTTTTATTTAATAGGGAATTTCAAGTGAGTCCTGGTTGAATCAATGTGAACATTCAAGTGAATTCAGGCTTTTTCCTTGGGGAATTAAAAGTGACATTCATTTTCCACTATGGTGAATACAATGTGAATCATGTTTTCTTTTTGATTTAAACTTAGGTGAACTAAAGAATACTCATTGGTGAAGAAAAGTTTCCCATAAAGGGATTCAATTGGCCAGAAAATGGGACTGGATGGTGACATGAAGTCACTGGCCATCCAGAGACTCCAATTTGGCCCTGGTGATTGCTTGCAGCCATTGGTGTCTGCGCTGGTCACTCCTTAATCAACCCCTATAACATTTCCACCTCCATTCTCATCACCCTTGGTTTGCTCACCTGACAACCAGAAATCTGTTGCTTGTGGCCTTTGGTGTTGCCATTGGTCATCATCCTTCCCATCAATCACCCTTGACAGCAATCAACCCTTTGACAACCATCAACATCACCTTCCCACTGTCATTGGTGACAACAACAAAGCCCAACCATTGATCCACTCCCCTTCACTCCTTGCAACTAAAGTTTCTCTCCATCCATCTGCAACCACTGTTGCCTGACCATCAGCAACCACTTTGAACCTTGCTCATATCCTTCATCCAACCGCTGCCATTAATTGGCTTTTGCAACCTTGCACTGGAAAACACATGGAAGTTTATCCACTGCTACTTTCATCCTCAGCTCTGGCCTGGTTTCCTTGATTTCTCATTTTTTTTTTCATGGCCCAATCATGCTGTTGCTTCTGTTTGTTGTTGTTTTTACTATTTTCACTAATACATATATATGTATATATTTATTTATGCACTCATTTTTAGTTATATCTTGTAAGTAGGGTACAGGGTCTCTTTCCCATATAAGGAGGGGCTCTCCCTTGCCTTTTGACGCACCTATCTATCTTAACATTGATTAATCATCCATCTTCTAAGTGAATCAATAAAATCCATGGGGCCCTTCCCCTTTATCTGAGCATCCTTATCCTGGGTATATCTATGATTACCCCTTGATCCTTGAGCCTCCATGCTCAAATTTTTGATCCTTCCACTGTGACCTTATCCCTTATCACCAACCAATAGCCTTTCTGGTTGAAGAAGAATTCATTTGGTTGGATTCTTGAGTGTGTTCTACCGCTCCTGATCCCTTATTTGACCATACTGGTCTTGATCATTCTTTGATCATCTTTCTGGAATCAGTCAAATTTGACTAAGAGGTTTCATTAAGCTTGAAACCTGAAGTTGTAAACTTCCCTTCATTTCCTTAAAAGTTGAATTCCACTATGGTATTCTTGAGTCCCTTGAGAAGTTTTGGGTTATTATTGTTCAAATTTGTTACTGCTTTGCTTCTAGAGCTTCATAAAAAAAATTGCTTTGTTTTTTAAAGACACCCAAAGTTATCTGGTACCCTTCAAGTGCCTGATTTCAGAGAGTTGGGAAGGTTCATTGAGAACCCGGAGGTTGGTTGAGATTGAGTTGATCTTTCCTAATCTCTCTCTCTCTCTCTCTCTCTCTCTCTCTCTCTCTCTCTCTCTCTCTCTCTCTCTCTCTCTCTCTCTCTCTCTCTCTCTCTCTCTCTCTCTCTCTCTCTCTCTCTCTCTCTCTCTCTCTCTCTCTCTCTCTCTCTCTCTCTCTCTCTCTCTCTCTCTCTCTCTGGTCATGCCAATTGGGGATCCAAATCTTGGTAAGGAGAGAGAAGGATTCCCAGGGCAGGCTGCTGATTAGGTATTTTAATATCTACAAGGTGTGTGACATCTGAGACATTTGTGAAATCCTATGGGTTAGGTTTAGTGGGATAATTGTGCCTTAACCGCATCTCTTAACACTGGGTACTCATCAAAAGCTACAGTTACACCTACATGTGGCAGACAAATGCAGCCTTATGGATCCTTGTTGAGGATTTGCTCCAGTGGAAAATTATTTAGTGCTATCAAGCCCAAAAATGGTGGCCCAATTGGGTAAATCCTTGATAAGAGCATCCACAATATTTTTCAATACCTTTTCATTAGCTAAGCCCTTGTTATCTAAGAAAGAGTAATCAAGGGCTTTAGCAAGTGTGAAACACAACTGAACTTGTTAACCCACAAGCCAGATAGCTAATGAGCCTTGGCCCACAATCAACCACCTCTCCATAGCCACTTGGTATCTTTAGACAAGGGAAAGTGATATGGGGGGGTGGATGATATGGAAGGATGAGATAAGATAAGGGACACTTCAATTTCTGGCAAAAGAATATGATTGATGTCATTAATGGATGATTTTTTGATGGTGGGTTTTGTGGAGTAATGGGAGGTAAGGTAAATCCTGCCAGGGGCGGTGCTAGCAAGCCCCATAAGATTCCATAAGTTTCCCATTTTTTGATTGAACTTATAGAGCTTGCTATGTAGCAAAGTTGTATTTAGGACACAATTGAGGCTTGGCCATGGTAAACTTAGCTAACAAGTGGGTTTACCAAGACAATTGCGGATGCTCTGAGTATATGTCAAGTACAGTTACCTCCTCCACAGTCTGGAGGGAACCTAGTCTCCTCCACAGTCTGGAGAGAACCTAGTCTCCTCCACAGTCTGGAGGGAACCTAGTCTCCTCCACAGTCTTGAGGGAACCTAGTAGAAGACTATGGTTTCCCTTTTGTTTGGAGGAGCAACTGTTACCACACATTATAATAGTTCTTGATCACTATTTGCTGACTGTGATGGGGTACAATGTGTGGCCAACCAGTTGTTGTGGGAGCATCTGACCCGTCCAAAATCCGGTACAGCTAGCTCATCCCATGGTGGAACCTGAGTGTCATGCATATTTTAGGTCATAAGAGCATCCACAATTGTTTGTTGTTAAACTCTTGTTAGCTAAGCCCTTGCTAGTGCAAAAAAATAGCAAGCAAGGGCTTTAGCAAGTGTGAGAGGCAATTGTGGTTGCTAAGCCCACTTTCCAGGTTGCTAATGACTTTTGACCTGCAATATTCCACCCCTCAACAACCACTTGCCACCACAAGTTGACAGGAATTTTGGAGGGGGAGGGGATATGGGACAAACCTGTGGATACTTTGATGATGATGGACAATGGACTTGATGATGATGGATGATGTGTATGTGGTGGAGTTATGGAGGGTCTTGTAAATCCTGGTAAGGGTTGGGGTTAGCAAGCTCCATAAGTTTTTGTAACTTGGTTGATTTTTGACCAAACTTATGGAGCTTGCCACGTAGCGGGGTCCTATTTAGGACACGATTGCGGCTTGTGCTCGGTAAACTTAGCCACCGAGCGGGTTTACCGAGACGATTGTGGAAGCTCTAAGTCCGCTTATCGAGCGGACTTGTCGAGACGATGGTAAATGCTCTAAACCGGGCAACGTGGAAATCCTACGAATACATGCGCCGGGCAAAGGGGCATGCTCCCCAATTTTCGGAGCATTTTCCACTAGTTGACATTGGACGATAACAACTCCAACGACTTCTTGCGACTAAGGCACAGTGTCGCATTCGCTGTATTCTTCGCAAAAATAATACGAGTTAGATCTCACAACATACCAAGCTGAACATGACAGTCTACAGGGTACCGAACGCAAGGGGAAGCCACTGCAGACGCATTTGCTTGTTTCCCTTCGATTCTCAAAACCAATCTGAAACCAGCGCCTGTGCCGGTACGATTTCTGGCCTCCCAATGAGCAAGGTTTTGTGTCAGATTTTCGGGTGGTTATTGCAACACGATCGTTAGTTTTGGAAAAACCGATCCCATCATCGCCTTAAAAAGATTTTTATGATCGAGTATCTTCAAATTAGGATCGCGTTTAGACAGCTAATCGTCAACCAAGTTTGTAATCTGAACGCGAGCTATGAGACGCCCTGAAACGATTACAATAAGATGTCGATCGTGCGACTAAAGTTTCCCTGACTAGTATTGTTAGCAACGAAGGGCAATGTGTGAGCAAACCATGGAAGTCATGGCTTCCAACATCATTTGAACGATGCAGCCCCAAAGCAGAGTTCAGAAACCCATACCAGCGACTATGCTGGTAAGCATGACTGATTTTGAGCTTTTCTCAAAGCTTCCTGGCTCAACTCGCGCCGAGGTTACTCTACCAAGTGGCTTGGAGGCCGGGGGCGATGTCAGACACGACTTACGAAAAATTGATGAGTCGCAAGGGGCTTGCCCCGGCCCAATTCGCACATTCCCCGGGTTCTATTTTTGCTGTATGTATGTGCAGCTTTTGATATTTCCTTCTGCCTTGAAATATTGTTTCCGCTGAGCTAACGCCATGAGACGTCAAACAGAATCTTAACCAACCCTTAAAACAACTCGGGTGCCCTCAAGGGCCCGATCATTTTCGTAGGACACTTGGTCACTCAAAGGGAAGATTTCACTCTCTACGGATGCACCTACGGAAAACTTAACATTTCACAAAACAGTCATCCAGTTATTCCCGCCCTTTCGTTAACTCTCAAGACTTGTCAATTCATATTAATCTAAAAAACCCACAGGAGGTAACTTGCGGAACCTGCTCAGAAAAAAAGTATTTTCCGACATGGATGGTACCCTGGCCAAGAGCCTGATTATCCGCGTCATTCTGATCCATCAAGTCATGACTGCTCTTGTCACAAACCCCTCCAGGGCTAAAACCGACTTGGATGCGGTTCACGCAGGAGGAGTTTCGAGTGGCCTGGTTGGTCATGCTTCGGCCGGTGGGAGATCGAATTCAGAAGTGGATGTTGAAGGTCTTCGGGGCTCTCTAACAGGCGCTCAAGGTTCGAGGGGCAGAAACAATGCTAGAAAAGATACCGACCAAGCCATTCTACAGCCAACATCAGACCCTCCAGCGAAACTTAAGGCGAAAATTGGTAGTCATGAAACCCCATTCGTACCAAAGGTAAGTAGTTCATCTCGATTAGTTGAATAGTGGAACCAAATTATGTACCTGCTGATCTTCCAAACTTTTAGAGTACGCTTTCAACCGCTAGATCTCCATCGGCCGATCCACCGAGTGAGTTTGGAATTGACCCATCAGATTTGATTCGATTTTTTTCTTCATTCTACCTTAGAAGCATGGGTGGAGCTGAAAAATCGGAAATAAATCAATTCAAAACCAAAATCCATTATCAAAATAAGGGCCCTTTGCCAATGTGAGATTGAATTGGGGCCAGTCCCCGATGCACATGAGTGATCAAGAGATCAAGAAGCTTCAAGGCGTACCCGACTCGGCAAATGTTCAAATCCTTCGCCCGACACCGATACCAAAACAATCGGCCCGGAAAAAATGGATGGGCCGAATCAATCGTGAATTCGACCGGATGGAGGACTTCTTCTTATCTTTAATTCCCAAACGCACCTTGGGTAGGAAATCAGGGAAACTACCGATCCACGCGCTAGGTTCAACTAAAGAGACGAGCAAGCACCCGGTCGGTCCCCCCAAGCTCCGATTAGATGTCGAAGCAGGTGATCCTGCTATCGGCAATCGCGAGATTGCGAGAGAGCGAGTCACAGCTCTAGAGCACGGATTGCCAAAAGGCAGCCAGGTGACTGTTCGAGTGATGCGAAACAGGCAAAATCCAACATAAATTGCTAAATAAAAGCCCCAGCATCTATTCAGCATCGCAAACAAGCTCTACACAATTGGTGACTGATATTCATTTTTCTTACTAGAGTATTGCCCCCAAATATGGGGACTGATTGGAATTTAATAATTTGGATAGGGAATGGAATGTGGCTGATTGGAAAAATGTGAAAAATAAAGAAATTTTTTAATTTTCAACTGAAACATAGTTAAGCTAAACAATACATGTGAATTTATTAATATAGGAGTAAGTCAAACACAATATAAATTTGACGTGCATCAGTTTCTGGGATGTATAGCATTTGAAATCTCAGTGTCAACAATTTTATCAGTTTCAAATGAACTGTGGTTGTCAGTCCTGTGTGTGACCACTACCCTTGTTGACTAGCTGGATCTGCTCCTTGAAAAAACTACATATAACTGACCTTGGCTGAACACTGGATCTTGCAGAAAGAGACAAAAATTGGAAATTTTGTGACCTTGAGATTTGTTGATTTTCAATGAGAAAGCCAAATTTACTGGAACCTTTTGGCAAATGATCTTAGAAGGGAGGCCATTTTCATCAGGGTCAGTAACCAAGGGCATGTGGGGAATAAAAACCATCCTTTGCATTGAATGACCAGTTTTAATCTTGAAAACTAAAACATTGCTTCCCAATCTGAGAACAATCAAGCAAGTTTCATTGCAAGGCCCAATTTTTTGGTCCATGTTCCTCATAATCATTTTAGGGGCACCAAATTTCAGATTCAAGCCATGAGGAGGAAAGTTGGGAAGAAATAATGTGTTGAGGAACCCTTTTTGGTAGAGACTGTGAGTATCATCTTCAACAGTCATGGCTTTAATGAGTCTTCATAGTTTGGTTTTCTTCATTTCCAGGAAGAGAATCCAGTATAAGTGTATTTATGTTGTAGTCTGCTGTATTTTTTCAACATAAAATAACTCAGTTCATTGGATAACTTTTTTCAAGGAAGCAACAGTGCAATTTTGGAAAGAAATTCTTGATGAATCTATCCAAAGCTTGATCTGCACTATAGCCATGAATTACCATTTTTTCAGGAAGCAGAATTTTTTTTAAAAAAATAACATTATTCAGAAAATCTCCAACTTTGAGTAAGAAATTCTGGTAATTGGGTGAGAATCTTGGAAATGTTTCCATCAAGAAGAATGAACCAAAATTGCATCAAACATTTGGGGAAATTTACTTTTTTGAAACACAGTGAAAAACTGCCTAAAGTCTCCAACAAGGACCATAAACTTTCCTCCAAAAGATAGGTTGGAATCCATGAGGTCTTCAGGTAGCCTTTCAACCAAAAAGGCTTTGCCCACAACTCATAGGCGCTTCATCCCAGTTATTCAAAGAAGAATTTTTGAAATCTTCACCATTCTGATACTTCTGTTGAATTCTTGATAAATAGGAGTGATTCAGCCTCAAGGAAATTATAAAGGTCAAATGAGCTGTTTTTCCATTTGGTAGATTCAAGGAAGCTATTCCACTACCACCACATTCAACAGATATTATTCCAGATGGTCTGATAGAAGCTAGCAAGCCTTTATATAGGAAGATTTTCCAGACCAACCAGGTCCCTCAATAAAAAAGTAAGGGGATTGACAAAAATTGCATGCATTGATTATCAGGTCAAAGATTTTCTTCTGTCTATTATTCAGAAAAGAGATGTTTTGAAATCTGATTTATTTATATAATAATTTTTCCTTCCTCAAGGATCAAGTTCCTGTTTTTCTGTGTTTCCTCCACTGATTGATCAAGCCTTTGAAGATCAGGAAAATCTTCTTCAGCACTTGTGCCACAATTTTGAGATATGATAGGGGTTATGGGTCTTGAAATTTCATTTAAAAGAACTCTTTCATCTGTGATTAAAGAATGAATTAAATTATCAACCAAAAAATTGAAGGAAAAATCCAATAGGCAATGTGATCCTTCAGGCTGAAAAAGTGATAAAATTATTTCAAACAATTTCCTTAGCTCAGAAGGTTGAAGATATTCCTCAGCTTCTTCCATTTTTCTCCCAAAATGATTATTTTTCTCAAGTATACACTTGATCAAGTCAGCCTCTCTGAAATACTTACAAAAAATATAAAGATAAATTGACCTGTTCCCTGGCCCACCTTAAAAGCAGTGTCAATGGCATCCAAAATCCAATATAACTGCTCAACCCTTAAATTATTTTCATTATTAAAAATAAAGGATAATCTTCCTGTCTCAATTTTTGTTTATTAATCAACACAATATTTTTAGAACAAACAACCACCCTAGTTAAAAAATAAAAAATCAGGATGAAAGAACACTGGAAAATTTGAATAATAATTCATGGTAGCAAACCTATTCTTTCAATTTTATTCTTTCAATCCTGGAAAATAACCCAATTCACCAACCCAATTCACCATTAGAATGGGGAAAAGAAAGAAAATAGTTCAGAGGGTCAAATAATTTTCTCAGTCCCTTGATCCTTCTCAAGGGGGCAACTGAGTGCCTTATTGTGACATCTATAAGGATAACTTTTGAAGAATTTTTACTGGTGTGTAGAAAAAATAAATCAGCAAAACTTTAATTTCATAATCAAAAGAAACAAAAAGAAGATACCATACCTTCCAGCCATTGCAGCTATTTGGTACCCTGTTTGTAATTTTCAAAATATTTGATCCATATTTTTTGAAAATAAACCAGAAAGCCTTGTGGATTGATTTGGAAAAACCTGAGGAAAAACTTGTCCCATATGATGAATATGGGTATCATAAAGAACAGCATTGGAATTTAATTGGTTTAGGCCCTTTGAAAATATGAATTAAGGGGAGGAGGAACTTCTTCTAGGTAATGGATTTGGAAAGTGAATCATTTTGTGTTGAAATGTATATTTAGTAAAATCCCTATTAAATTTATAATGAAAAACAAACTCAAATTTGTTAATTTCAGGGTTGAGGGGGAAGTAAATCAAATCAGAGTGGGATGGAAGCGGGTTTATATAATTGTAAAATTTTCCAAAAAAAAAAAAGGAAGAAAGAAAGCTTGAACCAAGGGAGGAATTAGTGTTCATTATACCACAAAAAAACTGATGGCACTTGCTAGAAAGTGCCATCAAGGAATCTCCAGTTGAGGCTCCTTCCAATATATATATGAAGCTACCTCCAATGTTGAAAAAATTTCTGGGTGCACAGTAGCTGTGGAGTGGAGCTTGGTTAGAACTTTACCTGAGCTTTCTTGGAACTTGGGCTGAGCTTGGTCATAGATTGAGCCTGAAATTCTTGATGGTACTTGCTAGATAGTTACACAGTTTTTTTCTTGTGTTACATGCGGTTTTTATGTCCTCTGTTACATCTTCTGTCATTGTTAAATGTTTTTTCCTTGTTACATATTTTTTCCTTTTTGCACATATTGTCCTTTTTACATGTTTTTTCCTTTTTACATTTTGTGTTGTCTTTTTACTTTTTTTGTCCCTGTTGCATTTTTGGAACCTGTTACATTTTTTGAACCTGTATTTGCATGATAGTAAAAAATAAAAATTATGTATATACAAAGAGGTAGTTGAAAATTATTTTAAAAAAATCAATAAAAACGTTAAATATGTACATACATCACAGAAAAATTATATACATACAAATATTTTGTTGAAAATTATGAAACTTTAAATATGTACACACATCATTTTTTGTGTGAATCCAAAAAAAACTTAAAGCGGACTGAAAAACAAACAGTGAACTAAAAAAAACAGTTGACTGAAAAAAAAGCGGACTGAAAAAACAGAAGACTGAAAAAAAACACAGAATTAATTGGATGAAAGAGTTTCATATAAGATTAAATAAGTGAATGAATATTACCCCAAGGAAATTAACTCTGTTTCAGGTGTGGGAAGTGTTTGATCTTTTTATATCTATAGATTTTTCATGGATTATTATTATAGAATTTTCATATGGGTGATTCAAAACTAACTGCAGGTTCCATGTTGCAGTCATAATCTGCTATTATGCAGAATTCCACCCAGGGATTTTGAGTTTTGGTCCTGGAAGCCTGAACAGCATTTCAAAACAAAATTTGACTTGAGGGTTTCAAAAAATATCACCACAACAGGAAGATTAATGAAACAACCAGTAGAACACTTGTCAACATACATCCAAAACCTAATCTTACCTTCTCTTCTATATCCCATCAATATTTTTCATTAAGAAGCTTGTAACTACAGAAAATCAGTAGCAATGTTTTACTTCTATCTCTTTCCTTTTGTTACTCATTTTAATTCAATCTACTTCATCATAATTTTTTTCAGTTACTTTTCTTCTTATCTTGTAATTTTTTTCCTCTGGTCCCAAGTCCTATTCCTGAACTAACCATCACTTCCTGTTGCAAAATCAAAGTTCTTCTTTTTCTTTCTTCGCTCTAATTCTCACCCACTTCATTTTTGTCAATTATATTCTTATTTAAAATTAATTAATTTCTTGAAAAAATAATAAAACATATTTCTGTTCAATCTCCTTCATTCTACCCTTCTTGAGATACCTTTAAATTGCAAGATAAGAAGAAACTTCTTCTTATCTTGCAATTTTTCTCCTTTGAAACCAAGAAATGCACCAACAAACTCCCTCACTTGATGGTACAATGTTTGAGTTCATGAGCCAAGATAGTTACCAGTTATGTTTTTAATAGTACAAGGAGCTTATCTTGAGTACTCAAGAATACTTTACCCAATTTTTGGAAGATAATTCTTGCAAAATTCTGGAATTAACCACTTCAATTTATACTTTCTACTCCATGAAAAACTAAACCAGCTTTTAATCTACTAGTTAGGGAATTCATTATTCCCAACCCCATTACATCAACTCACCATTTTCAATTTTTTTTCTCTCAAGAAATATTTTTCAAAAGACTAACTGGACCTAGAAACTTATTAGGGCTTATCAGAGTTAGCAAACCCCCAATTTTTAATGGTGGGTTTCTGAAATACACATAACCCCTAACTGGTGTATTTCAAAATGGGGGGTTTCATGAAAATGGCAGTTTTCAAACATCAAACCCGCCATTTTTATCCATCCACCATCCATTGCATGCAAAACACCCATCCACACCTCAACCTCAGCAAATCCATACCAATCCCATCTCCATCAAATCACACACATCTTATCTCCATTGCTTCACATCTCCATCCATTCACATCTCCATTGGTTCACATCTCTTGCTTCACATCTCCATCTTCACAAAAATCCTATCATCATTGTCCAATGATCAAGGAAAAACTGATTTCAACTATCATCTTGCCCAATCACAAGTTTGGATTGAGCATGCCATAGGATTCCTGAAAGGAAAATGGGCCAGCTTACAGGAGATGCAAAACCAGCTTCAAAATTTGAAGGACATGAAGATCCTCATCAACTGGATTATCACTTGTGTAATCCTTCACAACCTTCTTGCTGACATCAGTAATGAATGGGACAAAATATTTGAAGAAGATATTTCTGATCCTCCTTAAGTCATCCCCTTCTCATCTTCTACCTCATCTTTTTCAATGAGAGATCAGATTCTATCCCTCACACTTTCTCACTTTGATGTGTAGCATTTGGTTTTTAAATAGGTGAAATATGTTTTTTGGTTTTAATTTTTCAACCAAGCATCCAAGGCTGACTTGGATTTTTTTTTTGGCCTTAAACAAAAACAGAACCAAAACTTCCAAATCACCCACCTCAACCCACCAAACCACTGGTCCACTCTCCTCCTCACTCACCACCGGTCCACCCTCCACCTCACCCTCCACCTCCACCTCACCCATTGCCTCCACCTCACCCTCCACCTCCACCTCACCCATTGCCTCCACCTCACCCACCACTCTGATAACCGGAATATTTAAAGTTTAATGTATTTCAAAACTAAGACCAATGAAACTGAAACAAATAACAGTAGATCAACCAGTGAACAAGACGTGAGAAAAAAAGTTGAAGAGTGAGAGATGTTACCCAGGATCTTCTCTAGACATGAAATGATTTTTTTAATGAAAAAGAATGAGATTGTGATGTGAAAAGGAATTGAGGTTGTGTAGAAGTTTAAGGAGAAGTCTGATCAAATAAGAATGGATTGAATAAAAAATGGGACAGAATCAATGAAGGAAATGGTGTTAGTGGATTGATGATTCATCCTCACATCTGATCAAGTATCTGATAGGTTTGATTGGGAGTGATGGGTAAAAGGGTAGTTGAGGATGAGTTGGATGAGGATCAGGGTAGTCAAGGATGAGTTGGATGAGGATGAATATGATTGGGCAAAAGGTTAGTTGAGAATGAGTTGGATGAGGAGGACGAGGAAGAATGGTGAGACTGGGGAGTGAGGGTTGAGGCAAGAAGAAAAGTGTTGGAGTGAAGAGAGCCGGAAAAGGAAGGCAAGGAACAGAAAAGGAAGACAAGCAAGAGGCCCCAGCCTAAATTCAGGGAGGTGGAGTGCGGATGGTTGTCAAGTTGGAGCCGGGTTCCCCGGGGATGAACAGACAGGTTGAGATTGACAGATTTGGTGTATTTGCAGCGGTAGCATAAGGTGGGGCATGGAAATTAAGGAGTGCAGTGGTTACACGCCGCCATGATCAGATTTGAGGAGACATGATGGAAGAGGTTAAGTTGATGACAGAACTTTTCAAAGCAGCTTTTGTCAGAGAATCAGCTAACATCATGTTAGAGGGGATGAGATTAGTGATGAGATTATGATTTTCCTTCTGTTCCCTAAGCCACTTTATCTGTGTTTCAATATGTTTGAGTCCTCCTTAATGGGATTCCTGGTTGACTAGATCATTCAGAGCTTTATTATCAATAAACAACTCATGGGTGAGTTTTAGCAAAGGGTTCAATTCCTTCAGCAGTTGAGTGAGCCATATTTTCTCCTGCGTTGCAAGAACCAGGGCTTTGAGTTCGCCTTCCGTCAAGGTGAGAGATATTGTGGTCTGTAACTTGCTATTCCATGAAACTGGGCATCCGTACAATAGTATGATATATCCGGTGTGGCTTTGTCTAGTTTCAGGGTCATTCACCCCATTGGAGTCGCTATAGACCTTGATGTTGTACTGGAACTTTGGGTTTTGAAGTTGCAGAACCAGGTTTTTGGAGGTTTTCAGGTATTGCCATGTGTGCTTGGCCTCTGATCAGTGAAACATACCTGGTCTAATGTTGAAGCAAGATAGATTAAAGACTGCATAAGAGATGTTGGGCCGGGTCCTGCTGGCTATGAAATTCAGGAAGCCCGTTGAGGACTGGTAATTGATGTTGAGTTGAAGAAAAGCCTGGTGATCATTTTCTGTTGCAGGGGAAAGCTTAACATTGGGAGTGATCGGAGTGTTGATTGGTTTGCATTCAGCCAGGCCTAACTCAAGGAGGCCAGTTTTGATGTGATGTGGTTGATGCAGCCCAAGAACTTCTTTGGTTGACACAAGGTGATTACCAAGGATCTTGCTCAAAGGTCCATCGTGAGAGATGTTGAATCTGGATTTAATGTTGTCCCTGAATTTATCTGAGTTTCCTATGATCAGCAGATCATCAACATATACAAAGACATATAGCTGCTTGACGTTTTTGATGTATAGACAGGAATCAGCGCTGGATGTTGTGAAACCTTGTTTGAGCAGCCACTTCTTCAGGGTTTTGTACCAACTTTTTGGTGCCTGATTCAATCCGTAGAGGGCTTTTTTCAGTTTTAAGTATGGAAAAGGAGAGTCATACCCAAGGGGAGTTTTGATATAAACATCCTTGTTAAGGGGAGCATGGAGGAAAGCGGACTTGATGTCCATTTGTCGGATGGTAAGGTGGTGATGGAGAGCAAAAACAAGTAGGATGCAAAGGGTGGTTATGGAGCCTGTGGGTGCATACGTCTCTCCATAGTCAAAATATTTGACTTTTCAAAAGCCTTGAACACAAAGGCAAGACTTGAAGCAAACGCCCGAGTTGTCAGGCTTGTCCTTGATGCAGTAGACCCAAACAGTGGTGAGAGCTCTCTTGCCGTTGGGTAGTTTGTGACAACCTTCCCAAACCTTCATCAGATCGATCCCATTGAATTCTTTGTTCATGGATTGGATCCAGTGAGCGCTATCTTTGGATCGGGTAGCCTCATCATAGGTTCTTGGAACTGATCTGGCAACAAAACTGTATCTTTGAGGTTGTTAGAGAGTCAAAAAATCGGGGAGCAGGTGGACAGGCTGGGTTGACGGCATGTTGGGTGGTGTTTTATTGATTAAAGGAGGCTCATCATTTGGCTGGTGGAGTGAAATTGGGGTGTTGTGAAGGTTGTGATCATTTTGAGAGTTGTTTTCAGATGGTGCAGAGGTGAGAGAGGGAGGAGGATAAGATGGGTCAAGTGATGTGATAGTGTTGTTTGGGAGAGTGGTAGAGGTATCAATTTGTGGGGGATCAGAATTGAGAATGTCAGTGAGAAGTTTATCATTGTTTAGGAGGTAGTCAAAAGGAGAATCCATTATTGAGAGGGGATCAAGGGAAGAATCAGAGGGGCAGAGGCCTTCAAAAATTTTAACTTGTTTGGAACAAACAATGTTCCAAGATCCTGGGCAATAGACTCAATACAAGTTCAGATCCATGTCAAAACCAACTAAAATCCCTTCCGACTCCTTCTCTTCAAGCTTGCCGGCAAAGGATGACTGATTGAGGACCACCGTTTTTGATCCGAGAACTTGTATGAGGTGAAGTTTTGGTGGTTTGCCAGTCCATAACTCATAGGCAGATTTTTTTCCTTTTGCGGGAGAAATCATATTAAGTACTTGAAAGGTGCTGGTAATTATTTCATCCCAGCGGAAAAGAGGTATCTTCATGTCTATCATGGTTGTTTGGGTTGCTTCAAGAATTGATTTGTCTCCCCTTTTGGCGACGGGATTGTGTTGAGGAGTGTAAGGTTCAGACGTGGTGTGTTTCACACCATTCTCAATAAGAAAGGAACTAAGTCAATTGTTGACAAATTTGCCACCATTGTCTGAGTGCAGGTTTTTCAGCATATTTCCAGTCTGATTTTCATGGAGTTTGACAAACTTGATAATCTTTTTGGTGACGTTGGATTTATTCCAAATTGGAATGCACACCTTGAGCTTGGAGAAGTTTTCTGTCAGAAGTAGAAAGTACTTGAAACCAGAGAGAGAGGAGGGATGAATTGGTCCACACATGTCTGCATGTATTTGTTCAAAGGGGGTTGTGCTGGGTGGTAGATGATTGGTAAAGGGAAGTCAAGCTATCTTCCCTTTTGTGCATGAGACACAGTTGATCATTTCCCATTTGACATTGGGAAAGTCTTTGGACAGAAGATGGGTTCTTTTGGTGTGGGGATGACAGAAGCGTTTATGGATGGTTGAAAGAGAGACAAAAAAACAAGGGAAGTAGTGAAACAAGGATGGTGACTCCTCAATGAAGAGTAAATTGTCCTTGATGGAGCCGGTAAGGATGTTCTTGCCATTGAAGATGACTACAAATTTACTTGAGGAGAGGAGAGATAAGGAGCAGCCTTTCCTGATCATTTGACCTAGTGACACAAGATTGATTGCTAGGTCTGGGACATAAAGCGAGTTTTTTAAATTTAGGGTGGCAAGACTTGTTGTCAGCTTTGCCATGCAAATTCCTAGTGAGGGAATTGGAGCATTGGGGTTTCCTGTTTGAATTTTGGTATTTTTGGGGAGGATTTGTGAGAAGAAGTTTGAATTTTTGAACATGCAGTTGGAGGCCCCAGAGTCAAGGAGAATCCAATTTCAATTCAATGAACAGGAACTGACCATTGCAAAGTTGTATGCTAGGTGAGCGGAGGAGTTTTTCTGAAGTTGTGAAGTAGAAGGGGATGATGCGGATTCCAATCCATTTTTCTGTCCTCCTGCATTGGGTCAAAGGTGAGGATACAGCCACCAACATTTTCTGCAATCATGATTGGCCTGTGGGTTGTGCCACGTGGACCTGCACTTGATGACCTTGTTAAAATTCAACATGGCTGATGCGTAAGAGCTTGCTACTACTTCATTCTTGACCTGATTGAGGTGTCAAAGCACAAGATCCCCATTGATTTTGGTGTCTCCAAGAGAGTGGGTGATGGGTGTCTTGAGATGATCAAGTTGAGGTGGAAATTTATAGAGAAGAAGGTAGACAACTATATCATTGTCCATCTGAATCCCAATCTCAGAAATCTGAAGTAGGCATGCCCTTGCATTGGTTATGAACTTCTCAGCCTTCTTGGGATCAAACTGTAGGTTGAGGAAGTTGAAGAAGACCCTTGACTGATTAGCAGTTTGGGATGAAGTGTAGTATTTGTTGATGGATTTCCACAGTTCAATTCCATTGGTGAGGTGATGATCCTTTACACAATTGATTTATTTTCAATTGTCTAGTTTTGCCAGGAGGTATCCAAAAATTTCGAGTTTCACATCAGGGGGACATTTTTTGGGTTTGGATGAGTTGAGCCAGTGGGAGATGCCCTTGAGGGATAGAATAGTGTGAATCTTTGATTTCCATAAGGAGAAATTGGAGTCTGAAAATGTAGTAATTGAGTCGGTGAGTGTTTTCAAGAGATTCTGGGTAGATTCCATTGGTCTGTAGGGATTGTTTGCTTGGTTTTGCTCTCCAGTGCCTTTGGCTTTTAACCGTGATAACTTGAATATTTAAAGTTAAATGTATTTCAAAACTAAGACCAATGAAACTGGAAAAAATCACAGTAGATCAACCAGTGAACAAGACATGAGAAAACAAGGTGAAGAGTGAGAGATGTTACCCAGGATCTTCTCTGGACATGAAATGATTTTTTTAATGAAAAAGAATGAGATTGTGATGTGAAAAGGAATTGAGGTTGTGTAGAAGTTTAAGGAGAAGTCTGATCAAATAAGAATGGATTGTATAAACAATGGGACAGAATCAATGAAGTAAATGGTGTTAGTGGATTGATGATTCATTCCTCACATCTGATAAAGTATCTGATAGGTTTGATTGGGAGCAATGGGTAAAAGGGTAGTTGAGGATGAGTTGGATGAGGATGAGGGTAGTCAAGGATGAGTTGCATGAGGATGAATATGATTGGGAAAAAGGGTAGTTGAGGATGAGGAGAATGAGGAGGATGAGAAAGAATGGTGAGACTGGGGAGTGAGGGTTGAGGCAAGAAGCAAAGCGTTGGAGTGAAGAGAGCTGGAAAAGGAAGGGGAGGAATGTAAAAAGAAGACCAGCAAGAGGCCCCAGCCCGAATTCAGGGAGGTGGAGTGCGGATGGTTGTCAAGTTGGAGCCGGGTTCCCCGGGGATGAACAGACAGGTTGAGATTGACAGATTTGGTGTATTTGCAGCGGTAGCATAAGGCGGGGCCTGGACATTGAGGAGTGCAGTGGTGACACACTCCCCCCCCCCCTGGTAAGCTCCTGCCCCTCCTCCTCATACTCCCCATATGGATTGGATGCTGATCCAAATCTCCACCCACCTTTAGGTCCCCCCCACCTTGTTGCATCTTTCCTCAGGTAAGCTCCCCCACCCTCCTGCTCATAACCCTTTCCCCACCCCCCTCACCCCCTCTCCCTTACTCCCCACTAATGCCCCCCCACCACCCTTGCTTTGGTTGGCCCCACAACCCTTGCTTGGTGACCCTCCCCCCCACCTTCCTCCATGGGCCAAGCCCCCCCCTTGCACATTTGGCCACACGCACCCCCCCCCTCCCCTCCTTCAGCCAACCAATGCCCCCCCCCTTCCCTCCTTTGGCCAACCAACAACACGCCAGCTGACCAACTCCCCCCCCTCCCCTCCTTTGGCTGACCAACGCCCCCCCTCCCCTCCTTTGGCCAACCAATGCTCCCTCCTTCCCTCCTTTGGCCAACCAACAACCCAATGGCGCACTTAAGCAAGCAACCAGAGGTGTCTTTTGGACATGACCCCATAGGAAACCCATGGCTTCCAGGTGGTGTATTTTTTCATTGTTCCATTTTGATCAATAGGATTGTTTTACTAATTGCAAAGCATGGCATTGAGGCTGACTCTTTTTCTTTATCTCTGCCTATCCCACTCACACCACATCCTTTAGACCATTTCCCCAATACTACCCAGTCATCACCAACAAACTTCCCTTCCAAATTCAACCAACTCTAACACTGCATCACAATTTCACCCTCTGCCACTCATCATCACCCCAGTAAGAAATAATAAAGCTTTCATGCTCATCTTTACAATGGTTTTTTCATCTCCAAATGCTGTTTGATTGATCATTTACTGGCTTGAATCTGTATCTTCCTTACCATTCTTGTTTGCCTTCTTCCATCACAGCCAAATATTCCAACAAAATGTGCAAAGATTCATCATTGTACTAATCATCATTGAAACTTGGCTTGTCATTCTTGTATCCATCTTAATTTTAGGCTGAATCATCAACCATCCAAACCCCTTTTATCCTCCTATCCCAGTGAATTTCATTTGTTAACAAATCCATGAACAATAATGAAGCATTTATTTTTTAAACTTTTTAATGTTAACAAAGGATCAAGCTAATGTGAAAGCTTACACTAAATCTAATCCTCACATATCCATAACCCTGAAAAGAAACTACAAGTTTCAATCTTTGGAAACAGTTGGAGGTTCCAGAATGTATGAATTCCATTGAATATAAAGACATCAGGGTTTCATTTTACTAACTTTAACCATTTGATTTTCTTACCATGTTTGAAACTTGAATTCCTGGTTTTGTTTCTGAAACAACATTTGTAGTGATGATGAGATTGTAAATCAGAAGCAGCATCAGGATTCAAAAACAGATCCAATTGTTCCTAGGGGAAAAGCATTACATATGATACAAACCAAGCTATCTGCATCCAGAGATTATAAGAAGCATAAAAAAGCAAAAAATGATTATTCATTTCAGGAATCAAATTCAGAATCAATTCATTTTGTTGCTTTGAAGAAAATCCTCAGTCCCTGTCAGGTAGTGGTACCAAACATGAGCCTACCAATCAATCTACATGTTTTCCCTGATAAAAAATATCAACCATATGTTGTAATTAAGTATCATTCTCTTTCTCAACAACCATACACATGCCTTGCAAGTTAGTTCTCTGAAATGATCCAAGATCTTTACATAATGGAAAACAATCAGCAAAACCTGAATCAAACCAATTTTAATACCAAAACTGGATATATTTTTGGAATTTAATATTGTCAAGGAACTGAAGGGATATACTCTGCAGGTAAGTAAATATATTTTAAAGCCCAGAAATGGAGTCATTTACTTTAATTCATCCACAGTTCTACTGCTACCAATACATGCCATGGCTATGGATAACCTATCTTTTTTTTCTGTGGATAGCCTTTCCCTCTCCTTTTGGAGTTGCAATTCCTCTCAATCCTTCTCCTTTTTCCTCTTTTTGAAACTCCAGCTTAGCCTGTTTAATTTGCCACTCAGCATCAAAATTTTGGTGATGAGCCAAACTCTCAGCTTTTTGCTTTTGACAATCCATAGCCAGTTAAAAATCCCACTTCTCCTTTTCAAACTAAATTTTTTCAGATTCAATTTGAAATTTCACTTTTTTTAAGAGGGGAATAGGAATGAGCTGGATTTTGAAAGCAAGGAGAATCCAACATGCTTACTTGAATCTTCTTTCTCCATGATATCCTCAAAGCCAGAAAAGCTTGAAGTATTTCTCCTCTTTTGACGCCTATTTGGGTTGATGTTGATAGAATTTGAGGCCTTTTGCTTTCCCTTTGCGGAGGAGGGTTTGTGTGGGAACATTGTCACTCTCATTTGAAGGAAATGTGGGAGGTGCCATTGGCTTGAGGTTTTGGCCAATCAGGAATGGATGAGGGTGGTTTTTTACAATATAAATCAGTTGGGATTAACCAGACAGAAGAGAAAAGAAATTGGTTGTTTACTTGAGCAGATGTTGATGGTAGTGGCAATACAGGAATAAATTTCTCCTCATTGGCCAAGTTGTTAAGTTCTTCCACCCCAGGAAGGGAGAAATCAAAAGAAGGAAGTGAGGGGTCCAAGGTCCTGTTTGACTCATCAATCAATGCTGAAGTAGATGCAATTGGAGTGACTGTGTTGGAATATCCTCCTTGGCATTGGATGGGGGCCACTCCAAGCCAAAGGTCTCATCAGGGTCCTCATTGCTAGGCTGAGCATCCGCAGCCAAGTCCTCAGCATCAACTGAATTGGATTTCTGGGCATCAAAAGCAGCAAGAGGGGTGATGTTGGCATTCTTTCCAAATATTTCATCCATCTGAATATAAAAAAGGACAAATGGAGTCCAACTTATCAAACACCAAGTTGATTCATTTGGCTTTGTTGGATTTGGTGATACCAAGGCCAGTGGAGATTGACATGGAGTGGGCCTTTTTTTACTTAGCTCAATAATTCTTGAATTGCTCCCTCATCTATTTGTATGAAAAATCCAGCCTACCTTTTGTTTTATTCTTGAGTTCATTGGCCATCAGGAGACAACCATTGACCTTGGAGGATGGAGGTTGGCCAACACGTTTTTAATTGTTGGATCCAAAGCAAGCATTGTAGTTGGAGGGAATTTGGAGCCAGTTTACCAGGATGATGTGATCAGCTCTCTTGAGCTGACTTGAGCCTTTGGAAGCTTATGGGGGAGGATTGTTGAATGTTGAGTTCCTGGGGGATGTTTTCTTTTGTCCATTGGTTTTTTCAGTGGACTTGCGGGGAGAGGATTGTGAAGGGGTCATTTAAAAAGAGTAAGAGGGATGAAGGGATGAAGGGAGAAAGTCATGAAGCAATGAAGGTATGAAGGGATGAGATGAAAACAGGGATGAGGGATGAAGCAATAAAGTGATGAAGGGATGTGATGAAAGTGGAGATGAGGGATGAAGCAATAAATTGATGAAGAAATAAAGTGATGAAGCAATGAAGTGATGAAGGGATGTGATGATAGTGGGGATGAAGCAATGAGAGGATGGATGTGATGAAAGAGATAAAGTGATGAGAGTTACAAAGCAAGGTGAGAGTGATGAAGTGATGCGGGGATTAGAGTGATGAAGTGATGAGAGCAATGAAAATCAAATTTTTTTGGATGAGGTTGGAGGTAGAATTTTTGAAATGAGGCTGGAGGTTGAAACCAGGGGTGATGATGTGGAATGACACGTTTGAGCTGGTGAAAGCCTTTATATAATTTATTTGAAAAAACCCATTTATTTCCAGGTAACTCTGACACGTCTGATCTGAAATTAGTGAGTTTTTTTGATTTTTGATGGCGGGTTTGAAATGGTGGATTTGGGTTGAAACCCGCCATTAAAAATGGTGTGTTTGTGTCAGCTCTCTGATACCAGGAACCTTGCAGTCCTTTAGCTACAGAGAGTGATAAAAATACTGGAATAATAATAATAATAGTTATTCCAAAAATAAACGCTTAGAGGCTCAAATAAATAATATAATAAGAGCAGTTGCAAGGTTTAATTGGTTTGGTAATAAAAGGTTTTCAATATGAATATAAAAGAGGGGCCACAGTATTATACTACTGGGGGTCTTTACAGACAAAGCAACATCTCTTCAAGGGGCCTCCTTAGGCAGTTTAAGAACCTTGGAATGAAGATGAGTGCCTTAGAAAGTGCTTATTCCACTAATGGCCGGGAATAACAGCACAATGGCCTAAACAGGAATGGAAACACTCACTCTGAGCACTTTACCACGAAAATCTTGCAATAATAGGAAGGGTTTCAGAGCAGATGGGGTGGATTTCCTGACTAAACTTCAAGGGTTGATTGGTTTTAAGAAATAAATAATAATACTCCAGACTTGTTCATAAATCACTTGCTTAGATTCTTCATAAGCACTTGAATAACAATGACACGGTGTCTGATTGATAATAATAATTCCTGGTAAACTGATGATGGAATAATGGATCCAAAGAGGTCTGTATAAATACCTTTTTGGGGTGATTTTGAGCTTCTAAGGGCACTTAAAGAGAGTTCTGCTCATGAGCTGAGGCTGGAAATCCAGTCTGAGAAAGATTAGCACGTTCACTTGGTTCTGTTAATCAGCTGACCTTAGATCTGCTGGATTTCTGTACTATTTTAGCCACAGGATCTGTTAATCTATTATGGCATAAATTTGATTGTTCTGCACTCATCCTTCATTTGTACTATTAGTATTTCTTTAAAGTGATCAGATGTGGACGTTCACTGATTTTCCATCATTTTCTTGTCACGTAAATAATTTTTAATAATTTTTATGAACACTCCTTGTAGTGCTTTGTGGTCTTTAAAGATCAGAGTCAATGATTTACGTGGTAATCCTTGATCTTTAATTTATTATTAAAAAATGCTCTATACTTAATTTTTATTAATTTTAATTAAGTTTTGATCTTTTTAGATTATTACTAATGCATATGTCAACTTGTTACATATTCCAGGCAACCCTAATTAGGTTAAAGCCCTTTTGAGCGGTACCTGGTTGTCAGATTAGTCACAACGGATCCAGACCCGGGGATCAGTCAGTACAGATGCGCGCGGGGTAGGATCCGCTGCGTGCGTGTCAGAATTTAGCTGCGCGCGGGTCTCTAGTACGCGGGAAACTGCTACTACAAGTACATAGGGTATGTAATGATGCGGGGCTGCGTGCGGGAATTGTGACATAACACATTTCCGCGTGTAACTCCTAAAATATACACAACACCTCAATTCTGAGTGAATTTTAGGTGTAAACCCTATACGTGACAACATGTGTTAAATGTTAAAACGGCAAAAATGTGCCATACTGGTGTTGTAATTTTTAGTACTTTTCTTTGTAATTATTTTAAAAATGTAAGGACTTGGATTTCAAGGGTGGGGTCAGTGATTGACCCTACCTAATTGTGGGCAAGGAATCCATTTCTTTATTAATAATATTTAGGGATTTCTCACTCCTTTCTTGTTAACTGAGATATTCTTATTTTATACTTTTGTTTTTCTATGAAAGGTTTCTCTGTACATAGTAGCAAGCTGACAGTTTGCTTAACTCTGATACACCCTATTTGGCTGATAAAAAAAAAATTTAAAAAAGCTCTTAGGTATAAAGAACTGGATGCCATTGTTCTAGAAACCAAAAATTTAATAAACCCCAATGTCAAGATTCAGAAAAGGATGGCCAAAATGATCATTTGAATCCATATCAAACAGGTGAACCTCAGCATTCCTTTCAAGAATTCTACAATTTGAAAAACCACAGAACTGTGGGATTTCATATGAGATCATTATACCATCAAGTTTCTGAAAGAATTTCTGAGCCTAATTTAAATCCTCTAAAATATAGAATTTTTGGCTGGTCATCTTAATTATCCATTTAAAATATTCAAGAAAAATCTAAGATTTTTGCTGAGGTCTCATTTTAAGAGCCCGATTGCAACCTTTGGGAAATTATGGGAAATTCTTATCCTTAAAGATCTCCACTCATATTTTTATCCAATTTAAAATCTTCTGGTTTTATCATTAAAAATTGATAAGATTGGATTGAATTTCTAGATGACTCAGAACCATCATAAGCTGTACAAAGAATAAAAAATATAAGATCAGAGGATCTGACGCAAATAGAGTTTCACAAGAAGAAACAGGAAGGGAGAATCCTACAGCTTGGGCCAGTACTTGTATGTTGAGGACGGAAATTATTGAGGATGGACAACACATATTGAGAGAGGAAAGGCTGAGAGGAGAAATTGAGGAAGCAGACTGGATGGCTAGAGGATCAGATAGAGTTCTGTCCAGAGAGCTTGAGAAATCAGAGTCTTACCAGGAAGAGATTTATGGTTGATAGAGTTGAGTTGATTTGGTGGAGGCAAAGGTTGAGTTTTGATGGAGAGAATAGTTAAATAGGGTGAGAAAAGAAGAAGGAGAAATAGAAGGAATGGAAAAGATAAGGAAGGAGAAAGAAGAAAGTAGAGGTGCAAGTAAGACTTGATGAGAGAGAGCAAGATTGAGAAAGAAGAAATAGAAGGTAGATACACCCATGAGACAGAATGAGAGAGAGAAAGATTGGAGAGCTCCTCTATCTGAGTATTGGAGTGAGTCCGTCCTGGGTGAGAGAGAGAGCACGCGGAGAGAGTACTGAGAGAAGCGGGGGAAGGCAGGGAGAGAACAACTGAGACTTAACAAAAATAAAAGCAAGCCAAAGTCACTATTGATGAATTTCTCACCAATATTCAAACCAAAATTCAATTCAAATTAAAATTAAGTTGGAATCCTTCATTTTGTGCATTCAACTTCAAAAATAATCAAAAATAAAATTTCTCTCAAAAAAAGAATCAAAAAAAATTTCAAATCTGTGAGAATGGGGCCCACAATCCCAAAACTTCCCACACTTCCAATCAGTTTCATCAAATTCCCCCAAAGGTAGCTTTTAACCAACATTAGCACTCTCTCAATTAGTCAAATAAAAATTCAAACCACATTAATTGTATGCTTACTCCCAACAGTTTTCACACAATTTTTTCATTCTTTATAGCTGTGCATTGGGACACCACCTCAAAAATTGTGAATAATTTGTAAACTGCTGTATTCTATGCTTCCAATGGATTCCTTCTTAAGGTAGAAGGTTACAGTAAAGCTATAATTTTTTGAATACTGGAATCCTTCAGATTCACCAGGCCCAGCTACTTCCACAAATTTCAAACTAATATATATCCATGAACTTGTATCTCCACTCAGGCCACCAAATTATTCAACTTAAATTGGTTTTGAATGCATGAGGGATGGAAAGAAATTGTGAAAATTAAATTTTATTACAACATCTTAGCTCAAAATCAAGCTATTTTCACCCTCCCAAGCCTCTCCAACCTCAATCTCCATTTCTCTCTTGGAATTCCTAACAAAAGGTAACACCAGAGTCTATGCCCTGATCTTCAGTTGGAGGAAAGAAATTTTCAGATTGAGTAACATAGGATCCTTTTCCAGCAAAATTCCATAAAATTTCCATCCGCTAGGAATGGGTGCATACAGATATCTATTGCCCAATTTCTCCTTTAAAAGTGGGAAGAAATAAATGATTCCTCAATCTCATTGATTTATCAATTAATTTTGAATTTCTCTATCCAATCAAGAGGAAATTCAAACCATAAAAGTATTTTATTACATTCTAAAATCCAGCTAAATGTGCTTCTGTAGTTTTCATTTTAGATCAGTAGTCTCCAATAATTGAAACAGGCTTTTCAAACTGAAATAAAAACAGATAATCATGAAGAGAGGCATTTGACACTTACTGACTACCTGATACAATCCTAAAAAGAAATGCAGCTCTGAAACAACAAAACTGCACCAAAGTCAAAAAGGAACAGAATCTCCCTTGATTAATAAGAGGTCACTTTGAACAGTGGGAGGATTCTATCATTACCACAGCATTCCTGGAAATTTTAACTCCACTGATCACTCAATATGATGACCCCCTCTAAAAGGTCCCAGGCTAGATTCACAAAATTTTGAAAAACACATTATTTTTAGCAATTTATTTTCTAAACTCATTCCTATTTCAAAGAAAGGCGTGAATAGAGGTATTTTCTTTACTAAATGCAGGACTTGTGGCTTTTTCCCCACCTCAGGAGGGTTTTAAAAGCTTAAACGTTTTTCCATCAGAGGGAAGGTTTAAATATGGAAATTTAAGGTTTGTAAAACTTTTTAAGGTTTAGTAGATACCTGGGTGGGAGAAAAAACCTTTTTAGGATGCTTTGGGACCCTAATATTGTTCAACATTAATTTAGGCCTTGAGGGAATCAGGCCTTCATATCCCCTGTGGGGTTATTCTGAGTACCAATTTTTTGTATAATCTAAATATGAAAACTAATTGAGTTAATGGAATAATTAAAAATGCAATAAAAATTATTCTTTTTCAAGTTTTTGGATACAAGTTTAGATTTGAAAAACAAAAAAATGATTATGAGTTAAATCAGAAAAATGATAAAAATTTGTTTTCTTTCCACAAAATGGAATATTTAAAGTGGAATATAAATACCTTTGAACAAAAAAAAAGAAAACATAGAAAAATGATGCGTATACCTATTTCATGAATGGGGTTTAAATTTTGCACACATTCAAACAAAAATGGAATCAACTAAAAAAAATCATTAACAAGATGAAGAATAGATTTTTTCCAAGAAAATTCAAGACTTCTGATTTATTTCAAATACCTCTGTAACAAACCCAAGAAAATAAAAAGATTTTGCATAAAAATATTTCATATTTAGAATTCATATATTTTGAAATATTTCAACAAAAACTTAATCAAGTGCAAGAAGTAAAGAATTGAAAATAAAAAATTTATTTTTTTCATGAAAATTGTTTTTATTTTAATGGGAACTAATGTTTCTGATGGAACGCCAATAGCTTTTTTAAAAAAATATTAATAAAAAAAGGAAAATTTAATACACCCATTTGATGAGATGAATTCAAATGACATGAAAAATTTTAGAATAAACTCCATGAAGTGCAAGAATGATCTGTTGAGTCAAGACCATATCATCCTGTCCACTTCCAACCCTCTCTCAGTGCTCTTATACTTAACTATTTATCTTTTGTTTTTGAGGCACTTGTAGCTTTTCTCAACCTATTATTGGTATTATTCTTGTATGTTTGTTAACCTTTTTGATTTCACTACCATCTTATTTTGTACTGATACTTTTAGCTTTCTAGGCCAACCCATTTTTGTGTTTTTGTAAATTGTAGTCTGCCATCCACTACATCTCCTACATTTCACTTGACCTTGACTCACAGATGGCATCCACCATAACTATTGTGAAACTTCTTGTTACATCTTATACCTCAAAAATTTCATCTTATATTATCTTATTGAATATTACTCATTGATAAAAGGCCTAACTTGTGGTTCTCCTCTTATGTATAAATGGCTTTAAATTTTTAATAACTTGATTGAGATGAATCAGATTCTTTCCTTTCTCATCCAGGACCACTCAATAAAGCCCCTCCAAATCTGGTCCCTTCTGGGACCCCGTGGCAGACTTTAACCTCCTCAGGCATAAAATCTCCTCCCTATTCCCTGCTCAATCATCTTGTTGAGCATCTAATTGAGCATGATCAAAGAAATATAAAAATTTCATAACCTTCCCTAAAAATTGATATTTATATGAAATATAAATCATATTACTGAAAACATAGAAAAAAATTGAGATGCAACTTTTCTTTGAAAAGGATTAAAGCAATTTGGAATTTTTCACAAAAAAAAACATCAATCACCGCAATTATAAAAAAATATCAAAAACTTGTTTTGTGGAATAAAAATTAATACTTTTGATGGAATTTAGATGAGTTTGCCCCAAATTTAAAAAATGATTCAAAAATGGTAAAAATACCTTTTTATAAAGTGGAATCTAAATATTTTGAATAATTCCAACAGGAAATTTTTCAAGTATGTGAAAGAAAATAAAAATTGATTTCTTCCTATTCAAAGAAATTAGTCTTGGATATGTATCATCTGTATTTCCATAAATTAATTTTTTTTGTTGAGACATTACCACATATGGAATTTATCTGATAAGATTGATATATACATTTTTTTGCATATTTTATAAATTTTGGAAAAAGGAATTCACATTCTATCATAAATATTAGGATGTATCAAAGTTAGCAAACAGGCCATTACAAACCCGCCATTTTTTTGACAAAAACTGCCATTTTTAATGGAAATTCCTGAAATACACATACCCTGTAACTGGTGTATTTTGAAATGGGAGGTTTCATGAAAATGGCAGATTTCAAACATCAAAAACCCCATTAAACCCACCATTTATGCATCATCATCCATCCAGCATGATTTTCAGCCTCCTGGATGCCAAGACCCTTGCTATTCTTTAGCTACCAGAGGTGATAGAATAAATAATAAATATATTATTTAATAAATGCAGCAAAAATCCGTAAAATATTTGGATAAAGCTTATTGCAAGGTTAATTGGTTTGGTTATGGTTTATTGTTATAAATCAATATAGATAGATTGATTATTTAATATTTTTATAGAGGGGCCGCAATTACATTGGGGATCTTTAACACCTCCGTTCAGGGAATTCAGTATGAAAACACATAGGCCTGGTTACTTTGGGCCCTTTTGTTTAAAGGATATTTTGCCCAAAGATAATATGTATATAAAATACACGGTGGAGTGGAAGGGCTTTGTAACCAAGGTTGCACGACAGAGAAAGGATAATAAAACTCACTGGTATATTATCAAATCCTTTGGGTATCTGTTTGGGACGTGCACTGATGGGTTAAACCTGTATACTGGGGTTTATAAGGTTGGTCAGCAGTTTAAATTGATAAAAAAGGGTTCAGGACGGATATTATTAATCAGAATAAAGCCATAAATCAATTACTTATCTCTTATAACCATTTGATTACCTTGGTAAGGTGTCTGGATATCAATATAACTGGGTCTCTGGGTATCAATATCCTCTAAAGAGCTCTTTATTTATAGTTTTTGGAGTCCCAATATTGTCATTCTGAGGGGTACAGGGGCTCAAAGGGACGGAAACTGAGGCTAGCAGGGTAACCAGTGGTAGACAGTCACGTGTTCTTGGTTCTGCAAGACAGGTAGCATCTACTTCCACAGGTTATGGGAATTATTCTACTTTATAATTGATATTTGAAAGTGTGAATAACACTAATCTGACCTTTTTATTTCTTATTTAATTAATTATCCTTAGTAAATGTTCCCAGTAAGTTAATAATTAATTTAATAGACATTCCTACGGATATTCTGATGTCAGGTGAGTTCTCATTATATATTAAATATTTGGAGTAAAGTCATGATATTGATTTTACTCCTTATTTTCGAAATTAAGTTGATTTTCTAAAATAATTACTGAAAAATGCAATTCATGGGTATTCATGTAATATTTTTACATCATCAGCTTTCTTAGTATCTCACAAAAATGTTGATGTGTGGAAATTCTCATAATAGTATATTAAAGTATTTTAATATATTTTTAGAAGTAGTCATTGTCATATTTTCGACATTTTTGGTACTTTGAATTATATTTAATAAAAATACGGATAAACATTTTCATATAATTTTATGTATTTTTAGACTATCTGCTATCCACGGGAACATTTATCAAATATGTAGAATGTTCCTGTGTAGGTTGTAGCATGTTTACGCGGTTCCTAGGTTTCTCAGGCCGCCTTTCACTTTGTCAACCCGTAGTCCCACAGCTGCCTACTTTTCAGAGGCCCAGGGCTGCGTACACAACTTTTAAAGAGTGACAGAGCTGTAGCTCAGCCACGCGCAGGTGCATTGGCTGCCGCAGCTGCGTGCGGGAATTGTGACAGAACACATTTCCGTCTGTAACTCCTAAAATATACACAACACCTCAATTCTGACTGAATTTTAGGTGTTAAACCTCTACGTGACAATACATCTGAAATATTTAACTGGCCAAAAAGTTCAATAGTGGTGCCATGGTATTTTGGTCTTTCTTTCCTTAATTATTTACAAATATAAGGAGTTGGATTTCAAGGGTGGGGTCAGTGAGTGACCCTACCTAATTTTGGGTGGAGAATCCATTTTTGCAATAATATTTATGGTTTCCTACTCCTTCTTAGGTTAATTTTATTATAATTATTTTTATGTTATTTCTGTTACTTTTGAAGCTTGCTCTGCAATAGTAGCAAGCTGACAATGATGGCATGCAAAACACCCATACACACCTCCACATCAGCGAATCCATCCCAATCCCATCCCCATTGCTTCACACACACCTCATCCCATTTTCCTGGACTGCCAATTCTTCTTCCACAACCCTCAAATGTTATACAAAGATTTGAATCCCTTCTTGATCCTCACCCCAATCTAAGTATATGATTTGGAGGAGATGATTTGACAAACAATCCAACCATCTTCAATCAATGTCTCCCTGCTCCCTCCGCCTCACCTTCAATCTTTTGACTAACCCTTGACTCTCTTATCATCTTACCAATCTTGTTCAATTGCAGTCTCTCAAATTTGAATGTCCCCATCTACTTCATCCACCCTCACACTCCTTCAGGATGGTCAATCACCCTCACCCTCCCAAAGGTCCCAACCGTATTGTCATTGACATCTCTAGCTCCAATGATAATCTTCCTCCACAAACCATCCCATCCTCCTCCTCCTCTAGATCCCAGGTTTGTCAACCATCCACCTCCCCTTGATCCCTGATGAACTCCTGGATGGATTCAAGAAAAATTGTGATGATCATCATACAAGGAAAACCTGCTGACCCATCCCACCCACATTATTCCAGAAGCTTGGCCCCATTGATGGAAGGAGTTGTAGTACCAGACCAACAACACCACTCACAAGCACCAAGATTGGATGAGGATGATGATGACTGAGGAGAAGGAGAAGGAGAAGGAGAAGGAGAAGGAGAAGGAGAAGGAGAAGGAGAAGGAGAAGGAGAAGGAGAAGGAGAAGGAGAAGGAGAAGGATAAGGAGAAGGAGAAGGAGAAGGAGAAGGAGAAGGAGAAGGAGAAGGAGAAGGAGAAGGAAAAAGAACAAGACTTGCATCAATTATTGCTAATGGATGAATACATCAATTGAGGAGGACCAAGGACCCATCAAGACTCACCACAAGGGTCAGTCTCAGGTCTGATTGTATACATAAATCACACCTCATTGACTGACTCAACTGACTCTGACTGGGGTCTACCAACCAAGCTAGTGCCAGCTTAGATCATCAGGTAACAAATCTAATAGCCTACTCATCCTAACATATCTTAGCCACCACAAACCACTCAGCCATCACATCATCAATCACCATCAACTTCTCAATCCTACCCATCATCAATTGATTGACCCCATCCTGGTCATTCAACCTACCCCATCCTAGAATCCCACCATCACCACCAACTCACACCACTATCAGTAACTTGAGATCCAGTTCACCAGGACCAGGACCAGGATCAGAACAGCAGCAGCAACAAGATCAACAAAAGCAACAGCATCAATAACAACACCAAAACAAGGTTCTCAGGTTTAAAATCAGCGTGACTATGCTTCCGATCCTTGATCTGTATGGATGCAAGTCATCATTGTCTCCCTCAAGTCAACAACGGTTCAGTAGCCTGAGTGTCTAAAGCGTTGGAGTGGATCTATTGAGATCCAATTCTTGACTGTTGACTGGTCATACTGGACCGTAAGTATTCAATACTCTCATCCACTCTACTCCTTGTGACCGATTTAAAGTTCAGCTTCAGATCCAATATCCTGATACTCATCAATTCATCACCTTCCCTTCCTCCCGGTCTTCACACTTGGTTGGTTGGTTGATGCAATTCGTGCCAGTGCTACCCACCAAGGATTTCTTGATCCACCATCCTTTGGCTCATGTCTCCTCTCAGGGTCAGAAAGACCAGATCAACAAAGTCGCATTCTCTCACTCGGGCGATTTTCTGTTCAAACCCACCGGCGCTGGCACGGTGGTCACCTATCGCTTCAAGCTTGACGGAGCAGTCGAATCTGCCAAGTTGACCAAGTTTTAACAATACAAAGCCCACGCTTGTGTCATCAATTGTATTGGTAAGGTCGTGAATTCAGCTCCAGTGTGTGTTCTTCTTTGGACACTCATTTTACGTGGTTTTGGGTCCCGTTATGTACTTGTATTCATGCACAGATATCGATCCGCGAGGCCGGTGAGTTGTGCAAAATGTTTTTGACAAAAACCTTGGTGTTTTTCTTTTTTATCAAGAATGTTTATTTACTTATTTTGGTTATTTCCATGTTATATTGCAGTCGGAGGGGCCGATTCAATGGTGAGCTTAATTGATCTAGATCAAATCTATTGTTTCAAGACGTTTGCCCATCTAGAGTAAGTCTTGATCCTCTCTTAGTCGACCATGAGATCATGAGATTGACAACAGGAAACGCTCACGAGACATCTTCCCCCCTCCTTTTCTCCCCTTGTTATGTTTTACACAGCTCGGATGTTCGGACAATCAGTTTCTCCTACAATGGCGACTTTATCGCCGTTTCAGGCAAGGACTTTTTCATCGATGTCGTAAGTCATTCTTGGGTTAACAATCGGATGCCAATAAAAAAATGGGGCAAGGGAGTACCTCTTTTAATGCCCCCCCCCAAAAAAAAGAAGGAAAACAAGAAGCAAGAAGGGCCAGAAACTGACAGCGCAATATTCCTTTCAATTTCTCTCTCTGTGCTGGTTGGGTGTGTTTTGATTCAGTCAATGGTGTCAACCGGCCAACGGGTTAGGAAAATAGACAACTTGACCTATCCAGTCAATTCAATGGCCTGGCATCCATTGAAGTACGTCTTGGCTTACGCTGGGGATGAGAAGGCTGGTAACGTGAGGGTAGCCAACCTGGCCAGCTCATGATCAATGGTGATCAACTGTTGCACTAGTTCTAGTGGGGAAACACAGATCCAAACGGTCGAAAATGATTCAAAGCTATTGTTCCTTCTTGTTTGTATTCCTCCTCCCTTCGATATTGCTTATCAGCTCTCCCCCTCCCCCTCCCCTCACATCTCCGCCAGTCGACTCCGATTGGTTCTGGGTGAATCGTTGAGTGACGGCTCAGACAATTCCGGGGGTCTTTTTTTTTCTGGCTCAAGACTTGAAACGAGCTTGTTGATACAATGAACTTGGGATTTCTTGTTCTTCAGCTTGATGACCAACCTCTGAGATTGTGTTGAAAGATAATCATTGTTTTTTTTCTTCTTCTCTCTCTCTCTCTCTTTGTTCTATCATTATTGACTCCTAGTAATCTGTACTTCTCACCTCTCTCTATCACCTCTCCCTCTACCTCTACCTCTCTGTAATCATACCAATGTGCCTCTCTCTTTCTATTTTAAAAGGTCTGAAGAACGGAAGAGACTCTTCTTTACCTACTTTGCGTTAATACAATCTTTTCACATAAAATTCACACAAGAGACCCTCTCTTTTACAATGTAGGACAGTCAGAGTCTTTTGAGTTCTTTCATGCCCTGGGGCCAAACCATACAATTGACTCTTTTGGATTCATTTCCAACATTGTGCAGAGATTCCAAGACTGTAACAGATGAAAAATAAATTGGAAGTAAGAGATAGAAGATATAGGGTCCAGCTTCCAGAGCTGAGGCAGATGAGTTGAGGTTTGGCAAGATGAGTCATAGATGATCAGTGAGGAATTTTTATGTGGATCTTTCAGTGTTTGCAACAGGTTTTTATAAGGCACTATCAGCTCAAAGTTTCTGATTTTCTTATGGATGGATTGAGTATGAATATGAGAAGCTCAAGATGGAGGTGTTTAAGTATCTGCTTAGTGAGGTTGCAGAGGGTAACTTGCTAGTCTGTTGTGGGGCAGAGAATGAGCTTTCTGAGATGACAATGTGGATGCCTTGCTTGTCACATCATAGGAGCATTGGGTGATGGCATGGCATTTCTGGTGAGTCCAGGATAGATGAACTGTTGGTAGAATGAAGGCAGGGTCAGGGCTGGCTTTTTTGAGTTCTTTGGTCCATTTAAGGAAAGTGGAGTATTGGAGAGTCTGTTCTTACAGATATAGGATAGCAATGAAGATATGAGAGCAATAAAGTGACAAGAGTGGCCATGTGACAAGAGTGATGAAGAGATGAGAGCAATAAAGTGATGAGAATGATGAAGTGATCAGGATAGTGATCCAATGAGAGTTAGCTGGATGTGATGAAAGCAATAAAGGGATGAGAGTGATGAAGTGATAAGGATAGAAATCCAATGAGAGTTACCTGGATGTGATGAAAGCAATAAATTGATGAGAGTGATGAAGTGATGAGGATAGTGATCCAATGAGAGTTAGCTGGATGTGATGAAAGCAATAAACGGATGAGAGCAATGAAGTGATAAGGATAGTGATCCAATGAGAGTTAGCTGGATGTGATGAAAGCAATAAACATATGAGAGTTATGAACTGATCAGGATAGTGATCCAAGGAGATTTAGCTGGATGTGATGAAAGCAATAAAGTGATGAGAGTGAAAAAGTGATGAGGATAGTGATGAAGAGATGAAGAGCAATGAATCAATTTTTTTCCAATGAGGTCAGAGGTAGAAGGAGGTGGGAAGCAAGGGGTGGATTACGTGGACAGGTGATGGAAGCCTTTAAATACTTGATTTGAAAAAACCCACTTATTTCATTTTAACTTTGACACGTCTGATGTGAAATAGGGGAGTTTTTTTGGTTGTGAATTTCGTCTTTGAAATGGCCAATTTGGTTTGAAACCCGCCATTAAAGAATGGAGGGTTTGGTTGACTTTGATAGGCCCTATTAATTTTGATACATAGAAATAAATCCTTGATTTTAAATATTATTTTAGTTGATGAGTTTTTTTTGGGAATATTTAACAATATTTGAAAGGTTAATTTTGAATTCATGACTCTTTGAGTCATGTACACAACTCAAATGGGCTGTATGGAGTTGTGTACACAACTCAAATGGGCCGTGTGGTAATCTTCACAAATCAAATGGGCTGTGTAGCACTCTACAAAAATCAAATGGGACGTGTGGCATGCTACACAACTCAAATGGGCCATGTGGCATGCTGCACAACTCAAATGGGCCATGTGGCATGCTACACAACTAAAATCAAGTTGTGTAGCCTCCAATAAGTAATGAATGATAAATAATAAATAATAAATAATAAATAATAAATAATAAATAATAAATAATAAATAATAAATAATAAATAATAAATAATAAATAATAAATAATAAATAATAAATAATAAATAATAAATAATAAATAATAAATAATAAATAATAAATAATAAATAATAAATAATAAATAATAAATAATAAATAATAAATAATAAATAATAAATAATAAATAATAAATAATAAATAATAAATAATAAATAATAAATAATAAATAATAAATAATAAATAATAAATAATAAATAATAAATAATAAATAATAAATAATAAATAATAAATAATAAATAATAAATAATAAATAATAAATAATAAATAATAAATAATAAATAATAAATAATAAATAATAAATAATAAATAATAAATAATAAATAATAAATAATAAATAATAAATAATAAATAATAAATAATAAATAATAAATAATAAATAATAAATAATAAATAATAAATAATAAATAATAAATAATAAATAATAAATAATAAATAATAAATAATAAATAATAAATAATAAATAATAAATAATAAATAATAAATAATAAATAATAAATAATAAATAATAAATAATAAATAATAAATAATAAATAATAAATAATAAATAATAAATAATAAATAATAAATAATAAATAATAAATAATAAATAATAAATAATAAATAATAAATAATAAATAATAAATAATAAATAATAAATAATAAATAATAAATAATAAATAATAAATAATAAATAATAAATAATAAATAATAAATAATAAATAATAAATAATAAATAATAAATAATAAATAATAAATAATAAATAATAAATAATAAATAATAAATAATAAATAATAAATAATAAATAATAAATAATAAATAATAAATAATAAATAATAAATAATAAATAATAAATAATAAATAATAAATAATAAATAATAAATAATAAATAATAAATAATAAATAATAAATAATAAATAATAAATAATAAATAATAAATAATAAATAATAAATAATAAATAATAAATAATAAATAATAAATAATAAATAATAAATAATAAATAATAAATAATAAATAATAAATAATAAATAATAAATAATAAATAATAAATAATAAATAATAAATAATAAATAATAAATAATAAATAATAAATAATAAATAATAAATAATAAATAATAAATAATAAATAATAAATAATAAATAATAAATAATAAATAATAAATAATAAATAATAAATAATAAATAATAAATAATAAATAATAAATAATAAATAATAAATAATAAATAATAAATAATAAATAATAAATAATAAATAATAAATAATAAATAATAAATAATAAATAATAAATAATAAATAATAAATAATAAATAATAAATAATAAATAATAAATAATAAATAATAAATAATAAATAATAAATAATAAATAATAAATAATAAATAATAAATAATAAATAATAAATAATAAATAATAAATAATAAATAATAAATAATAAATAATAAATAATAAATAATAAATAATAAATAATAAATAATAAATAATAAATAATAAATAATAAATAATAAATAATAAATAATAAATAATAAATAATAAATAATAAATAATAAATAATAAATAATAAATAATAAATAATAAATAATAAATAATAAATAATAAATAATAAATAATAAATAATAAATAATAAATAATAAATAATAAATAATAAATAATAAATAATAAATAATAAATAATAAATAATAAATAATAAATAATAAATAATAAATAATAAATAATAAATAATAAATAATAAATAATAAATAATAAATAATAAATAATAAATAATAAATAATAAATAATAAATAATAAATAATAAATAATAAATAATAAATAATAAATAATAAATAATAAATAATAAATAATAAATAATAAATAATAAATAATAAATAATAAATAATAAATAATAAATAATAAATAATAAATAATAAATAATAAATAATAAATAATAAATAATAAATAATAAATAATAAATAATAAATAATAAATAATAAATAATAAATAATAAATAATAAATAATAAATAATAAATAATAAATAATAAATAATAAATAATAAATAATAAATAATAAATAATAAATAATAAATAATAAATAATAAATAATAAATAATAAATAATAAATAATAAATAATAAATAATAAATAATAAATAATAAATAATAAATAATAAATAATAAATAATAAATAATAAATAATAAATAATAAATAATAAATAATAAATAATAAATAATAAATAATAAATAATAAATAATAAATAATAAATAATAAATAATAAATAATAAATAATAAATAATAAATAATAAATAATAAATAATAAATAATAAATAATAAATAATAAATAATAAATAATAAATAATAAATAATAAATAATAAATAATAAATAATAAATAATAAATAATAAATAATAAATAATAAATAATAAATAATAAATAATAAATAATAAATAATAAATAATAAATAATAAATAATAAATAATAAATAATAAATAATAAATAATAAATAATAAATAATAAATAATAAATAATAAATAATAAATAATAAATAATAAATAATAAATAATAAATAATAAATAATAAATAATAAATAATAAATAATAAATAATAAATAATAAATAATAAATAATAAATAATAAATAATAAATAATAAATAATAAATAATAAATAATAAATAATAAATAATAAATAATAAATAATAAATAATAAATAATAAATAATAAATAATAAATAATAAATAATAAATAATAAATAATAAATAATAAATAATAAATAATAAATAATAAATAATAAATAATAAATAACAAATAATAAATAATAAATAATAAATAATAAATAATAAATAATAAATAATAAATACTATGGTTGTGTACAGGGGTGCAAAAATCAAAAATGCCCATTATGGGGGGTATATGCCCCCCCAGGGGTTATGCGTGTTTAGAAAAACCATTTGGAGTAGTTTATGGGCCCCCATGTGATGAAGGGCCCTACACAACTCCCACAGGTTGTGGGGGGCCCTAAAAGACTCCCAAACAACTGGAACCTTGAATTCAACATTACCCTTTTTTTTAGTGTTTTTACTTTAGGGCTGGTCAAAACACTTGTATGTTTTTGGCACTTTTACTTTAGGGCTTTTCAAATGACTTCTTGTATTTTTTGCCTAGTCAAAAGACTGGTATTTTTTTGGCACTCTTACTTAAGGGCTGTTCAAAAGACTTCTTTCATTTTTGGGCCCTTTTAATTTAGGGCTAGTCAAGTTGAAATTAATTGAGGGCTTGTCAAGTTACTTGTATTTTTTTTTTGGTGTTTTTACTTTAGGGCTTATCATGTTACTTGTCTTTTTTTGGTGTTTTTACTTTAGGTTTTGTCAAGTTTCTTGTTTTTTTTTTTCGTTGTTTTTACTTTAGGGCTTGTCAAGTTAATTGTCCTTTTTTTGGGTCTTTTTACTTTAGGGCTAGTCCATTGGATAGTCCCAGTTTTTTTTATTTTTTATTTATTTATTTTTTTTTAACCAAAAAATCAACATTTTTTGATTGCTTGATTTTTTGGTTGATTCCTGTTTTTTTTGGAAGCTTTATTTGATTCATGGGTTATTTTAGTGCCCTTTCATTCCATTTTTTTCTTTTTTTGGCTCACCGCGGTCCAGTGGCGTGTTGGATGCCACAGGACTATATTTGAGCTGTGTACAACTTCACACGGCTCAAATGTATTCATGTTGAATCCAACACACTGTTGGACCAGGCTGGGTCAGCCGCGCAACTCTTTGAGCCATGGAGGGTTGTCCAAAGCTTGGATTGGACCATTTGGCATGCCACACGGCCCACTTTGAGCTGTTTCCACGGCTCAATGAGCCGTGAATTTAACATTACCCAAAAATAAAACTAGAAATCTCTGCAAACTCTGTCCACTGCTCTAAAAATCACCTGAGAGAGCCTGGAAGAACTAAGAAAAAGGTCTGCAATGGAACCTTCTGCAAAGATCTCTGCAGTGTCCAAGTGTGGTCCAGGTGAATTGAGCCCCATTACCAAGGTTAAATTACACAACACCTGTATATGTAAACCACTTAAACCACACCTCGCTAAATGTTTTGAAAACCAAACCTTGGCCATTGCTTAATTACATGGCTGGTTGCCTTATGATACCTGCCCCTGGCACCACTCATGGGTTGGGGGGGACCCAGATTCCATCTGGGCCCCCTCTCAAAAGCTCAGCAGGGGGGGGGGGGGGTTGTAACCAGCCAACATGCCACCCCAACCAGCTGACATGCCACCCCCACCAGCAAATATGCCACCCCCACCAGCAAACATGCCACCCCCATCCCCCCTCCTTACAACTGATTTCCTGGGTGGGTGATTAAATCCCCCTCCAGGGGCCTTGGGGGCCAATGGCCCCAGTGTATTTCTTTGAATTTGGGCTTGGGGGTGGTCAAATCCCCAACAGCCCATTGCTCCCCCCCTTGGTAATGGGGGGGGGGGAGATGGCCCCTATTTGGTGGTAGGGTGATCAAGTCCCCACCACTGCTGGTTGCCTTGTTTTAACAAGCCAGGTCTGTTTTGTCCCTCCCACGCTTTCAATAATGGAGGGATGGGGGGGGAAAGCTTTCCCCACCATTGCAGGGGGTGTAGCCAGCAGACATGCCACCCCCCCTCCCTCCTCCTTAGAACTAATTCCCTGGGGGGGTGATCACATCCCCCTCCAGGAGCCCTGGGGGTCAATGACCCCAGCGAATTGCTTTGAATTTGGGCTGGGGATTGATCAAGTCCCCAACAGCCGGTTTTGGTGACCAATTTGCGGCACCTCAAGAAAAGGTGGCAAGATTTTTTTTTTTTTTTTTAAAAAAAAAAGATTATTTTCTAAGGTTAATCTTCCTCTTGGAGCAAGATTGTTGCAGAGAATATTATATTGTTGTGGATAATTTACTGAACAAACAATCTCTTTCCACAAATTTGGGTTCTGGCCAGGAAAGTCTTTTTTCTGTTATGATACCTGGTACTGTCTGCAGAGTTATACTTTTTTTTAGTTTTTATTCTTCCTTTTATGTCTTAAATGATGGGAGATTTCAAGGCCGGTTTGGTCAACTCACTTCCGACTCACCAACAGGCAACCAGTAGTGCCCTGCTGTATCAAAGTTCTCCTTGTCAGACTGCCAGTCTGGCGGGGCTGCCACCAAGAGTTGCCACAGGGGGGCAATCAATGCATGTGTAAACGGAGATGCCAGACAAGCGGCAAGGGAGCGGAGCAAAAATCAGGCCAAGGGAGTACCCCGCAGTCAGGTTTTGTCCGGAGGATGTTCACCCATTCCTGGAATGGTGTGGTGTCAATTTATAGACACGGATTGGGAACTGCGTCGCGGCTGCGCGCTCAGCATTGGGGGCAAGCGGGATCAGCATTAGGGTATACGGAGTGCTCAGCAGCGGCAGCTGCTGGATCAGCAGCGGCAGCTGCTGGATCAGCAGCAGCCGCTGTTTGGCTCCGCACCTGGTGGATGGTTCTGGCTCAGAATTGAATGCGGCGTGGGCGGCAATCCTCCCCGGAGATTGGATTTGGAAGGTAGTGCGCTCAACTAGGTTTGCAGGCGCGCCGGTTTGGATACGTAGGGGCGGAGCAATCCGCGGGCTATGAAGGAACAGATGGAGTGCGCGTGCAAGTGCGCGGATCATGCCGGATATTACCAAACACCCACAACGGGCGCGGACAAACGGGTATGGACAGGCGCGGGGGGCTCTGAGTAGGGCGTGGTGCGAGGACCGCATCATGAGAAGGACAAAATGGATGGACAGAACAGCGTACAGACGACGGGGGGAGTTTGGTACGGAGGAGGTGGGGAGAGGAGGCTAGGGTTTCTGTTTTGGGATTGTTTTCTGTTTCTTTGTCATACTGTCATTTGCGCGTGTACTTAGGTTAGGGTTGAGGGGGAGGACTTATCCTCACTCCCAACTCCAGGTTAGAGGAGGGGCATGCATGGGAGGAGGAATCATCACATCACATCATTGGATTGGATCACTCATCTCACCAGGAGATTAAAGGAACTCATACCAGATACACATCCAGGTGGAAATATCTTAGGATTGAAGGATTGGAAATTTCTCTCTCTCTCTCTACTTTTCTTTATCTCTTTATCTCCTTATTTCTATTCCTCATTTAAGTGCGACTTTTGACATCCTCATCTCCTTTCAAACGCAGGGAACCGTTAACTTCCGAACCTTGGGACAATTATAGGGGGATAACCCTTTTTCTTTCCACAATGGTTTGAGAACACTTGACTGGGTCCGGAAAATAGTCAACTTCATTCCAGATGAGGAGGATCTGCGGTACATGGAGGATATGGAGGGATATGGAGAAAAGAATTGGGAGAAGTTTCAGGGAGAAATAGTGAAAAAATGGGGTTCACGGGAGCAGAGGTTCTGCAAAGTGGATCTCAAGCGTCTTGCAACCAAAATGGTGAAGGAAGGGGGTGCTTCCTTGAGGATGTTGTTTGGTGTGTATTGTTCCTCATTTTATTGCATTTTGAAGTACCTTGTCCGCAACAAAATTTTGGCAAAGCATACTTGCTCTGTCAAAAGGACCTTTATGCGGGGGCTTAGCTCCAAGTTGCGCAGAGGGGTCCACAGAAAGCTCTAAAATTGAGGATTAATTTGCAGGTTGCGGGATTGAGGGGTAACCCTACTTCTGGACATGAAGGACATCTCTGTGGCTGTTGTAGGCAAGTTGGAATTCGCGGAATTTATGGAGGAAGACCCAAAGAGTTTGGAGAGGAAGGATGTGCAGGTGAAAAGGGTAAAAGGGCAGGTAAAACCAAAGGAAACTGCTGAAATGACAGAAATTTTTCATGAAATGCGTCTTTTCTGGCAGAAAGCTATAGAAAATCAAGCCTCTAAAGTCCTGGAACCATCAAAAACAATTTATAATGCACCAAATCAGGAACCATCAAGAGCGCCGCCAAGGAACAAAGGCAAGCCTCACTTCTTCCAATGCTATTACTTCTGGGAAGAGGGGAATCTTAAAATTTTGCGTAAAGATCTGAGTGCAGACATACAGGGTAAAATAGTTAAGATGGATGGAAGTGAATGCTTCTACCCTTCAGGAAAAACTATACCAGATATTCCAGATCAGCCTTTGCCATGAGATCTGCCTCAAGCGGCGGCGGCAGAAAAGATGGAAGCTACAGCTTCAGCAGGGTACGCTTTTACTTTGACTTGGGAACACCCAGAAGTTTTGGTGGAGGTTAGTGCTGTTTGTTCCAATGAAAGGCAAATGGACCTCCATGGTCCAAATCCTGCAAAAGAACCGTAGCAGGCAGCTTTAGTCAAAGCAGGGGGATCCCACAGGAGGGCCGGAGAATTTGCGGAACAGACCACCCGTTTTCCCTAACTTTGAAGGAACTAGTGGCAATCTCACCAGTAATGGCAGAGGAAATGGTTGCGGTCTTCAAGCAGTTTGCGGGGAATAAGGAGGACAACCCAAAACCCAGGGACAAGGCAAAGCTTGGTTCTCTCAACGCGGGGGAAGATGTTTTAGGAGTTAGCAGTGCTATGATGTGCCCTTTGGGGATATGTGGAAATGCAGATTGGAGGCAAATGGTGTTGGACAATGGTTGATAGCAGTTCAATGGTAAAATTCCTTCCATTGAAATTGGCAACCAACACAGGATTGTTCCAACACAAAGCAAACATTGGTTTGCGGAACTTAGGAGGTTTTGAATGCATGGTTGAATGGGTGGTGGAGAAAGTAATGACGGAAGTTGCAAAGTATTGGCTCCGCTATTGTGTTTGGTAGTAAGGGTGTTGGAGGTCATACTTGGTAGGCCATTCCTTTTTGCCTTCTGGGCATCTCTTGGCTTCCATCCGGATACTAGGGAGGAACTCCTTACTGTTGCAGAAGCCTTGGGGAAATGCTATGAGACAACCATCTGTTGGCCTGAAAGTGGCCAATGGGAACATCAGAAGGGCTGCCCTCTTGCGGAAGGAAGCCACAACAATTTGGCAGAGGATTTTTAAATGTTGGAGGTGTTTCCTGTGCAGGGAAGGCTCCATCCTTGCGCAGACAGTCAACAGATAAGGAGCAAGGAGGAGGAACCCCCGTAGCGCGGTCCAACGTGCTTTGGGCAGTACCGAGAAGAGCGGGAATTGCTGCAACAATGATGGGAGAGGGGATAGGATCAAAATTGAGTCCTTCCTTGTATGCGCCTCCAATGGGTTTCAGCACAAGCAGCTAACCTTGTGCCACAATTGTGAGAAACCCAGATTTTGTTGCAGATCAACAATTACAAATAGAGGAGACAACTGAGGGATCAAAGTTGGTTGAGGTGCGGTTCTTTGGTAGCAAATACAAACCAGTTGCTAAGAAGGTCCAACCGCAGAACAAGCCAATGCCTCAGGACCTCAATAGACCAATGAGGCCTATCTGTTGGTTGCGGGATCCTTATGAGTTTCCTTTGACACTTGCAATCCTGGAGAAGGATCCAACGGGCTTGACGGAGGGGCAGATGGCGGAACTCAACTTTGGGTCGGAGGGGTGGTTGCAAGAGGAGGAAGTTTTATTACTCAAGGTGGTGATTTTCATGCGGGGGAAGGCGCTGGCCTTTTTTCAGGAAGAGCGGGGGTTACTCAGGCATGAGATTGCAGACGCCTACCAGATACCTATGGTGCCCCACAACCCTTGGTAGATCAAACCCATTTCTATTCCGGTAGCCGTTAGGGATCAGTTTAAGGAGTTGGTGCAGGAGCATTTGCGGGCGGGTCTGTACAAGCCTTCTTGTTATAGTTATTCTAGTCCCATTTTTGCATTACTAAAACAGGACAGAAAGAGTTTGTGGATTTTCCACAACCTTCAGAGGTTACACTTGGTCACAATCCAAGACGCTGGTTTGCCTCCGCAGGTGGTGGAGTTTTTGGAGAATATGATGGGAATAGTCTGCTATGGGTTAATAGATGTCATGGGGGGTACAATCAGCGGGAGCTTCATCCGGAGTCCTGTCCCAAGACGGTGTTTGAAATGCGGTTGGGGCAACTTCAGTTAACACGGCTTCTGCAGGGTGCAACTAATTTGGTAGTAGCTTACCAGGCCCAAATGACCTGGGTTTTGCAGGATGGTGTTCCAGAAATAGTGCGTATATTCATTGACAACGTGGGTATCAAGGGTCCACAAAGCAATTACGGTGGAGAAAATATTGCGGGAAATTTGGGGATCAGGTGGTTTGTCTGGGAGTATGCGGGGACTTTGGAGAGAATCCTGTTCTGGATCAAGCAAGCAGGTCTGACCGTTTCTGGTTAGAAGTTTGTGGTGTGCATTCCGGCCTTAGAAGCCCTTGGCCACAAGGCTTCTGCAAAAGGGAGTAAAATCACTAAGGCCAAAGTTAACAAAGTGTTGGAATGGCCTACTCCCCAGAATGCTAATCAGGTCTCTCAGTTCTTAGGTTCATGTGGATGGTTATGGATCTTCATTGAGCGTTTTGTGGATATAGCTAGCCTGTTGCAGAAACTAATTAGGGAGGTGGTGGAGTGGGTGTGGACAGAGGAATTTGATTGCGCATTCTGGGAGCTAAAGGAGATTGTTGGGCGGCAAATAATGTTGAAGGACCTTGACTAAAAGAAAGGAGCAATCCGGATAGCAGTGGAATCAAGCAAGTTTGGTGCCGGCGGTGTGCTGACCCAAGAAGATGAAGGAAAATACAGGTCAGTACTCTATCACTTGGTAACCTTTTCATAGTTAAAATATTGGAACTTGCAGCCCAAGTTGGAGTTGTGCGGAATGACAAGGATTGTGTGGAGATTAAAGCATGTGGTGTGGGGGGTGTCTTTTGAACTCCTGGTGGATGCAGAAGCACTGACCCCAATGATTAATTCCCCAACCTTTCCTAATGCTCCTATGACACGGTGGATTGCATACTTACATTGCTCAATTTCATGGTTGGGCACATTCTGTGGAAGGCATTTACAATTCCCAACGCCTTGTCACGGTATCCAGAGGTCCAGCGCGCGGCAAAAGGGGATTTGGAAGTGGATAAGAAGCTTCTGACGGTGGCATCTACAGCTTCAGAGGTTGATAAAATTCCCCTGAAACAGTGTGGAAGGTTTCAGGCATTGGACAAGTATCTTTGGATTCTCCTTTTTCCTGAAGGTTTGTTGGCAACAGAGATTAGATGGGTTTGGCGGAAGGTCTTGCTTTTCTTTTTCCAGGACAGCCAGTTGTGGAAGGGGGTAATTGCAGTACCTTTGGTTGTGGTCAGAAGGCGGGAGGATTAGGAAGAGTTGATTTGGAATCTTCACAATGACTTAGGCCATTGGGGAGAGGCGGAGATGCGGAGAAGAGTTAAGACCAGGTTCTGGTGGCCTGTTCTGGGGAAAAAGTGCAAGATTGGGTGTGGAGTTGCAAAGATTGTCAGCAGCGGAGTACCATATTACCTACAGAGGTGGGTATTCCAACAGTTGAGGACGCTCTTTTTGGGAGGGTCCCTCTGGATGTGGTCCATATCAAGGCTGGAAAGTTCCCTTATCTTCTTGTGGCTTGGGACAACTTTTTGGGGTGGGTGGAGGCGCGTACATTGGTTAAGCTGTCTGCAGAGAAGGTGGGACCATTTTTGGAGGAGGATTGGTTTGCGCATTTTGGGTGTTTACGGCTCATCACAGTGGACGGCGGAGCAGAGTTTGGGGGTGATCTTTGGAGGCTGGTCAAATCTTGTGGAGAAAATTTTGGGCAAGTTACGGAATATTATCCAGAGGGAGCAGGGGAGATAGAAAGATGTCATAAGCTGATTAAAGACACAATGGTCAAGATCTGCAGAAGTAATGGGATAAATTGGCAGGAAACCCTGCCAGTTGTTCTGTTTGCGGATTGGATATCAGTCAAGCGGGGTACAGGTTATTTGCCTTAAAAGCTCTTGTATTGGCAGCAGCCAGTGCTTCCAGTAGATATCAAAGCCTTGACTTACCTCTCTATCAACTGGTGGAAGGTTAAGACCATGGAGGATCTAGTTGTAGCGCAGGTGGAGAAACTTTTGCAGCTGAAGAAAATGGTGGCAAAGGCGGTGAAGAGGCTTCCGGACAGTTGGGCTAAGTTGGTTCAGTACTGGGACAAGCGCTGTGCCAATTTCTTGCAGACCCTTTGCAGAAAGGCAACCTGGTTCTGCTTTATATTTGGAGCTTTGAGACGCAGTGGGGAAAGCTTTTTGCGGATTGCTGGAATGGTCCTTATTGGGTTTTTATTCAGTTTCCAGGTGGGAGTTATCAGTTGGAGGAATTGGATGGCACTCTGCTCAAGAAGAAGGCGGCAGCAGCTCATGTGAAAAAGTTCCATGTGCGGGGCCCTACGGATTTTGACAAAAATTTGTGTTCAGGAGATGAAAATCAAGAGATGGCCAACGTAAGTGAGCCTGCTGCGGAGGAGAGGGAGTCTTTGGAGGAGGTGTCCTCAGAGTAATGAAAGTTTGGGGATGGGGAAGCTCAGATCACCAGAGCAGAGTGGAAGGTCTAGTCTTAGAGGCCTTTGTCTAGGGTGGTCCAGGTCCCTTAGGTGATATGTATTTGAGGAGTTTGAAGTCTTTTCTTTGTCTTAGTTTTTTTGTCTCATTCTCATATTTGGAGGGGTTCTGACTAGGGGTTGCAGAGTTTCTTTTGTTTTTGTTTCTCATTTTTTAGGATGGTGCGGGGAATCAAGAGGATTCCTTTCTGGGGCGGGACAGGCATCATAATTATTTAGCTATGTACAAAATTTAGGTGGGACGCGGCAATAATTCAAGAGGAGGGAGAAATCTAAGGAAGGAAGATGACGGGGCAGAGCTCACCACCGGCACAATGATTCTCGCGGAGGAGCTTGCAACTCTCAGCGGCTTGAATCCCAACCAAACTTAGGAGGATGGCCATTATTTGCTCATCCAATTTGTAGAGGTACCTGCTGTTTTTGTCTTCCTCAATTCCTTGGCCGCCTTCTTTATTGTTGCTTTGGATGGCTGCATGGTCCAGAGAGACCAGGAAAAATTGGGTTGACCTAGAAGGTAGGGGTCAGTAAAAAAAAAAAAAAAAAAAAAAAAAAAAAAAAACTCACGGGGTACAGGCAGTGAATCAGAGCCAATTGCAATTACTGAGCGCAGGTACTCAACCTCTGTGGGAAATTTTGTGGTTGGAGGAGATGCAGTTGGAGTAGTGGACACCAGAGGAGTAGGTGATGGCGGACGGAAGAGTGGGATGTTGGGCGCTGTTGGCGGGGGTATTGGAGGTGTTGCTACTTGGACAAAGACAGCATCTGTGTCGGGCCCGCGTGGTACTTTGCCAAGTCCAACATTCAGGTTATGGAGTTGGCCCCAGGCTTGGGTAGCATCTCCCCAGGTGGCAGCAGTAGGGAAGTCCGTGCGTTGAGGAGGGGGTGAAAGATGGTCCATGGCCTTGGCAACAAGCAACAATGTGTTAGAATTATGGCCAGCAATTAGCTTAGGCAAATGAGCAGTATTTAAAACAAAAGAAATGCTGGACACTGGGTGTCAATATTGGCTAATGGGGCTCTCACAATGGGGCAATATGTTGGATAAATTTGATTGGAATGGTGAATGAATGGATGGAAAACAGCAGGGAGAAGAGCTCCTTAAGTACAAAAGATTGGCCTCTTGTGAGCCCATGATACAACAAGCCAAAAGGCAAATTTTCCGCCCCAAAAGAGCTCTACAGGCTCTACTGGCCTTGTTACTTGGTTGGGACTACATCAGCCCGCATGGTGTCAGTTCCTGAACCCTTACAACCGGCCTATTTGGGTTCATTCCAGTGTTTCCACTGTTACAGGGCTGAACCAGCCCCTTGCTGTTAAATCCCCTTGGCTGGTTGTCCATTACAACCAGCCATGATGACCTCATTACGTTTTTTACGGGCTGGTTTCCTCATGCAGCCAGCCCCTGGCCCCTCAAATGGGCCAGGTGGGACCCAGGGCACACCTGGGTCAGTTCTCAGACTCAAATGGGGAGGTGTGACCAGTGGACATGCTGTCCCCCCCCTCTTTCTCTCAAATCCCTGGTGGGGGCTGTCAAATCCCCTCACCAGGGGCCCTGGGGGTTGATACCCCCAGGGCGTTGTCAAGAAAGTTGGCCTGGGAGGTGATCAGGTCCCCCCAGGCCCATTGCTCCTCCCCCTTGGTAAAGGGGGGGGAGAGCACCCCTGCTTGGTTGCTTCACACACTCAATGGTGGAGGGGTGATGAACTCCCCCCCACCTGCCGGTCCCTACGCTTGCGGCCAGCGCCACCACCTCCTTGGGCAAGGGGGTGGTCAGGTCCCCCCTGCCCTGACCGACCGCACTGTTGCAGCCGGTTGCTGGCTGGTTCAACCCAGCCAGCTCGCCCCCATCCCCCTTGCAACGGCAAGCAAGGGGAGGGGGAGCAAGCCCCGGCTCTGCGGCTCTGGTTGCCGGGCATGGCCAAGGAATCCCACGCGGGCCCGGCTGGTTGCACCCCTGCTTGGTTGCTTCACACGCTTGATGGTGGAGGGGTGATGAATTCCCCCCCACCTGCCGGTCGCTACGCTTGCGGCTGGCGCCGCCACCTCCTTGGGCAAGGGGGTGGTCAGGTCCCCCCTGCCCTGACTGACTTCACTGTTGCGGCCGGTTGCTGGCTGGTTCAACCCAGACAGCTCCCCCCCATCCCCCTTGCGACGGCAAGCAAGGGGAGGGGGAGCAAGCCAGGGCTGCCAGCCCCTGCTCCGCGGCGCTGGTTGCCAGGCGCGACCAGCTGGGCCCGCGGGGCATCCCACCGCGCGGGATCCCTTGGCCGCGCGACAGCCCCGCCCGGGCCGTCAGGCCCCACGTGGGCCTTACCAAGGAACACAGGCGGCCCCAAACGGGCCGCGACGCGGGCAGCCTCCCCAAGCGTGCCGCTGTGGTGCCCCATCCAGGACACCCTGGCCACCTTAAGACCTCAATCCATAAACTGTTGCGCAAACGTACTGTCTGGCATCTAAAAAAAATAATAATTCCAACTCATCCTCAGGCTCATCCGCACGATCATCATTGCGCGTCGCGCGTCCTTATCCTTGCGCCTCGTGCGTCCTTATCCTTGCGCCTTGCGCGTCGCGCTTCCTTACCCTTGCGCATTGCGCGGCGCTCATCCTCATTGCTACCGTTGCGCCGCGCTCATCCATGATTTACCAAATCCATCCCGACTGCACCCCCAAGCATTTTTCAAATACTTGGATCCGTCAAATCTCCCATCTCACTCAATCTATCAGCTGTGAATCTCAAGCCTGTCAGGATTTACTCAACCCTCTCAAGCCAATCTCCTATCCGCCCATCTGGGCTCTCACAAACTTCATCCGTCACCTTTCCTGGGGCTCTCCCACCCACTTCCGCCTTTGGATAAGGGGTGAAGAGTTTCAACTACTGCCTGCGGACATCCGCGGCGGTTTGGTTCATTTCCCTTTTCTACCCCGTCCGCCTTTGGAGGAGGGGTGGGTGATTCCAGTATTGTTGCGTGCGCCCATCCACGGACGGATGCAAGTGACCACATGATTTTATTTCCTTTTTTTCTCTATTTGTAGAATCCGTTGTACATAGTCTAACAGGGCCTCCTGCCCATATAAGGAGGGGCTCTCCCCTGCCTTTTGGATCCATCATTGGAGCATGGAATCATCCAGCATGAAATCAGCACACCCTTGATCCTTGAGCTTCCATACTCAAACCCTTGATCCTTGATCCTTATCACCAACCAATAGCCTTGCTGGTTGAAGAAAAATTCTGTCTGTTGGAATTTTTGAGTGTGTTATACCACTCCTTGATCCCTTTCTCTGACCATACTTGTCCTGATCCCTGATCACCTTTCTGGAGCCAATCACGATTGATTGAAGAGGTCTTATTAAGCTTAAGACCTGGAGTGTTATACCTCCCCTTAGCTTCTTTGGAGTTGCATTCTGCCAGCCTACTCTTGAGTCCCTTGAGAAGTGTTGAGGTTATCCTTGCTTCAAATCAGTTACTGTTTGCTTTAGAGCTTTTAAGCATTGTGCTTTGTCCTGTACATCCACCCTCAGTTATCTGGTACCCTTCAAGCGCTTGATTGCGGAGAGTTGGGCAGGTTCATTGAGAACCTGGAGGTTGCTTGGGTTTGAGTTGATCATCCCCAATCTTCTGCTGACGGCCAGAGTTATTAGCATTTGGGCGTTGTTTACATACAACAGCTTTGTTCTTTGAACTCTAAGGGGACTTTAACTTCTTTTGTTCAAGTTTTTCCCTGCATAATCTTGTCTCAGATAGTGCTGTTCCATTGCTACCGAACTATTATCATCTTTATCCTCTACTCCTTGATTCCTCATTTTCCAGGTTCTGGACCTGGTCTTGGTTACATTTAAATATTTTTGTAACACTCAGGAGGGCAGCCTAAACAGCACCTTTCCCCTCCACAGAACTGCCACAGCCTAGCACCGTTTGGAGTCTTAAATTTGGTCCCCCAGGCTGGGATCAAACCAGCAACCTTGGAATTTACAGTCCCAACTTGAAGAATCAACTCCAAAATCCAATCCAATTTTTTTTCCTTCTTTTCTTTCTTTTTCTGTTTGTTCTTTTTTTTTCAGATCTGACCCGTGGAGGCAACTTGGTCCAGAAGTAAGTCCTCCCAATTGTGCACCACCTGGGCAAGATCCTTGTTGTTTTTGTGAAACTTTACTCTTGCCACACTTGTGAGCCACCTTGGAACCCTGCTTGTTTTGATCTCTTAGGAACCCTTCAACATGGAATCTGCTGGATCCTCTTTATCTGTTTGGGCCAAGATGGTCAAAATCAAACCTCAGAAAAAAAATTTAGGCTTCAATGGGACCAATGTTGAACAATTCCTGGACTCCTATGAGATGGCTGCGGAAGTGGATGGTGCCAGTGAATATGATATGGCTTATCAGTTACAATTTTTTATCTCTTCTGATAAAGTTTTGGAGGTTATCAAATCATTTGAGGGATTTGAAAATCACAACTGGCGGCTCCTGAAGGAGGCTATGTTGTCCTATTGGGGAAAAATAGATGTAGCCAGATTTACTTTGCAAGACTTGGATGCCCTGGTTTCTCAATGGATCTCCAATGGTGGTATCTCCTCAGCCTCTGACTATCAGACTTTCAGAAAAACTTGGGACCCTATCCAGTCCTATCTTATCCGGAACAATCACATTGATACGTTGGACAAAATTTGAGTGCAATTTTTTCAGTCTTTCTCTCCAGGAGTGCAGGAAAGAATGAAGGATGAATTGGTGAAATCTGGATCCATGATCACAACAAGAGACAATTGGTTCAAGCTCCCTGCTTTCATGGTTCTTAGGAATACCGTGGATAAAGTGATGAAAGGTCAAACAGCTCTCACCTTTGAAAAACCTAAAATCACTGAACCAGTCCTTGCCCCCTCTTTTCAAGCATCTAACAAAATCATGAATAAGATGGAAGCCAATTGCAGACCTAAATCCAATCCTCAGACCCACTGGGAGACACCTACTATAGATGAGATCACTAAATTACTTCAGGCATTTGAGAATAAAATAGATCAGAAAATATCCTCTTTAGCCACTCCTAAACCTTCTGATTCTGTTCCGAAGTCTACTATAGTCTGTTATTATTGCCATAGGGAAGGCCATGGTACCAATAGATGTCCTGAACTCCAGAAGGACAAGGAGGAGAAGTTAGTAGAGCAGAAGGGAAATAATTTTTTCCTTCCTAACGGTGCTTTGATCCCTTTCGATTTGTCTTGACCAATCCGTCATGTGGTGGCCTCATACCAACCACCAACTCCTAAGAAGGCATCCTTGGTCTCTGTGGATTTTCAATCATCCTGTGGAACCCTGCAACCTTGGTATCCCCCAGCTATCACTTCTTCCAGCTTCCCTGGCACCTATCAATCCGATCCAGCTAGGAAACGCCATGAGTAACCAAAACCTCATAAGTCTCCTCCTGTTCCATCCTCAATTCTGCAAAAACCCATTAAACATCAATCTTCACCTGAGCCTCCTTCCTCTGATGTGGAAGAAATGGAAGTAGAAAGGGAACCACTTATGGAAAGGTTCCAGGACAACTCTGATCCTCCCTCTCTTCAACCTGCCCAACCCTCAGATCCTCTTCCATCACCTATTACACCTGATCTTCCTCCCTCCACCCAGCCCAAGGTTTGATTTGAGAGGGGCATCTCCAAGGACTACCCTAATGCTGTGTAAGGAGTATTAAAGAAAATTTCTGATCTTAAAATCCCTGATCTATCTGTGGCTGAACTCCTGTCAATCTCTCCATCTGTGGCAGAAGGGATGAATAAATGGGTTTCTCGTCAACGTGTGGAGATTGGTCCGGACAAATTAAAGGTCTCCTCCGGTACTCTGATAGAGGATTCCTGTGGAACAGATCCCTCTTCAGATACCAATCTGTATTCCTGTCCTCTTGGTTTTCTTCCATGTTGTCTTGGTGATTCAACTAAAACGGTTTCTCTCCTTGTGGATTTGGGTTCTCAGCTCAACTTGATTTTGGACTCCATGGCCTGCAAGCTTAAACTTAGCCCAAGGGTCAGTTTCAACTCTGCGTTTTATGGAATTGGGAATCAGTCCTGTGAACTGGTTGGTATTTCTGAGGATATTCCTGTTTGAATTGGTTGAAATATTGTGGGCACCTGTCACTTCTGGATCACTTGTCTGGATGGTCCCATGATCTTGGGAAGGCCTTTCTTAATGGACTTTGGTGCTACCCTGATGTTTTCTGATCAAGTTGGGGAGAGAATTCTCCTCCCTGATGCTGATGGCAGAAAGATTGAAGTTCCCCTTTGATCTTTGGATTCTGGTTGTTGGGAAAGAGACTTCCCTGGTCATCCTCCCAAATCTGTCCTGAAAGGAAAGCAGAAAGAAAACTCTCATTCCTTTCATCCTCATTTTTTAGCAGAATAGTTGGCCCTACTGATAGTTGTAGTTCTTCTCAGCCTCAGACTTCAACTCATGGACCAACTCCCACCTCAGAGGCATATTTTTCTTTTTCCTCATCATGTTCTTCTCATCCAAATAAGATCAAAACCCAAACACATGAAAAATCCGAAAAATCCAAAAATATTTCTTCTCTTTGTGAATCTGTTGTATCTTCTTTTCCTTTTTCTTTTCAGCCTGATCACTCATCCTCTATTCTGGTTTTGAATCTCCGCAATGAGTCTAAACTAGATCTCAATCTCAATTCTTTTCTTGGTGGCTTTGGTATGAAGGAGTTTGGTCTTAGGTGGAGGCGATTTGGGGTAGAAGTAAGTCCTCCCAATTGTGCACCACCAAGGGCTTCTACTACTGTCGTTTTTGAAACTCTACCCTGTGCCACACATGTGAGCAATGTGTTATCTTTTGGATCCTCTTTTATGGAGAAGGCACCTTTCAAGGACGTAGCAGAACATGGGACTTGGAAGATGTGGGAATATGGCCTCAGTTTTCGTAGTCAGGTCTCACTTGTCAATGCTTGGAGGAAGCAAGGATTCCTCTCCTTTGCCACCAAGTACAAACCAGTTGCAAAGAAGGTCCAGCCAGTCAACCAACCAATGCCTCTCAACCTCAATCCTCCTCTTAAGCGTCCTCCTCTATCCCGCGATCCCTACTGTGGTCTATCTCAGTCCCTCACTGGTCCATTTATTCCCTCTGGTCGGGTCACTGAAGCAAGTCTGAAAGTGGTCAACTTTGGTCCAGATGGATGGCTTCTTCTGGATGAGTTTAATTTGATCAAAAATATCTTGTCTCTAAGGGAAAAATCTGTTGCATTCTGTGAAGAAGAGAGAGGTCTCTTGAAAGAATCCTATGGTCTCCCTTACATCATCCCCATAGTTGAACATGACCCTTGGCAAAAGAAAAAGATCCCAATCCCTGCTGCTAAAGTCAACGAATTCATCAAGTTGGTCCGCAAACAAGTCCAAACCGGCTTATACAAACAATAGAATTCTAGCTATTCCAGTCCTGTTTTTTGTTTTCTAAAGAGTAATGGTAAACTTAGAGTAGTTCATGATCTCCAACCTCTTAATAAAGTTACTGTTAAAGACTCTGGCGTGCCTCCTGCCACTGAAAAATTTGTTGAATCCTTCTCTGGGAGAGCTTGCTATGGTCTAGGTGACATTATGGGTGGCTATGACAAACAATCCTTGCATCCTATTTCTTGTCCCCTCACCACTTTTGATACTCCCCTTGGTCAATTTCAGCTGACTTGATTGCCTCAAGGTGCCACTAACTCAGTTGCAGTCTATCAGGCTCAGATGATGTGGATCCTCCAGGACAAAATCCTGGATCATGCGGGTATCTTTATTGATGATGGTGGTATTAAAGGTCCAGTTTCTGACTATGATAATGAGCTCTTACCTTGGCACTCAGGAATCCAACAATTTATCTGGGAGTATTCTACTGTCTTGGAAAGAATTTTGTTTTGAATCAAGGAATATGGCCTTACTGTCTCTGGATCAAAACTTGCCGCCTGTGTCCCTGCCTTGGAAAATGTTGGTCATATAGTCTGCAAGGACGGAAGAAAGATGGCACCCTCTAAAGTCAACAAAATCATCTCCTGGCCTACCCCAATAAATCCAACGGAAGTTAGAGGTTTCCTAGGTGTTGTAACTTATGTCAGGATCTCCATTCCCTCACTATTGGAAATCTGTGTTCCCTTGTGTTGCTTAACCAGGAAGGATGCTGAATGGATTTGGACCCAAGACTGCAAATGATCATTTCAGTTGCTCAAAACAATTGTTGGGAAAGACATTTTTTTGAAAAAGATCACTTATGGACCCAGAGCCGGCAAGATCAATCTGGCAGTGGACTCAAGTTATCAATCTGTTGGGGCTGTTCTTACCCAGGAAGATGAAAATGGTTTGGATTGTCCTGCTCTGTATGAATCTCTTGTTTTCTCAGATGTGGAATCCAGGTACTCCCAGCCAAAACTGGAACTTTGCGGTGTGGCCCAAATGTTGAAGAAGCTTCAGACTGTCCTTTGGGTTCAACACTTTGAGTTACAAGTTGATGCACAATCCATTATTGAAATGATCAACGCCCCCAGCCTCCCAAATGCTCCAATGACTTGTTGGGTGGCTTTCATCCAGTTGTTGAAAAGTTATAGGATTCTTGATTACCTGAACCAACAGACTGAAGGGGAAGTATTAACAATAATCAAAGACATAAAGAAAAGAATGAAGACAAGTTGGGTAAGGTCTCACTCAGTGCGGTCACAGACAAGGTAGGGCGCTCAAATAATAGGAATGAAAAGAAAAGGATGACAAGATCGTAGGACAAGACAAGTGTCTAGACAATAAAATATGAGGATAATCAAATTTAATCAGCAGGGTGCTTAGGATCCTTGATTGATGCAACCTCACATGTGAACAAGAAGAGGAAGTCGAGTGTGTTGGGTTAGATGGTTGATGTCGGGTTAATGGATTGTAAGGTGGAAGAATCTTTGTCGGCTTCGAAGATTGAGTAGGGGAGAGTCTTGAGGGGATTAGAGAGGTGGAGTTGGATTGGGAAGAAGAAAGAAGGAAGTGGGTGACGGAGTGAGTGTCGATGTGGAGTGAGGTGGAGAAGTGGATAATAAAATATGGAGTGGATGAAGATGGAGAATATGGAGCGGATGAAGATGGAGAATATGGAGCGGATGAAGACTGGATGAGTCCGCGAATGGAAGGATGAGGATTGAGCAAAGAGAGGGAGCAGGGAGGATGAAACGGAAAAGTGATGATGAAAGAAAGAGCGCGAAAGATCACGTGTGACAGGTTGGGGAAAGGTTGTAGGTGAGAATGAGCGCGGTATGGGGTTCAGGAGATTTCCTCTCAACATGCCGCCGTGTTCACATGAGAGGTTGCATTAGTGTATTGGTGAGATGCTTGAACAAGGGTTTAATGGCGGATTTCGTTAGGGAGTCTGCCAACATTGATTCCGAAGGAACGAGATTGGTAATAAGAAGTTTAGCATCCTTTTGTTCTCGAAGCCACTTGATTTGAGTGTCCACGTGTTTAAGCGCACTGTGATGGGACTCGGAATTAACAAGATCGTTCAGGGCCTTGTTGTCAATGTGTGAGCAGTGAGAGAGAGAGAGAGACGGATTTAACTCCTTTAGTAGGTTTAGGATCCAGATTTTTTCTTGTGTTGCTAAGACCAGTGACTTGAGTTCGCCTTTGGTTGAGGAGAGAGAGACTGTCGGCTGGAGCTTGCTGTGCCACGATACGGCGCAGCCGTAGAGTAAGATCAGGTATCCAGTATGGCTCCTCCTTGAAATGGGATCATTGCCTCCGTCAGAGTCACTCCAGGATTCGAGGTCAAAGCTGAAAGAGTCGTTCTTCAAGCGAAGAGCGAGATTCTGAGTTGTTCTTACGTATCGCCAGGCATGCTTGGCTTCCTTCCAGTGAGAAAGGCCGGGTTTTGCGTTGAACCTGGATAAAGAGGAGACTGTGTAGGAGAGATCCGGTCGAGTTCGGGTGGCTATGAAATTGAGATAACCCGTCGCCGATTGGTAGTTGATGTTTAGGGTGGAGAATTCGGATGCGTCAGCGTCAGTCGTGGGTTTGAGAGCAATGCCAGGGGTTATGGGTGTGTTGATGGGCTTCGATTCAGAAAGTCCAAGTTCTGTTAGTGCCGTTTCGACGTGGTCAGGTTGATGTAGGCAGGGTCCATTCGGAGAGTTGAGAATATAGTTGCCGAGGATTTTGAGGAGAGGACCTTTGTGTGAGATGGCAAATTTTGACTTCAGTTTTGTCCAAAAGTCTTCCGAGTTTCCAATGATGACTAGATCGTTGACGTAGCAAAAAATGAAGATCTGAGCGGATTGATTTATGAAAAGACATGGGTCGGCAGAAGATGTAACAAAATTCTGGTCGAGGATCCACTTCTTAAGGGTATTGTACCAGCTTTTGGGTGCTTGTTTTAGGCCGTACAAGGCTTTATTCAATTTGAAGTAGGGAAAGGGGGTGTCGTGTCCAGGAGGGGCTTTGATATATATATCCTTGTCTAATTTAGCATGTAGAAATGCAGACTTGATGTCCATCTGAGTGATGGGTAATCCGTGGTGGAATGCATAGACCAGTATCCTTTGAAGTGTCGTGATTTGCCCTGTGGGTGCATAAGTTTCTCCGTAGTCGAAGAACTCCAGTTGTCTGAATCCTTGGACGCATAATCTGGCCTTGAAGATGAGACCGTCGTCGTCTGGGTCAAATTTGAGCCGATAAACCCACACAGTCGACAGCGCTCTTTTACCTTCAGGCAGTGCATGACAGCCAGTCCAAACACCCATGGATTCGATTCCATCAAGTTCCTTTTTCATGCCCATGGACCAATTTTGACATTCGGGTGAGCGTCTTGCCTCTTCATAATTTCAAGGGACTGTTCTGGTAAGGAATCCATAGCGTTGAGGACGTTGAAGGTTGGAGCGATCTCTGAGGTTGATTCCGGAGGAAGTGAGTTGATTGGTTAGGTCTTCACCGTTGGAGGACTCAGAGCTTGACGGATGAGTTGGAGGAGATTCTTCAGGGTTTTCAGGATTGGTAGCGGTTTTGTTGGGTTGCAATGAATCCGAGGTTTCCAAGCCACCAGCGCTTGTGGAGTCGGATGAAGACTTATTTTGATTGGTGGAGAGCAAAGCTTCCAGAAGATCGGAATTGGTTTGGAGAAGGGGGTCGAAAGGAGGTTCGCATGGTGAAGAAAGTTCAGTTAGCTTTAAATTCTCAAAGATTTTTACATGTTTGGAGCGAATTGTTTCTCCAAGCTCTGGAATGAAGATTCAATAGGAATTGAATTGCAGGTCATGACCCACAAGGATTCCTTCCCAGCCCTTCTGGTCAAATTTTCCCATGTTGTGCCGGAGATTCAGGACAACGGCTTTGGATCCAAGGGTTCGAATCAGGTTAAGTTTGGGCTTGATCCCGTTCCACATTTCTGAAGGGCTCAATTTTGATTCCTTAGCTGGCAGGAGGTTGAGTATCTCGCAGCATCCCACTAGGATCTGATCCCATAGGTAGGTGGGGATGGACATGTCGATGAGGGTTGTTCTAGCAGCTTCAACTAATGTTTGGTTTCCTCGCTTGGCGATAGGATTGTGTTGTGGCGTATGAGGTTCTGACGTGGTGTGAATGATACCCGAATCCAAAAAAAAACTTGAGAGTTTGGAGTTGATGAATTCCCCGCCGTTATTGGAGTGGAATGACTTGAGTTGATACCCAAATTGATTCAAGTGTATTTTGATAAATTTGATAATTTCATCTGTGACGTCGGATTTGAGCTTAATGGGAAGACAGACCTTGAAGCAGGAGAATTCGTCGGTAAGCAGGAGAAAGTATTGATTACCAGTCTTGGAGATGGGGTTGATTGGTCCACAAACATCGGCATGTATTCTGACAAATGGTTTGGAGCAGCGGGGCATGTGACTCTTGAAGGATGATCTATGGATTTTACCTAGGGCGCAGGATTCACATGGTAGATCGGACCACCTGATCTTCGGAAAGTCCCTGGACAGAAGTTGAGTTTGATCCAGGTGAGGGTGGCCAAAGCGCTTGTGTAGGGTGGTGAGAGTGACGAACACGTGGGACAATTCGGACTGAGAGAGGGAGAGGTCCTTAATGACCAAGAGGTTGTCTTCGATCGACCCAAAAAGGATTTCTTCTTGCTTGAACTTTACGACAAAGTTGCTAGGACTCGACAGGTGAAGAGAGCAGCCTTTGTTCAGCAGTTGTCCCAAGGAGACCAGGTTCACTGCTAGTTGAGGGACATAGAGTGATTGACTGAGATGAACGTTGCAGTTTTCCAATATGAGCTTCGCGATTCCAGCCCCTTCCGCGTACAGAGAGGAGTTTTCCTTTCCTGTTTGAATTTGAGTGTGGTCTTCTGCCATGGTTTCAAAGAAGTCGGGCGAGTTGAACATAGATTGAGATGCACCAGAGTCCAGAATGATGGCGTTTTTGGTGAGAAGCTTGGAGTTGGTCATAGCAAAGTTATAGGAAGTGCAGGATAAGTTGGCGGAAGCGGATTTGGTTTTGTTGGGTTTGGAGCTATTGTTGAAGTTTGGGCGGAGGTGAGGATACAGCCACCAGCAGGCGTTTTTGGGATGAGATGCCATTGGGTTATGCCAGGTGGATCGGCATTTGATGACTTCCTGCTTCGCACCCTTATTCATCATAGCAGAAGCATAGGTACCTGCCGCAATTTCGTTCTTGATCTGATTCAAATGTCAAAGGACCAGGTCGCCATCTATTTTGGATTCTCCAAGCGAATGGGTGATTGTTGTTTTGAGATGCTCAAGCTCTGGAGGAAACTTATAGAGTATGAGATACGCGACTATATCCTCGTCCATTTTGATTCCGATTTCCGAAATTTGAATGAGACAGGCCTTGACTTCGGTGATAAATTTGTCCACATGCTTTGTGTCGAATTGAAGATTGAGGAAATTGAAGAACACTCGAGACCTATTAGCTGTTTGGGATGACGCATAAAATTCGTTGATTGATTTCCAAAGTTCAATGCCATTGGTCAGATGGTGGTCCTTAACGCAGTTGATGTACGTCCGATTATCAAGCTTTGCTAAGATGTATCCAACGAGTTTGAGATTGATTTCCGGGGGGCATTTTTCGGATTCAGGGGATTGGATCCATTTAGCGATACCTTTGATAGCGAAAATAGTCATGAGTTTTGAGCGCCAGAGTGAGAAATTTGACTCCGAGAGAGTGGGAATGGAGTCTGTGAGGGTTTTTAGAAGAGGGGAGTTGAGATCCGTTGGTCCAGGTGAGGGGGTCGAATCCATGTTATCGCTCGAGATTGTTGGTGAAGTTGTAGCAATTTTGGCTTTTAACCGTGAAAAGTTATAGGATTCTTGATTACCTGAACCAACAGACTGAAGGGGAAGGATTAACAATAATCAAAGACATAAAGAAAAAAATGAAGACAAGTTGGGTAAGGTCTCACTCAGTGCGGTCACAGACAAGGTAGGGCGCTCAAATAATAGGAATGAAAAGAAAAGGATGACAAGATCGTAGGACGAGACAAGTGTCTAGACAATAAAATATGAGGATAATCAAATTTAATCAGCAGGGTGCTTAGGATCCTTGATTGATGCAACCTCACATGTGAACAAGAAGAGGAAGTCAAGTGTGTTGGGTTAGATGGTTGATGTCGGGTTAATGGATTGTAAGGTGGAAGAATCTTTGTCGGCTTCAAAGATTGAGTAGGGGAGAGTCTTGAGGGGATTAGAGAGGCGGAGTTGGATTGGGAAGAAGAAAGAAGGAAGTGGGTGACGGAGTGAGTGTCGATGTGGAGTGAGGTGGAGAAGTGGATAATAAAATATGGAGCGGATGAAGATGGAGAATATGGAGCGGATGAAGACTGGATGAGTCCGGGAATGGAAGGATGAGGATTGAGCGAAGAGAGGGAGCAGGGAGGATGAAACGGAAAAGTGATGATGAAAGAAAGAGCGCAAAAGATCACGTGTGACAGGTTGGGGAAAGGTTGTAGGTGAGAATGAGCGCGGTATGGGGTTTGGGAGATTTCCTCTCAACAGTTGTTCTCTTTTGATATTGTTCACAGGCCTGAAAAATCTTTCACCATGCCTGATGGTTTATCTCGACAACCTATTGGAGACAATGAATCAGAGGTTGGAATGGATTTCAATGAGGAAGAACCCTTGGTCCGCCCTGTCTTTGCCTTCTCCTCCCAAAATTATCCTGGTTTCCAGCAAGGTTTCTGGCTTAAGTTAGAGCAGTACCTTTCAACTCTCCAAAGACCCCCTGATCTCTCTGCCAAAGAATTTGGGTCCCTTAAAAGGAAGTCCTCCAACTTCTTTGTCCAAGGTTCTAGGCTTATGAAAAGAGCAACTCCTTGTGCACTTGTTGTGGTCACTATCCCTTCTAAGCAAAATTTGATCCTGGAAAATCTCCATGAAGGCCTTGGTCATCATGGGGAAACCAAAACTTATCGACGAATATCCAAACGATTTTGGTGGCCATCCCTGAAGAAATCCGTTGCTCAATGGTGTAGGAGTTGTGAAGTGCGCCAGAAATGTGATCTTAGGCGCCCGGCCAAAATTTGTTACCCCACTGGAGAGTCCACTGTCTTTGGGAGGATTGCTATGGATGTGGTTCACATTAAGGCTGGAGGAGCTAATTCATTGTGGCTAGAGATGATTTTTCTGGATGGGTTGAAGCAAATTTTCTTAAGAACCTCAGCTCTGAATCAGTAGCAGCTTTTCTTCATGAGACTTGGACAATGCGTTATGGCTTGGCCCAATCTTATTCTACGGATGGTGGCTCGGAATTTGGTGGAAAACTTGCTGAAATGATCCAATCGCTCCCTGGACAACATAGAGTTACTACTCCCTATTATCCTGAAGGACAAGGCATGGTGGAAAGAGGCCATTCTCCATTGAAGGCTGCTCTTGTCAAATTGGCTGGTAAGAGTGGAAAGAATTGCCGGAAGTTTCTCCACTTGGTTCTCTTCTCTGATCAAATTTTCCACCAAGCAAACCACTGGTTACTCTCCTTATGAAATCATCTTTGGTCAGAGGGCTGTTCTTCCTCTTGATCTTTAAATGGAGTCTTTCTTGGGCATCCCTTGGGAACAAGTTTCCTCAACTACTGACCTATTAGTTGCCAGATCAAAGCAACTGGAGCGGAGTGAAGATATTTTTAACAAAGCTTATCAGAAGATGATGGAATCAAGAGCAAAATCAGTTCAGTATTGGGAAGATAAACACCTAAATCAAATCAGGGACCCTTTAAACCCTGGTGACCTGGTATTGGCTTATAATTGTTCCTTGGAAACTAAGTGGGGAAAGCTTTTCTCTAACCGCTGGAATGGTCCTTACCAAGTAGTCCGTCAAGTTAGAGGTGGATCATATTTTTTGGAGGAACTGGATGGTACTCACATGGCCAGAAGGTTCTCTGCTGATCAGGTCAAGAAATTTCATTCTCGTGGAGGCAACTTGGTCCAGAAGTAAGGCCTCCCAATTGTGCACCATCAGGGTCATCTCCTGCGTTTTGTTGTGAAAACTCTACTTCATGCCACGCATGTGAGCACTTGGGACGCCTTCTTCATTTTATCTCAGCCACTTCTAGGATTTTTGGTTGGATCAACATATTTTTTTTTCAACCACTCTCAAGATCAAAATGGCCATTCTTTGGTTTCAATCATCTTTCTTTCCTTTCTTTTTTTTATGGCATCAAAATTGGGAGCAGACTAGGGACAGTCTGTAAGTTGGGGAGAGATTTGGTGCCCCATCCTGGACACCCTGGCCACCTTAAGACCTCAATCCATAACCTGTTGCTCAAACGTACCGTCCGGCATCTAAAAAAAAATAATAATTCCAACTCATCCTCAGGCTCATCCGCACCGTCATCATCGCGCGTCGGGCGTCCTTATCCTTGCGCGTTGCGCTTTGCGCGTCCTTATCCTTGCGCGTGGCGCGTCGCGCGTCCTTATCCTCGCGCGTCGCGGGTCGCGCGTCCTTATCCTCGCGCGTCGCACGGCGCTCATCCTCATTGCTACCGTTGCCCGGCGCTCATCCATGATTTACCAAATCCATCCCGACCACACCCCCAAGCATTTTTCAAATCCTTGGATCCGTCAAATCTCCCATCTCACTCGATCTATCAGTTGTGAATCTCAAGCCTGTCAGGATTTACTCAACCGTCTTGAGCCGATCTCCTATCTGCCCATCCGCGCTCTCACAAACTTCATCTGTCACCTTTCCTGGGGCTCTCCCACCCACTTCTGCCTTTGGACAAGGGGTGAAGAGTGTCAACTACCGCCCGCGGACATCCGCAGCTGTTTGGTTCATTTCCCTTTCCCACCCCGTCCGCCTTTGGATGAGGGGTGGGTGATTCCGGTATTGTTGCGTGCACCCATCCACGGATGGACGCGAGTGACCACATGATTTTCTTTCCTTTTTTGCTCTATTTGTAGAATCCTTTGTACATAGTCTAACAGGGCCTCCTGCCCATATAAGGAGGGGCTCTCCCCTGCCATTTGGATCCATCATTGGAGCATGGAATCATCCAGCATGAAATCAGCACACCCTTGATCCTTGAGCTTCCATACTCAAACCCTTGATCCTTGATCCTTATCACCAACCAATAGCCTTGCTGGTTGAAGAAAAATTCTGTCTGTTGGAATTTTTGAGTGTGTTATACCACTCCTTGATCCCTTTCTCTGACCATACTGGTCCTGATCCCTGATCACCTTTCTGGAGCCAATCACGATTGATTGAAGAGGTCTTGTTAAGCTTAAGACCTGGAGTGTTATACCTCCCCTTAGGTTCTTTGGAGTTGCATTCTGCCAGCCTACTCTTGAGTCCCTTGAGAAGTGTTGAGGTTATCCTTGCTTCAAATCAGTTACTGTTTTCTTTAGAGCTTTTAAACATTGTGCTTTGTCCTGTACATCCACCCTCAGTTATCTGGTACCCTTCAAGCGCTTGATTGCGGAGAGTTGGGCAGGTTCATTGAGAACCTGGAGGTTGCTTGGGTTTGAGTTGATCATCCCCAATCTTCTGCTGACGGCCAGAGTTATTAGCATTTGGGCGTTGTTTACATACAACAGCTTTGTTCTTTGAACTCTAAGGGGACTTTAACTTCTTTTGTTCAAGTTTTTCCCTGAATAATCTTGTCTCAGATAGTGCTGTTCCATTGCTACCAAACTATTATCATCTTTATCCTCTATTCCTTGATTCCTCATTTTCCAGGTTCTGGACCTGGTCTTGGTTACATTTAAATATTTTTGTAACACTCAGGAGGGCAGCCTAAACAGCACCTTTCCCCTCCACAGAACTGCCACTGCCTAGCACCCTTTGGAGTCTTACACCGCGACACGGGCGGCGGCCCCAATGGGCCCCCCCAAGCCCAAATTGTGAGAATTACATACTTTGGTGGGCCAGCCCCTCTGGCCAAGTATGTCCATAATAAAGCTTGGGCCCTTTTATGCCCAAATAAGCCCATCTGGGTTGGGTGGCCCATCCACCCTGGCGGGCCCGTGAGGGCCTGTGTCCCAAAAGACCATAAAAACGTGTTTTGGCGCCCAAATGCCCAAAACCAATAACACCCACATAGGCCCACATGGCCCATGTGATGTCCAATGGGCCGTGAAGGCCCATTTTTGCATCCCATTTGGATTACACACTCCTATGCACATTACCTGAGTGCATCCGCATTTTAACACACCCCCTTAATCCAAAAGGGATGCCATATGCATACTAGACACAAAAACTTCATGTTTTTTCCTATCTAACGCCTTAGTTAAGATATCAGCAATCATTGCCCCAGTAGGCATGTACCGTAACACTATCTCTTTGCAGTTAACTGCATCCCCTATGTAGTTATAATGAACATTAATATGTTTTGTTCTAGAATGGAACACTTGATTTTCTGCCAACGCAATGGCACTCTGGTTATCAGAATACAAAAATGCAAACCCTTGTGGTTTATGAGTATCCTCTAAGACCTTTCTCAACCATTTTGCTTCCTGTGAAGCTGACAATTATGCCCTGTACTCTGCTTCTGTTGACAAAAGACTTAATTCTGACACCTTTTTAGATATCCAAGACACTAGATTCTTTCCTAAGAAGAATACAAAACCAGTTGTTGATTCCCTAGTTTTACCATCTGGCAAACTCGCATCAGAATAACCAACCAAGTCAAAGTTTGATGACTTTGAAAACTGCAGTCCCAGACTGCTTGTTCCTTTAAGATACCTCATAACTCTCTTAAACGCTTACCAATGCCTCATGCATGGTTTCTCTAAGTGTTGTGACAAAATCCCAATTGCATAAGTAATATCTGGCCTTGTACACTTCCCCAAATAATTCAAAGATCCAATAGCTGATCTATATTCATTCCCGGATTGAACAAACTCTAGATTCTCTTCATCTGTAGACTTTTCTAACCAAATGTTAGACTTCATTGGAGTACCAAACTCCTTTGCATCTTCTAAGCCATACTGCTTAAGTAGAGCTGACACATAATGGTTCTGATCCAACCTGATCCCATTCTTGGTCTTACTAACTTTTGTTCCCAGAAACTGCTGTGCCAGACCAAGATCTTTTATCTTGAACTCCTTTTTGAGTCTCTCCATGACTCTCTCCTTACCATTCCCAATAATGATAATGTCATCAACCCTTACAAACAAAATTGCATCCTTTCTCACAAAGAGACAAGGGTCAGCGGAACTTGTTTTGAAACCAATCTCTCTCAGTTTCATTATCATAGTATTATACCATGACCTAGCTGCTTGCTTCAATCCATACAGGGATCTACACAGCTTGAGGACATACTCCGCTTTATCTGCTGAGAGGAAACTTCTCACACAGATTTTCTTCATAGATTCTGGCTTTGTCTCGACCAGCCCTTCCTTGAAACCATTAGGAATTGACATATAAACAGTCTCTTCCTCTCCAAGTTTTGCATTCAAGTATGCAGTCACAAAATCAGCCTGTCTGATTTCTTCACCCAACTCCACTGCCAAAGCAATGATGTACCTGAAGGTGGACAGCCTTCCAGTTGGCAAGAAATTCTCCTGGTAATCAATACCCTCTCTCTGTTTGAAGCCCTGTGCAACCCATCTAGCCTTGAACCTCTTCAAAACTCCATTAGTATCAAACTTCTTTGTTAACACTAATCTAGACCCAACAATGGTCTTTCCTTTTGGAACTGAATCCCGCTTAACCACTTCAAATACACTATTATTCTCTAGAGAATCAAATTCCTCAAAAATAGCTGTCTTCCAATTGGCTCTCTCATCAGAATTCATAGCTTGGCCAAAGCTATTTGGGTTAACTCTATTACCCATTTCTGAACTCAACTTTAGAATCTCATTAAGCATACACTGTTCCTGAAGTGTATCTTCCTCATATTCCGCAGAAGCATAATGGGACTTCCATTCCCCATACCTATCAACAGGCATTCTCATCCTGCCACTCCTTCTAACTGGAGGTGGAGGCTCATCAGGTTCTGATTCCACAGACTCCCCTGAAGTGGGTACTGAACCCTCCTGTGGCAAATCTGCCACCTCAATATCATCACTAATGATATTCTCTCCAGCCTCTGCTGGGGAAATAGGCTCCAATGCTATTTCCTGCTGTGATTCCTGAACAGCACTAGGTTCACCCCTTTTGAGTGGAAAGGTACTTTCTTCAAATTTTACATCCCTACTATGGATAACCTTTCTTGTCCCTGGACAATAATTCCTGTATGACTTACTTATTAAGTCATAGCCCACAAGTGCCCCTGTTCTGGCTCTAGGATCTAACTTTCCAACCATCTCATTAGGGTGGAAACTATAATACACCAAGCAAACAATTGTTCTTAGGTGTGATGTTTTGGGGTAAAACTTCCAAAACCGATAATGAGGACACTTCCCATTAACACTTACAATATTGTGCAACAGACACACTGTGCACACCAACTCAGCCCATAAAAACTTTGGTAGACCAGATTGAGCCATAATAGTTCTGACTTTGTCCAATAAAGTCCTATTCATCCTCTCAACTATTCAATTGTTTTGTGGAGTACTAGAAGTAGTAACTATATGAGTGATACCATAATCATTCAATAGTTTCTCAAAATCTTTAATCACAAACTCACCCCCTCCATCAGTAATAACCCTCTTGATCTCCCTCATCAAACCATTCTGTTTCCAGACTTTGAAGATTACTGAAACCTCCTCTGTGGTTTGATCCTTTCATCTTATTAGTTTTACCCAAACAAAATTAGTTGCTGTATCAACCAAATTGATGAAGTATCTTGCTCCTCCAAGAGAAACTGGTGAAAATGGCCCTGCCAAATCAATGGAGAATTCCTCTCTAGGAACTTCTGTGTGGTCTCTACTCTTTGAGAACACATTCCTGGTCTTGGCCCCTAAGTTACAACTCTCACAGTTGCTGTCCTTTGCCTTATGGCCACTTCTATTGTGAGCAACAGTGCTCAGAGCTGAAATCTTGAACAAGTCAGCACAGAGCAACTTATTCCGAACTTTTCCACTCAGGATGGTTCTCCCATTCAAATCAATAAAAAACTTATCTTCTTTAAGATAACAAATCTGGAAACCCTTTTTCCAGAGCACTCCAAGAGACACAAGGTTATAAGGCAAATCTGGTACATAGAACACTTTCTCAAAAATTATTTTGAAACCCATGTGATTTTCAAGAATAACTTTTCCACTCTCCTTAATCTGGATTGTTCTTCCTTTTTGGCCAATATGTACAACACCATCAAATTCTCTAATATTTGAAAACAAAATTGGCTCAAAAAACATGTGGTCTGTACAACCAGAATCAATCAAAACAAGAACATCCTCCTTCAACAATCCTCCTGTAAGGAATGAAGAATTATCAGCCACTGATAAGTTCTCATTTTCAAGGCTAAGACTACATACTTCATAATCAATCAAGTCCATCTCTTGATCTTCTTTTATTTTAGCCTACTTGTTGGGGACTTGTTCCACAACAGCTTGTTCCATTGAAACATCCACTGCCACCATAGCAAAATTTTCCATGGCAAGGTTGACCTCTTTGTCTTCCTTTTCACTTTCCTTGGATTTCTTCCTCTTCTTGGCCTCCTTGCAATCCTTTGCATAGTGCCCCTTCTTCTGAAAATTATAACACAAGACCTTTGATAAATCCTTTTTGGCCTTTGCCTTCTTCCCAGATTTTCCTGTCTTGCCCACCAGAGAAGTTCCTGTGCTCTCCTTCATCTTGAATTGAAGATCATCCTTTTCAATCCTTCTAAGCACATCCTCTTCTCCTGGAAGGGGATCCAACTGAGATATGATCCTGACCAAGGACTCATATTCTTTTGGCAGATTTTGAAGAATTAAGAGTGACAAACACTCAGGATCCATGTTCAGCCCAGATGACTTGAACTTAGCAATACTAGATCTAGCTTCCCTCACAAATTTTTTACAGTTGCAAAATTTCAACTTAAACAATCTATTGAAATCAATCCCCTTTTGATGAACAGAGTCACCAGCATACTTTGACTTGAGAATTTTCCATAAAACACTCCCCTTCCTCTTCTGTTCCTCCAACAGAGTATCAGCAACCCATGTTACATGATGCTCATCCAAGTGTCTAAGAATAAGATGAAAGGGCCTTCTTCTCCGCCTCTGAACTGATCAAAGTATCATCTCCTTTCATAATATCCCCACAACAGATGTTATCCAACTCACTGTCCATAAGGACAGCCCAAGCAGTATAGTTCTGACTATTCAAAAGTAACTTGGTGAAGCTGGACTCTGGGATATAAGACATCTTCTTGGAAAACTTGAGGTCCTTGAGGTTGTCCAAAGTAAGGTATAAGGGTCTATCTTGCTTGGAAATAATGATGATGATGGTACTGATAATGTGTTAGAATTATGGCCAGCAATTAGCTTAGGCAAATGAGCAGTATTTAAAACAAAAGAAATTCTGGACACTGGGTGTCAATATTGGCTAATGGGGCTCTCACAATGGGGCAATATGTTGGATGAATTTGATTGGAATGATGAATGAATGGATGGAAAACAGCAGGGAGAAGAGCTCCTTAAGTACAAAAGATTGGCCTCTTGTGAGCCCATGATACAACAAGCCAAAAGGCAAATTTTCCGCCCCAAAAGAGCTCTACAGGCTCTACTGGCCTTGTTACTTGGTTGGGACTACATCAGCCCGCATGGTGTCAGTTCCTGAACCCTTAAAACCGGCCTATTCCGGTCCATTCCAGTGTTTCCACTGTTATGGGGCTGAACCGGCCCCTTGCTGTTCAATACCCTTGGCTGGTTGTCCATTAAAACCAGCCATGATGACCTCATTACGTTTTTTATGGGCTGGTTGCCTCATGCAGCCAGCCCCTGGCCCCTCAAATTGGCCAGGTGGGACCCAGGCCACACCTGGGTCAGGTCTCAGACTCACATGGGGGGGTGTGACCAGCGGACATGCTGTCCCCCCCCTCTTTCTCTCAAATCCCTGGTGGGGGCGGTCAAATCCCCTCACCAGGGGCCCTGGGGGTTGATACCCCCAGGGCGTTGTCAAGAAAGTTAGCCTGGGAGGTGATCAGGTCCCCCCAGGCCCATTGCTCCTCCCCCTTGGTAAAGGGGGGGGGGAGAGCGCCCCTGCTGGGTTGCTTCACACGCTCAATGGTGGAGGGGTGATGAATTCCCCCCCACCTGCCAGTTGCTACGCTTGCGGCCGGCGCCGCCACCTCCTTGGGCAAGGGGGTGGTCAGGTCCCCCCTGCCCTGACCAACCGCACTGTCGCGGCCGGTTGCTGGCTGGTTCAACCCAGCCAGCTTGCCCCCATCCCCCTCGTGACAGCAAGCAAGGGGAGGGGGAGCAAGCCGGGGCCGCAAGCCCCGGCTCCGTGGCATTGGTTGCTGGGCACGACCAGCCGGGCCCCATGTGGGCCGTACCAAGGAACACAGGCGGCCCCAAACGGGCAGCGGCCCCAAGCGGGCCGCGACAGGGGCGGTGGCCCCAAGCCCGAAGCGTGAGAATTAAATACTTTGGCGGGCCAGCCCGTCTGGCCAAGTATGTCCATAATAAAGCTTGGGCCCTTTTATGCCCAAATAAGCCCATCTGGGTTGGGTGGCCAATCCACCCTGGCAGGCCCGTGTCCCAAAAGACCATAAAAACGTGTTTTGGCGCCCAAATGCCCAAAACCAATAACACCCACATAGTTCCACATGGCCCACGTGATGTCCAATGGGCCGTGAAGGCCCATTTTTGCATCCCATTTGGATTACATACTCCTATGCACATTACCTGAGTGCATCCGCATTTTAACACAATGAGGCGGGGAAGTCCGGCTCTGGAGTCCAATCTTTGGTCTTGATTGGTTCTTCATCATCCACCATGAAATTGGCCATTGGCCTGCGGCGGCTGAATTTGCAACAGGGTCTGGAGGAAGAGCGAGGCAGGGCGGAGGGCAACCCCCAACAATCCAGGGGTCAGAGCAACAAACAAGCACCTGCAGTTGCCTAGACAACAGGCTTTGCAGGCTGGGAAACCAGAAGTTTTGGTACACGTTCTTTGCATCTTTGCGCAGTATTTGCACATTTCCATGGCGGGATTTTTTTTCTTTTTTCTTTTGGAATTTGGAGGGTGTGAGGAGTTGGGGTTCAAAGGTTTCGGCATACTTTCTGGTGTTGCGGAGCGCGGGAACAATTTTAATTTGAGCGGCTCAGCTGTGGGTGTAAGTCCGCAGTACAATAGGCTCAGAGAAGTGCATTGGCAGGCTGTCTATTCCGGAGTACAATGACTGAGTGCTTGGCATTGGTGTGGCATGCCCCTTTTGTGGGAAAAATGAAATGAATGATCCAGAGTTTTGCCTTTTGCAGACATCTTGCGGTCAAAGATGACTTTCCCTCCGTGGCAGTGGGTTTACTAATGCAGGAGCAAGTGATCAAAGCTAAGAAGTACGGATTAGGCCAATTATGGTATAAGCACGGAGATTTCAGAGAAATTCTTGGCAATGAAAGCTGAAGTTGAGGAAGCGGTGTGCAGATTGTTGGGTATTTGTAGTTATGCCGCTGTGGTGCTCTTTCATGGACGCGAGTCAGGAAAGGCTGCGCGCTACGGGCTCGCGTGGATTGGAAAGCTTGCGCGGGTTGGAAGGCTTGCGCAGATTGGATGGATTGCGCGGATCAGAAGGCTTACGCGGATTGGAAAGCTTGCGCGGATTGGAAGGCTTGCGCAGATTGGACGGATTGCGCGGATCGGACGGCTCGCGCGGATCAAGTGGATTGCGCATTGCAAGACGCGCGGATTGGATCACGCGGGTATGCCCCAGATACCTGGAACGGGTTTTTGGGCGGACGCATCATGAAAAGGACAAACCAGCGGGCAACACAGACGGGGCATGGTGCAGGGGAGGTGGAGCATGGGTTACGGGACGGGGGACGGAGGGATAGGGTTGGGCTAGGGTTATGTGGCTTAGGGGTTGTATTCCATCATTCTTGCTTACTTGCGGTTGTACTTAGGTTAGGGTTGAGAGGGAGGACTTAAATACTTCAATCTCAACTCCGGGTTGTAAGGGGGATGATCACATCATCACATCAATTTATCAGATCAGATTGGATTGGATTGGAAAGGAAGGAATTCATCTTATTATCATTATCATTGCATCAGATTGGATTGGATTGGAAAGGAAGGAATTCATCTTATTATCACTCTATCACTCTCTCTCCCTCTTTCCCTCTCTCTTGACCGGCTGCATCCAATCTCCTTATAGACTCTTTGATCAATAACTTCCGGAACCCAAGGACAACTTCAGGGGTATTGCCTCCTTTTGTTTCCAAACCGCATGCGGGATTGGGAGTGATCCGCAAGGGAAGATTGAGGAGGATCTGTTGTTAGTGATGCATTGGCATGACTCAACTGTTAGGGGGAATCAGCAAAAGGATCAACAAATCTACTGCAAATCATTGGATCAGGTAAGGATTGGACTGTTGGTAAGGGGGATCAGTGCAAACACACGGAGGTGGTGGGAAAAGGTGTCTTTCATTAGCATTTCACGTTCCTTTTTTGGAGTAGCAAAGGCATTTCAGTTTGGAATGCATGGAGACAAGTGGGGTCTTTCATTTGCGGCTTGCATTCTTTTGTTGTATATATAAGGAAGCTTTTCTTTAGTTGTATGGAGATCATCAGAGTTGAACAGTATTGGAGATTATCATGGCAAATTATAGTGTTATTCTTTTCTTCTGTTACTTTGGAGTGTAGTTACCAGAAAGAGTTCTTGGGGGTTATATAGAGGGAAATAGTTCAAGTGTGGAGCTTTTCAGGGAGTACGCCTTGTTTATTACTATTATTTCATTGCAATTTAGCTTTAGTGGTTTCTGGCTTGAGTGCAGAAGCGGAATTCAATCAGAGATTTTCAGAGGTACAGGAGTGTAACTGAAGGGCTAGTGGGCTTTCCAGAACTTGGAGAAAGATTTTTGCAGAGAATATTATATTGTTGCCAAGAATTTACCAAACACAGAATCTTTTTCCACAGCGGAATGTCTATTCCGGAGTACATTAGCTGAGGGCTTGGCATTGGTGCAGCGCGCGCTTTTTGTGCGAACAATGACAAGAATGGGCCGGAGTTTTTGCCTTTTGCGGACATTGCGTGGTCAAACATAACTTTCCCTCCACGGCAGTGGGTTTACTAATGCGGAAGCAAGTGATTGAAGCTAAGTAATAAGGATTAAGCCAACTATGGGATATGCACTGAGATTGCAGAGCTCTGTGGGGAAATGAAAGCTAAAGTTGAGGAGGCGGCATGGGGTTTGTTGGGTATCCGTAGTTATGCTGCATGAAGGATTTGGAGTTATCCCCTAGGGAAGATCAAAAACAATCTGTTGTTAGTTATGCATTGGTGCGACTCAACTGTTAGGGGGAATCGGCAACAGGATCATTGAATCTACTGAAGATCATTGGATTGAGTAAGGATTGGACTATTAGTGAGGAGGATCAGTGCGGATTGCACAAAGGTGGTGGAACAAGGAGTCTTTCTTTAGCATTTTACATTCCTTTGTTATTTGTTGTATATATAAGGAAGTTTTTCTTTTGTGGGAGGAGGAGGGGAGGATTTTATCATCATTGGGAGGAGTTTTATCATCATTGGAGTTTACCATCATTGGATTTTACCATTATCAGAGATCACATCATCATTATTGGAGATTTCTGGGGATAATTATAGCTTGATTCTTTTTCTTCTGCTACTTTGCAGTGTAATAACCAGCAAGAGTTCTTGGAGGTCATATTTGGGGAAATATTTCAAGTGCCAAGATTGTTGGGAAGTCAGACTTGTTTATTTACTATTATTTCATTGCAAGTTAGATTTAGTGGTTTCCAGCTTGGGTGCAGAAGCAGATTTTGATAAGGAATTGCAGAGGTACAGAAGTGTGACTCAAGGGCTAGTGGGCTTTCCGCAACATGGAGCGGGATTGTTGCGGGGAATTCACCAAACACACAATCTCTTTCCACACCGGTCTGGTATCTACTACATAGTTTTGATCACTTTCTTCTGCACTTTTAAATCCATATTTGCAGAAGGGTAGGGGCATTTGACCATGTTCATTGTCTGAAAATGGAAAAACTCTGGCTCATTCCTGTCATTGTGCTTCTGAAAGCGCAGGCTGCAACAATTCCAAGTCTTGGCTTTCCTACTCTGGATTAGACAGTCCGCCAACATGCTTTTCTAAGCCTATTGTTCTGCGGACTTCCAACCACTTCTGAGCCGCTTTGAGTCAAATTTCCAGTGCTGAGCCTACTTGCCTTTGTTTCTATAAATAGCCACCACAGCGTGTGGTGCCTAGCAAAGCCATTTTGGTTCCTGGAAAAGCCTTCTTGGCTCCAGGACAAATTGGTCTGGATCCTTTACAAGTTTTTTTTGGCTCCAATGAAATTTGGTCATGTCAACATTTAATTTTTCATTTTTTAAAAAAATAAATAAAATGAAAAAATAATAAGATTTATTGCTGAATTTCATTTTTCCTTTGTTTTTTTTGTACTTACATGCATTTGAAAATTAAAAAAAGATATTTTTTTATGAAGGATATATGGTTTCATTTGGAATCTAAGGATTAAAAGAAAAATTAAAATTAAAAAAATCAAAAAAGGAGGAAAAATTTAAACAAAATTAAGAATTTGCCAAGAGAGGACCTGTCATAGGTTGCATCTCAAGGAATTTTCCAAATTTTTTTTCAGAATGAGAATTCTTTTTTTTTGACTTTTTTCCGGTGCAATGGCCTCTTCAATTCCAGCCTTGATTTTCTGAACCAATTCAGCTTGCAATTTTGGCTCCCTCCCCCAGACAAACAACTTAATCAAATGGAAGAAATACCTGATTTAATTGAGGAAAGTTGAGTAGTGAGGTAGAAATTCAATCATAATTGATTTGTATTTTTTGAAATCCACTTGCAATTCTTAAAATCACTCCCCAAAATGGATTGGGGTGTTTTCCATTATGATGATTGAATCTTGCGGAAGTCTGGATACAAGGGATGAAAGTAAAAGACATAAATCCTCACTAAATATGCCCTTAGCCTTGGTTCCATTGGCATTGAGGAGCTCATGGTAGATGAATTCATCCTTGGAAATTGCTACAATCAAGTTGACCTGCTTGATCTTTGGTACCAAGCTGAGGACAGCTGGGGTTCCTTAAAAATAAAAAGAAATCAATTGATAAAAGTTTAACTTTACCATTAAAGAAAAGAAAACAGGAAGAAACTTTGAACCTGAGGGAGCATACCCACTAGATCTACCAGAATGGATATCAATACCAGCTGCATCAAAAATAAATACCATTTGATTGATTTTTTTCCCACAGCAATTGTCATGATTGGCCTGTTTTTCAAGAAGATCTGGCCAATTCCAAGAGGATAGAATGTTGGTCACCTGCTTCCAAGTGATATCAACATCCTGGAGGTGGTTACTGATTTCCTGGGTGGTTAAAATGGCCTCATACTTGTTCTTGAGGAATTTGGCCATCTCCTTGAGGGTTGAGGTGGATATACAAATGATGAACATAAGCAAGTCAGAGAAAATCTCTTCATTGAAACTTTGATGGTTGTTGCTTGTTAACTGTGATATTAAGGGATTCTTCCTTGAGGATTTGCTGAAACTGATGTCAAGATATGTGTAAAGTTGAGACCGCTTCATTTTGTGACATTCCCTTGTCCACAATGTTTGATCAAATGGGCTTCTGGACCTCAGCTTTGATGATGGTGTTGGACTTTTGTTCTTGGTGGGTAATTCAATCATTTTGTCAGCTTGCTACTATTGCAGAGAAAGCTGCAAAAGTAACAAAATAAAATAAATTAATTTAAAGTAGAAATAATATTAAAAATATTATTTCAAATTATGATTCTACATGAAATTTAAGGTAGGGTCACTCACTGACACCCACCTCAAATACCTACTATTCTAATTTTTAGTAATTTACAAAAATTTAGGAAGAGAAGCGGCCTTGGGATTTCCGCCATATTAATAATTTACATGAAACCCCACATATAGGTTTCACAGTTAATTTTGTGTCAGAATCCAAGAATTCTGTGATTTAGAGGAGTTACAGGCGTAAATGTGATTTGTCACCATTCCCCCACGCAGCCGCAGCAACCAACAAATCCGCACGCAGCTGAGCAGCAGAACTGCCACCCTTTCTGCATACCCTGACAAGCCACTTATGCAGCCCCAGGCATCTTACAGGTACGCAGCTGCGGGACTAAAGACTGACAGATTGACAGAAGGCTTGAGAAGCCTAGGTACCACGTAAAAGTGCTACAACTAAGACGGGGACATACTCCATATGTAATAAATGTCCCTGTGGATAGTAGATATTCTAAAAGTACATAAAATTATATAAAAATACTTAAATGCACTTTCTACATATTTTTTTATAAAATATAATAAAAATTCCAAATATGTTGAAAAATAATATAACTTCAGTTTGTAAAATATACTAAAATAGTTTGAATATACAATTGTGAAAACTTCAAAAAATCAGTATTTCTGTGACATACAAAGGAAACTGATTATGTAAAAATATTACATATATTCCCATAGCTTATATTTTTACTTAATTATTTCAAGTAAATCAACAGAATTTCAAAAATAAGGATCAAAATCAATATTAAGAGTTTACTCCCATCAGCTAACACATGATGGGAACCCATCTGACATCAGATTTCAAATTAGGAATTTCTAATAAGAAGACTTATTAAAATCCTGGGAGCATTTACTAAGGATAATTAATGAAATGATGATCATGTGGATAGATTAGTGTTATTCACACGTCAAAATTTCAATCAAAAGGTAGAATAATTCCCATAACCTGTTGAATTAGATGTTTCCCATGCTACAGCACCAAGAAAAAGTTACAGGCTACCATTGGCTACCCTGCTAGCCTTAGAACCCGTCCCTTTGAGACCCTCTTTCCCTCAGAAGGACAGAATTGGGACCCAAAAAGCTATAAATATAGAGCCCTTTTGAGGTTATTGATACCCAGAGACCCAGTTATATTTACATCCAGAAACCATTCCAAGGTAATCAAATACTTATAAGAGATAATTAAGTGATTTATGGCTTTAGTCTGATTATTAATATCTTTCCCAAAACCCTTTTTATCAATTTAAACTGCTGAACAACCTTTTAAACCCCAGTAATAGGTTTAACCCATCAGTACACATCCCAAACAGGTACCTAAAGGATCCAATAATATACCAGTGAGTTTTATTATTCTTTTTCTGTCTTCTAAGCTTGGTTACAAGGCCCTGCCACTCCATCATATATTTTATATGTATATTATCTTTGGGCAATATCTCCTTTAAGAATATAAATTAAAGGTTCCAAGTTAACCAGGTATATGTTTTTTCAAAGTTAATTCCCTGAAGAGAGGTTTTGAAGATCCCCAATATCATTTTGGCTCCTCATTTGATCAGTTCAATAATCCATTTATTAATATTAATTAATAACATTCAATCATAACCAAACCAATCAACCTTTCAATAGCTTAATCCAAATATTTTATGGATTTCTGCTGCATTTATTGAATAATATATTTATTATTTATTCCATCACCTCTGGTAGCTAAAGGATGGTAAGGAGCTTGGCATCCAGGAGGCTGAAAATTGGGGGTCTGGCTTGGAAATATTGCATTATATCATATTTGATACCTTGGCACAGACATTTCACGTAAAAATAATCAAAGATATAATATATCTGACTTTTCAACCGTGATTTATTATTAATTCCTTTTGCAGTGGATTCAAAAACCAATGTAGAACTCATATTATATTATCTAAATCCTTTAAAAAGAAGAAAAGAAGACTACATTAAAAATTATAAAACCACTGGCTGGTAAGCATTGACCCAAGCTGAGCAACTTGAAATTTCTTCTCTCCATAAACAAGTAGATAAGCTCCTTCAGCAAGAAGATCTTGAGAGGCCTATCAAATTTCAATCTCTATTGAGACAACATAAATCTTGGAAAAAATACCAGATCAATTACTTCTTAAAATATAAAAGTAAGCAAAAACCCTTATTTCCTCAAATTATTTTATTAAAATAATATTAATATATTATTAACCAATAAAATCTTTTTCTCATACTTTTTGTGAACCTTCCTATCCCAGAAACCACCGTCACTGAAGTTGATCTTTTGGACCAAGAGGTACCAGAAATTCCTGGATGTTGTGGTGGTCTTTTATAGATGCAAGTTGGAATGGGCTGTGCACTGCACGCTCAGCAGCAGCGGCGGGCTCAGCAGTGGCAGCGCGCTCAGAAATGGGCGCGGCCTTGTCGCAGAAAGCCATGCTGCGGGCTCAGAAGCAGGCAAATTGGGCTTGGCATCTGGAGACACGGGGTGGATTGGATTGGATTGGACGGATTGCGCGGATTGCACATTGCAAGATGCGTGGATTTACCTTGGATATCTGGAATGGCCCGTTGGGAAGATATGGACATGCACGGGGGGCTCCAAGTTGGGCGCGGCGCAAGGGCAGAATCATGAGAATGACAAACTGGGTGGATGTAATTGCAGGCAGGAAATACAGATGGGATATGGGGTATGGGATATGGATCATGGGATGGGGATGGAAGGATAGAGTTGGACTAGGGTTCTCTACTTAGGTGTTGTATTTCATCATTCTTGTTTACTTGCGGTTGTACCTAGGTTAGGGTTGAGGGGAAGGCTACTTAAACTGCACCCTCAACCCGGATCATCACAGGGGATCATCACATCAGGTTGGAAGGACTCTTTACACTCATCTATCTATCTCTTGGTTGTAGGGTGAACAGTTGCACTCAGGGTTTACAGACGCAAGGGATCAATAACTTCCAAACTTGGGAACCATTAAAGGAGAAGTCCTATTCTGAATTCCACATCTGGGGGTCTGGCGGGAAAGTAAACTTTTGTTCCTTGTCTCTTGAAACCAACAAGCGTGATGTCCCAGTACCTCCCATTGACCGCTTTGGGGTTGTCTAACATTACCCCTACTCCTCTTCCTCATCCTCCTCCTGTTTCTTGGAAGCAACCTCCATCAGGGGAGGGATACAGTGTCCCTGGCTCCAACAACGGCGCCAATCACAAGCCTGTTTGCATCAGGCCACGGGACTATCCACACATTTGTTTCAACACTGAGGCCTTTAACAATTCCTTGCGCAATACAAAGGAATTTCCAATGCCAAAGGTGCAACGTTTTTGGATAAGGCTTTTCTTGTTGTCCTTTTCATTATGGAAAAAGAGAATCTTTGGGATGTGGAAGAGATGGAAGGATATGAGGAACTTGATTGGCCAAAACTGAAGGTAGAAATCTTGGGGCAGTGGGGAAGGCGCAAACCTTGGTTTTGGGAAAGCAACTTTGAGTGAGCCTTGGCGGAAGGGAGCGCAAATGGTGGAGTCTGGATGCGGGCACAATTGGGGGAGTATGTAGAAATGTTCAACTGGATCTACCGCTACCTGTCAAAGAACAAGGTGATAGCGGGGCAGACAGGCGCAATGAAGAGGGTGTTTTTGAGGGGACTTGGTCCCCAACTCCGCGCTACAACAACAACTTGGTAAAGAGGTTGTTGGATGGGAGTATTGTGCTTCTCCCGGACATCCTGATCATTTGTTGGGCGTTGGAGAGCAAGTTGGACTTGGAGGAATTGATGGAGGACACGGCAAGGTTGTTCCCAATGGGGTCAAAGAAGTCCACTTCTCACCCTCTGGCAGTGCCAACACAGGCTCCGGTTGCAGGCCCCCCCAAATATGGAACGCGCTCCGGCAACACCACCAATGATGAGCCTGTAGATTAGCAAGATCATGGAATTGATGAAGTATTTACGGATCTTCCTGAGTCAAATGTTGTCAGCGCCGCGCAATCCACCTCCTCACATTGGGGGACCGCTTCCGCCATCAAATCTGCCTGCTCTGCAGTTATGAAATTACTGCTGGGACAAGGGGCATTGGTGGTCCGGGTGCAATAACATGACAAGGGACCTCAAGGCGGGATTGGTTTGACTGGTGGGAACGGGATACATGTTTCCAATGGGCAAGCAGATCTCCACTGAACCTGGGAATCCAACCGCCATGGAGCAAGTGTGTGTGCAAGGTCATGAATTGGGGGTAACTGCTCAAGCTTTGCTTGGGATTGTCACTGGTCCCAGGTTATGGCAACCACCACGCATGGAAGCAGAAGTGAGGGTACTAGCAACGGAGGAGCCGGCAGGGGTGGAAAGGATGGATGTGGATTCTAAAGAGCAGGTACCGCCAGTAGCTCCTAAGCCAGTTGCGCACATTCTGGAGATGGAGGGGCAGCCGGTGAATCCAGTAGGGAAGAAGAAGGCAGTGGAGATTGTGTGCAGAGTTATGGGGAATGAAACAACTATTACCTTGAACCAGAAGGAGTTTGCAACAGTGTTGCTGGTGGTAGTGGATGGGATGGTGCAAGCGCTGAAGGATTGCGGACACCATAGGATTCCTCCAACAGTGCAGCGGGTGAATGTGGCTTGGGATGACACGGAGTGCAAACTAGTGGGGATGAAATTGGTTTAAACTCCGCTGGCTTACATTCCAATGAGGATTACTGGAAGGAAGGTATGGGCGCTGGTGGATAGCCATTCCATGGTGAACCTCCTTCCGTCTAGATTGGTTGATGAATTGGGATTGGTTTGGCGGAAATGTGTGATGGGGCTTTGCGCGCTTAATGGTGGGGCATGTTGCGTGGATGGGGTTGTGGAGGAGGAAGAGGTTGAGGTTGCAAGGGTCCATGAACCACTTTCTTTTCTATTTGTTGATTGTGGGGAGGCTATTTTAGGGCAGCCATTCATGTTTGGGCTCTGAGCGCAAATGACGTTTGATCCAGAGGAGGGGACAGAAGCATTGATGGTGGAAGATTTGTCCGGTGGGCAATTCAAAACCATTATCTGCAATCAAGGGTTTGGGAAGTGGATGCGGGATTCAGCAAGAGAAGAGGATGAGAACCCTGTTGGGGAGTTGGTTTGTAAGGGAAGGCCAGAGGTGGATTTTGATTATTTGGCCAAGGTTACCAAAAGGGGCAAGCTCCAGTTTTATGCAGGCGGTTGACTAGCGAGGAGCAGGTGGGAAGTAGGGAAGAAGCGCAGGACGCGCGGTTGCTGGAAATAAGTCCCCTTCCTCAGTATGCATTGCTTGGAGGTACTTTTCAAAAACACTATCATTGTGCCACGCTTGTGAGCAAATGCAAAAGCCGCGGTTTGGTTTTGACTAGGACTTATGGCAACAGATGCGTGTGGATGGCGCAGTGCAATGTTGGGAAGTATAAGCCGGTTTTGTGGAAGTTCTGTCCCTGGAACAAAGCAATGCCGCAGCATCTGAACAGACCACTGCGTCCAATCCCTTGGTCACGGGACGCTTGGAAATCTCCACTGAAGGTGTTGGAATGGGTGACGCGGTTGGAGAGGATTACGGATGAGCAAGTTGCAGCCCTTAAATTTGGATTGCCGGGTTGGTTAAGCGCAGAGGAACAGGATTTTCTGATGTCAGTACTTGTCCTCTGGGAAAGACCGCTTGCATTTGGACCTGAAGAGTGGGGATTGTTAAAGAGCAAGATAGGAGACCCTTATGTGATTCCAATGGTTCTGCATGAGCCTTGGAAGATCAAGCCAATTCTGATTCCACCGGCGGTTTGGGGGCCCTTTTTGGAGCTGGTGCGCAAGCGTCTAGGGACAGGCCTTTACAAGCAATCAACATCAAGGTACTCAAGTCCAATCTTTGCAGTGATTAAGCAGGATGCAAATTCATTACAGATTTTTCATGATTTTCAGCGGATTAATTTGTTTACAATCCAAGACACAGGATGAACTCTGCGTGTGGACAAGTTTTTGGGATCTATGGCAGGGCGCGCATGCTACGGGTTGGTGGATGTGATGGGTGGATATGATCAGCGCAAACTTGATCAGAGTTTGCGGCCAATAACTGCATTTGAAACTGGATTGGGAAGGATGCAACTGACTCAGTTGCGGTTTACCAAGCGCAGATGACCTGGATTCTGAAGAACAATCTTCTGGAGGGGGTGCAGATTTTCATCAACAACAAGGGCATCAAAGGCCCAGAGATGGATTACAGAGGGGAAACACTTATTGATGCCCCAGGAATTTGCCAATTTTTCTGGGAATTTCCACGAACGCTGGAATGGATCTTGTTCCGGATTGACACCACAGAAATCTGCATGTCACTTGCTAGCAAGTTTCATCATAGAGCTCTTGCCCAATGTATGGCAAAGCTCAGGTCAAGCTCCTACAAAGCTCAGGTCAAAATTTATCAAAGCTCCAAGGCACAGTCACTGACTGTGCACAATGCACAGTGACTGTGCACAATGCACAGTGGCTATAAACAATGCACAGCAACTGTGCACAATGCACAGTCACTGTGCGCAATGCACAGCAACTTTGCACAAAGCACAGCAACTGTGCACAAAGCACAGCAACTGTGCACAAAGCACAGCAACTGTGCACAAAGCACAGCAACTGTGCACAACGCACAGCAACTGTGCACAATGCACAGCAACTGTGCAAAACGCACAGCAACTGTGCACAATGCACAGCAACTGTGCAAAACGCACAGCAACTGTGCACAATGCACAGCAACTGTGCACAATGCACAGCAATTGTGCACAATGCACAGCAACTGTGCAAAATGCACGGCAACTGTGCACAATGCACAGAAACTGTGCATAATGCACAGCAACTGTGCAAAATGCACGGCAACTGTGCACAATGCACAAAAACTGTGCATAATGCACAGCAACTGTGCAAAATGCACAGCAACTGTGCAAAATGCACAGCAACTGTGCACAATGCACAGAAACTGTGCACAATGCACAGCAACTGTGCACAATGCACAGCAACTGTGCACAATGCACAGCAACTGTGCACAATGCACAGCAACTGTGCACAATGCACAGCAACTGTGCACAATGCACAGCAACTGTGCACAATGCACAGCAACTGTGCACAATTCACAGCAACTGTGCACAATGCACAGCAACTGTGCACAATATTTATCCAAGCTCCAATGCACAATGCACAGTGACTGTGCACAATATTTATCCAAGCTTCAATGCACAGTTGCTCTGCATTGTGCACAGTTCCTGTGCATTGTGCACAGTTCCTGTGCATTGTGCACAGTTGCTGTGCATTGTGCACAGTTGCTGTGCATTGTGCACAGTTGCTGTGCATTGTGCACAGTTGCTGTGCATTGTGCACAGTTGCTGTGCATTGTGCACAGTTGCTGTGCATTGTGCACAGTGGCTGTGCATTGTGCACAGTGGCTGTGCATTGTGCACAGTGGCTGTGCATTGTGCACAGTGGCTGTGCATTGTGCACAGTGGCTGTGCATTGTGCACAGTGGCTGTGCATTGTGCACAGTTGCTGTGCATTGTGCACAGTTGCTGTGCATTGTGCACAGTGGCTGTGCATTGTGCACAGTGGCTGTGCATTGTGCACATTTGCTGTGCATTGTGCACAGTTGCTGTGCATTGTGCACAGTTGCTGTGCATTGTGCACAGTTTCTGTGCATTTTGCACAGTTGCTGTGCATTTTGCACAGTTGCTGTGCATTTTGCGCAGTTGATTTGCATTTTGCGCAGTTGATGTGCATTTTTCTCAGTCGCTGTGCATTTGGCACAGTCGCTGTGTATTTGGCACAGTTGCTGTGCATTTGGCACAGTTGCTGTTTATTGCACACAGTCACTGTGCATTGTGCACAGTCACTCTGCATTGTGCACAGTTGTCTCTCTGCATTGTGCACAGTCACTGTGAACCAAAAACATGTTAGAGAATGAAAATACCTTCAACTAGAGATTGGACAGATGTTCAACCAGAGCTTCCTTGATGGCACTTGCTACCATGTGCCACTACTTTTTTTGTGGTGTGAGGAAGTGGGGCTCACAGTGTTGGGGAGAAAGTTAGCAGTCTGCATACCCACGCTGAAGGTTCTAGGGCATGTGGTGGCTTCCAACAAAAGGTGGATTGCAGAAAAGAAGCGCAACAAAGTCCTCAAGTGGCCAACGCCAAAGACTGTATTGCACATTCTCCAGTTCTTTGGATTGTGTAGCTATGTGCGGATGTTCATTGAGTGGTTTGCAGATTTTACTAGTCTGTTGCGGGCATTGACGCGTAAGGGCGCGGAATGGGCCTGGGGTTTGAAATGTGACAACACCTTTGGCAAACTCAAGGAGATTGTTGGACGTGATATTGTGTTGTGGGACTTGGATTAAAACTCCGGGGGGATTAAGTTGGCCATGTATTTGAGCAAGCTTGGCCCGGGGGTGGTGCTGAAACAGGACAATGAGGGGAAAGATTGACCAGTTCTTTACAAGTCCGTTACGCTTACCCCAAAAGAGAGCCGGTATTTTCAGCCAAAGTTAGAGCTTTGCGGGGTCACTAGAATTGTGTGGTTTGCGTCCGGCGGAGTAAACAACTGCAGACAACTGGGGACAGCAGCCAAGGTGGGGGGGAACAATGGATGAATAGGGGATATGATTGGATTTGGTGAGGGGGTGCTCTAGCGGGTTCACAGCCGGAGCAACTAGACACCCCAGAATGTTTCTTTTCTTATTTCCTTCTCTCTGGATTGGCTTTTTGGGATTATTACTGGCTACTTTATGAGTTTCTTTTAGGTATGGGCACAGCGCAAATTTGGGTGCATGGGTGCAAGGACAAGCCCCGCATTCTGGAAATTAAAATGCAAGAACAATTTCTGAAGGATGATCCAAGGAACTAGGAAAGTGCTTGGTGCAAGACGGATTTGGGTCAAAGAGCAAGGCGCGGGCTTGGCAACAGGTTGGTGCTCCTAAAAAATTACTCTCTTTTCAGGGTTTCTTTGGTTATCTTATAGACAGAAGGTATAGATGGGTGGAGTGGATACTCTTTTTCTCTTCCTCTCTCTCAAGGATGTGTGCGCAGGGCGGGTTTTCTTTGTGCTCTCTCTGTTCTGTAGATGGGTACGGGGAACTGTGAGGCAGTTTGTCTGGGGTGGTCCAGGTACCTTCAGCGGATACTCTCATTTGGCGCAGATTTTCTCACTCTTGCAGTTACTCTCATTTGGTGCGGATTTTTCTCACTCTTGCGGATTGCTCTCAAAGTGTGGATCTTGCGCACGGGTTCTTATTTCTCTCAAGGTTCTCACAAGCCCACAGGATACTTATTTTGGCCTGGAAAAATTCCATTCTCTTTGAAAGATAGGCGCGGGAATAGATACAAGATAGAAAGAAAGGAGAGGGTGGAGATTGATCTATGTTAGACAAGTTCTCATCACCTCCTCCGCGTCTGCGCAAGCTGCCGCAGCTAGGTTTTGGAAGGCCACTAGGAGTTTGCGTTGCGCACTGGTGGTATGAGTGTGGGGAATCGCAAGGAATCCTTGGAGTAGTTTGTCCGCGTTGTTCACCATTGCATCAAACCTTGCAAGCGGAAGTGCCAGAATGAGGTGGATTTCTGGAATCTTGGGAGTAGGAGCAGTTGCAAGGTGAGATGGGGGGGGTCCATTCATTTTTAAGGATGTCCTTGTCACTCAAGGCCACAAACAAGTTGCATTGGGTCCTCTTGTGCGGACAAACTTGGGGACGGTTGCAGGGCATACCACTGTACAAGGAGCAACAACGGTGGCCAGCATGGCATGGAACGCAGGCGCGCCAACCCGGAAGAATGTGGCAGGTGAGGCCGTTCCAACTAAAGAACCTGAAGGAAATGTTGAGGAAAGGGATGTGGAGGGTGTTTCCTGGTTGTGGTGTAGTGGTGCGGTGAGGGGATGGGATAACTGGGGGTAGGTGAGATAGTGGTGGATCTTTGGGGACAGAACTCAAGTTGGGGGGATGTGGTTTCCTTTTATAGATGCAAGTTGGAATGGGCTGTGCGCTGCGCGCTCAGCAGTAGTGGCGGTCTCAGAAATGGGCAGGGCCTTGCTGCAGCAAGCTCTGCTGCGGGCTTGGCATCTGGAGACGCGGGGTGGATTGGGTGGATTGGACGGATCGCGTGGATTGCGCAGATGTACCTTGAATATCTGGAATGGCGCGTTGGGCAATACAGACATGCGCAGGGGGCTCTGATTTGGGTGCAGCGCAAGGGCTGCCTCATGAGAAGGACAAACTGGGTGGACATAATGGCAGGCGGGCAATACAGATGGGATATGTGGTATGGGATGGGGATGGAAGGGTAGAGTTGGGCTAGGGTTCTGTAATTAGGGTTTGTATTTCATTATTGCTGTTTACTTGCGGTTGTACATAGGTTAGGGTTGAGGGGAAGGCTACTTAAACCGCACCCTCAACCCGGATCATCACAGGGGATCATCACATCAGGTTGGAAGGACTATTTACACTTATCTCTCTATCTCTTGGTTGTAGGGTGAACAGTTGCACTCAGGGTTTACAGACACAAGGGATCAATAAATTCCAACCTTGGGAACCATTAAAGGATAAGTCCTCTTCTGAATTCCACAAAGTCCTGAGAACATTGATTGGACAGGAGAAGATCTCATTGTGATGCACCAAGACCCCTTTGTATTACCTGTTAAAGACAAATATAATCCCATTGAAGTCTTAGTACCTTGAAATATCAACTTAAGTAAGTTAAAATAACTTATTATTATTTATTTTTCTTTGAAAGGAAAAATACTTATAAATATTTTCTTAAACATGAACAGACGTAACACAAGGACCTCAGGAAGAGTTCCCTGCTATGGATCTCTGCCAGGAGCCCCCAGTGTAGCACATAATGACAACCATGAGGGGGTTGGAGCCCATGAGTCAAATGTTGGTGGACAAGGAGCAGAGCCAATTACTGTTACCCTCCCCCAACCCAGAGCCAGAGAAGGTAGTAGAATCAAGCCCCCCTCAATTACAACAAGGTTCCCTGCAGCCACCCCAGAAGAATCTGGCTAAGGAATCCAAGATCAAAAGCTTAGTCAAAGAGCACATGAAATTCTGGGAAGAATGCAAAGAAGCCCAAGCCAAGGAGGATGTAATATCTATGAAAAAGATAATATCCCAAGCAAAAGCTACCCAGATAGCTCTTCAGAAGATGATCCCAAGGAAAGATGTGAAATCCTATGTAGAAAACTGGAATCCATGGGATCAATTAGCCCAACTGAAAGGAAGAGAATCAGGAAAGAAGAGATCTTCTTCCCATCAAAAGCCAAAGGGAAAGAAGTATTGGGATCAGATAGTATCATTAGCTCAAAAGTGGAAAAAGGTGTACCACAGTTAGCTTCTAATTCAAAACCCAGTGTCTTTTCTAAACCAACTTCTGATGTAAATACCTCCTTTTCTAATGATATGCATCATAATTTAAAGATTGTTTGTGGTAATTTGGACTGTGTTTACACCCAATTGGATAAGTTGTCTTCAGTAGTGGCCAAATTGGTTAGTAATCAATCCAAAGCTGTAGGGATGGAAGATATTAAGGAACATACAGAACAATTATTGGAAACAATAAACCAAGGTAAAACCAGTCAAACTCAAATCATTGAGAACATGTTATCAGGTATCCAAGAAGATTTTATTATGTCCCTCCAGCCATTTAAAGAAGAATTAATGAATACTCCTAACAACTCCATTGTCCCCCTTAGTGAAAAATTAGATCTGCTTAATAATAAAGTGGACCTGCAACTTAATTTGATCAAGAATGATCTTAGAGACTTAAAAGTCCGTCTGACCAACCCCTTGGGGAGTATCACAGAGGAACCAAAACCTCCCAGACAAAAAACTACACCTTATGCACCACTCCTAACAGGAATGCACAGCAGTGACACTTTCAGGCCTGGTCCTACTCCTGAAATGGAACAATCTCTCAAACCTTTACCCCCTATCTCTGAATGGCCTAAGTTCTCTGGTGAAGGAGAATACAACCATATAAATTTCATCAAATTTATTGACTATATAACCATAAATTCCCATGACCTGCCAGAAGCTATAGACGTAGTCAGACTGCCTATGATCTTTGAAGGAGTAGCACTAGATTGGTTTATCAGTAAAAGAGAGGAAGTAGGATCCTTACCATTGAATTCTTGGAAACTCTTAATTAAAGAACTATTTGGTTCTAGGATGTGGAAAAGGAAAATGATGAAAAATTTCAAAAATTCCTCATTTGACCCCCCTAAGGATAAACCTCACAAATGGTGCTTAGAACAGAAGAGGAGACTAGACTGCTTCTATCCAGATGCTGATAGAGAGGAAGTTGATGAAAGACTTCTCAACCTGTGTCCTGGAAATCTTAACCATGGTGTGAGATGCAGAATGAGTATGAATGCTGAATTTCCAACTCATATGAATGTGTTGGAAGAAGTAATAGATATGAATGGGTTAGAAAAGAAGTCTCCTTCTAGACCCAAAGATAGCTTCAATACTAAAAAAACCTGGGAACAACCTCCTCTGATAAATATACCTGATAATAAGAAAGATAATTAGAAAAAGGATAAGGAAAGAATACCTGGAACTTGTTGGAACTGTAACAAAACAGGGCACATGAGACAAGACTACCCATTGCCAAAGAGAAAGATAGCAGTCATTGAAGGAGAACCTGAGATTGAAGGGAACCAGAACTCAAACAAAACAGCGGATACTGAAGGATCACTTTCTGAATATGAATTAATCCTGACCAACCCTATGAATGTAATAGAAGGAGATTTAGGCACTTCTATAGAAATATAAAAAATCCAAGGTGACTCTAGTTTGCCCCAACAATGGGACCCTTCCATAATTCCTAGACATTTCACTGAAGTTAAACCACTAGCAGTTAAGCCTATGAGTGTTAAGAGTTATACTAATGTTCAGACTTGTTATGCAACAGGACTGTATAAAGATAAGCCCATAAGGTTATCACTTGAAATTTGGTCTTTCTGTTCATGTTTTTGCCTTGAATTATTGAACAAATGGTATCACAACTGGAAAGACCACCTTCTTCCCATTCCAAATACTAAGTTTAGCTCTTGCAACTCCACTGGGAATGCTATTGGAGTAAGGACTGCTCCCATAATACTGCCCCATACAAAAGGATCTTTGAGGATTCAAGTGCAATTTTTAGTATTGCTCAACAGATTATGTGACTACCTGATAATAGGAAATGATGCTTTATGTCTATATGGCATAGATGTGTTCCAAAGTAAAGGAAGGTATTTCATGGTGGATGGTAACTGGGACAAGAAGTTTAATATATGCACTATCCAAACTAATTTCCACTCTTCTAATTATCAAAAGCACTTAGAAGAATTCAACCAAGAATAATTCTCTCAAGCGGCAATGAATGAGAAACTTTCTGAAGAACAGAAGAAAGATATATTGACAGTCTGTTTTTAGAACCAAAATGCTTTCTGTACTAAAGATCATCCCATTGGTAATATCAAAGGAAATGACATGGTATTGACCTTGACTATTAAGCCTCCTTATCCTCCTAACCTAAGAAGATCAGCTTATCCCTTTAGTCCTAAATCTAGATTAGCTCTCAGGGAACACATCCAAGAACTTATAAACCTACAAGTATTGAGGAAAGTTGGGAATAATGATTAAGTGGAGGTGACCACCCCTGTAATCATAGCTTGGCATAATGATAATTCAAGAATGGTAGGAGACTTCCAAATGCTAAATAACTATACTCAATCAGACTATTATCCTATCCCCCGGATTGATCATGCTCTGAATAACTTGCCTCAAGCAAAATACATCACTACTATGGATATGCTTAAAGGGTTCCACAAAATACCTATAATGCCTGAAAGTAGAAATTTTATGAGAATAATCTGCCATTTAGGAATATATGGGTACCTAAGAATGCCCCATCACACTTCCAGAGAACAATGGATACAGTTCTAGGAACTTAAATCAGACAAGGATGGATGATGGCTTATATAGATGATGTCATCATATACTCTGATGATTGGGAGACTCATACAAATCAAGTTAGATTAGTCCTCCAGAATATTTCCAAAGCAGGGTTGAAAGTATCCATGAAGAAATGCAACTTTGAATATGGAGAAATGAAAGCTCTGGGGCATATAGTCTCTGGTGTAACTTTAGCTGATGACCAGAATAAGGTAGCTGCTGTAATTAACAGACCCATGACTCAGGATAAAACATAGTTGCTATCATTTATTAGTTTTTGCAGTTACTACAGACAATACATCCCAAATTTTGCTATGCTAACTAAAAGTCTTTATGAAATAATAACACTCTCTTTGAAATGACACATGAGAGGTTAAAAAACTATGAAAAAATGAGAAAATAGATTTGACCTCCTCTCCTCTACTGATTCAACCAGACTACTCCAAACCCTTTAAGCTTTACATTGACGCTTTTATGGAAGGGTTAGGAGCTACCTTGCACCAAGAAAGAATAGAAGAAGACAAAAAAGTGGAGAAACCAGTACTTTTAATATCTAGAAAGATCAAAGACACTGAGAAAAGGTATGGAGCCATTCAGATGCAATTCTTGGCTCTATTATGGGCTCTAGAGAAGTTGCACAATTACTTAGAAGGCACAACTTTTCAAGTAATTACAGATTGTAATTCTGTAAGAACCCTCATGAACATGAAGACCCCTAGTAGACATATGCTCAGGTGGCAAATTGCTATACAACAGTATAGAGGCCAGATGACTATAGTGCATAAAGCTAGAGCAAAATACCAGAATGCTGACAGTTTAAGTAGGAATGATTTGCCTAATGACCCTAGCAATCCAGCATATGACCCTGAGGACCAGGATATCTTTCCTATCTTAAAAATTAATCTTTTTACATCAGATGCTCCAATTATGGGGATCCACCTATGTGAATTAGATACTGCTTTCTTTAATCTAGTAAGAGAGAACTATTCCCCTGAATTCAAGCTGCTGATTACCATCATGGAATGTGAATCCCCAGAAGAAGCCCTAGTAAATAGTTTACCAGCCTCATTACTCAAACCATACAAAGCAGGAAGGTTAACCTTTTGGGATGGTCTCCTATGCTATAGAAACCAACATTCCAGTGTGTTGACACTGAGCAACAAAGAACATATACTACATATACTTCAGGAATGCCATGACAACTGTTCATCAGGGCATTTATCCACTGAAAGGACCTTGGAAAAAGTGGAGCAAACTGCTTGGTGGATAGATTGGAAAGAGACTACTATTAAGTATGTTGCTAGCTGTGAGAATTGCCAAAAATCTAATAAAACTCCTGGAAAAAGTTTTGGACTCCTGCAAAAGATCTCTGGACCCAAGACTAGGTGGGAAATCATTAATATGGATTTTGTCACAGGCCTTGCCCCTGGAGGAACGCACTCCTATAACTCTGTCCTGGTCATAGTAGACAGATACTCTAAGAAGGCAAAGTTTTTACCTAACCACAAAGAAGAAAATGCCATGTATGTGGCTTTGTTATTTTGAAACAGGATGATAGCTGATGTAGGTATACCTGAAATTATAATCAGTGACAGGGACCCCAAATTCACTTCTGAATTCTGGAGGAATCTACATGATATACTGGGTACTACTTTAGCCTTTTCTACAGCATATCATCCCTAGACTGATGGATTAGCTGAAAGGATGATACAGACCCTGGAATATATGTTAAGAAGGTTTTTTAGCTTTTTTCTAGAATAAAAAAACTCAGATGGATATTGCCATGACTGGGTAAGCTTACTCCCAGCCCTGGAGATGGCTTATAATATCAGTAAACACTCTACCACCAAAGAAGCCCCTTACATACTAGAAAGAGGATGGATTTCAAAACTCCCCAGGAATACCCTGAACCAAAACTTAGCCACCATCTACCCCACATATCTTGACTTTAAAAAAATGATGGAACCTGGAAAATAATCATGCTCACAAATGTGTAGAAGAAGCAGTGGAATACAACAAACAAAGATGGGATAAATCACACAGAGAACCTGACTTTAAGATAGGAGATCAGATCTTGATATCTACTGCCAACTTCAAAAACTGAGCAGGTAACAGAGAGTTGAAACCAGCTTTTGTGGGGCCATTTCTTATCAAGAAAATGCATTTCAAGAATGCTGTGGAGGCATTCTTGAGTGAAGAATTGTCAAGAAAGCACCCATTATACCCTGTTAGCTTAGTGAAGCACTTTCAACCAAGAGAAGGTAGCAACCTCCCTCCAGTAATAATCCCAATAGAACCTGACCCCATGAAAGAGGAAAGTATGCAGGATATTGAGAGACAAGAAGGAGAGAGTGAAAGTTAAAGATGTTAGACTATACTTAGTAAAATACAAAGGAGAATCTGTAGACAAAGATGAATGGTTACCAGAGAGTAACATACCTGATGGACCAATGAATCTTAGAAACTAAAGAGCCAGTAAAATAAACTGAAATAAATATGGAATTACTTTTTTTTCCCAAACTCCAGATTTTTTTCAGATATGGCCATATCTTGGAGTGGGGGAATGTCAGCTTTCTACTATTGCAGAGCAAGCTGCAAAAGTAACAAAATTACATAAATAAATTTAAAGGAGGAATAATATTAAAAATATTATTTTGAATTATGATTCTACATAAAATTTAAGGTAGGGTCACTCACTGACTCCCACCTCAAATTCCTACTGCTTATATTTTTAAATAGTTGACAAAAATTTAGGAAGAGAAGCAGCCTTGGGATTTTGGCCATATTGATCTTTCACACAAAACCCCACGTATAGGTTTCAAAGTGAATTTTGTGTCAGAATCCAAGAATTATGTGATTTAGAGGAGTTACGGGCAGAAATGTGATTTTTCACAATTCCCGCACGCAGCCGCGGCAAGCAATACATCCACGCGCGGCTGAGAAGCAGCACTGCCACCCTGTCTGCGTACCCTGACAAGCCATGTATGCAGCCCCAGGCATCTGACAGGTACGCAGCCACAGGACTACAGACTGACAGTGACAGACAGCTTGAGAAGCCCAGGTACCACATAAAAGTGCTACAACTTAGACAGGGACATACTACAAATGTAATAAATGTCCCCGTGGATAGTAGATATTCTCAAAATAAATAAAATTATATAAAAATACTTAAATAAACTTTCTACATATTTTTTTTATAAAATATAATAAAAATACCAATAATTTCAAAAAATAAGATTACTACAGTTTGTAAAATATCTTAAAATGACTTAAATATAAAATTTTGAAAACTTCAAGAGATCAGTATTTCCGTGACATATTAAGGAAAATGATTATGTAAAAATATTACACATATTTCCATGGCTTATATTTTTAATTAAATATTTCAAGTAAATCAACAGAATTTTGAAAATAAGGATCAAAATCAATATTATGATTTTACTCCCATCAGCTAACACGTAATGAGAACCCATCTGACACCAGATTACCTGCAGTAAATTTTACTAAGAAGAATTATTAAAATCCTGGGAGCATTTACTAAGGATAATTAATGAAATGATGATCATGTGGATAGATTAGTGTTATTCACAAGTCAAAACATCAATCAAAAGGTAGAATAATTCCCATACCCTGTGGAATTAGATATTACCCATGCTACAGCACCAAGAACATGTCAAATGCTACCACTGGTTACCTATCTAGCCTTAGAAGCTGTCCCTTTGAGCCCCTATATCCCTCAGAAGGACAGAATTGGGACCCAAAAAGCTATAAATATAGAGCTCTTTTGAGGTTATTGATACCCAGAGACCCAGTTATATTTACTTCCAGACACTGTGCCAATGTAATCAAATACTTATTAGAGATAAGTAAGTGATTTATGGCTTTAGTCTGATTAATAATATCCATCCCAAAACCCTTTTTATCAATTTAAACTGCTGAACAACCTTTTAAACCCCAGTAATAGGTTTAACCCATCAGTACACATCCCAAACAGGTAACTAAAGGATCCAATAATATACCAGTGATTTTTATTATCCTTTTTCTGTTGTAGCAGCTTGGTTACAAGGCCCTGCCACTCCATCATATATTTTATATATATATTATCTTTGGGCAATATTTCCTTTAAGAATATAAATTAAAGGTTCCAAATTAACCAGGTATACGTGTTTTAAAAGTTAATTCCCTGAAGAGAGATGTTAAAGATCCCCAATATTATTGTGGCCCCTCTATTAATTTTTTTTTAATAATCAATTTATTAATATTGATTAATAAAATTCAATCATAACCAAACCAATCAACCTTGCAATAGCTTTATCCAAATATTTTAAGGATTTCTGCTGCATTTATTGAATAATATATTTATTATTTATTCCATCACCTCTGGTAGCTAAAGGATAGCAAGGGTCTAGGCATCCAGGAGGCTGACACATTTCCTATCATTTTTTTTGCCTTCAGATTGTTTTTTGGATTTGAGAACCTGCTCAGCTTGATAGTTTCAGAGATTCAATTCTTCAAGTTTTTTTGCAAGTCCTCTTGCTTCTGCCTGATTTGCTTCAAGATTTAGGATTGCACAATCAAAATTGGTAGTTTCATCAACAATCATAATAGGTTCCTCAAGAATGGTTTGTTCCTTGACATTGATCATAGGTTCCTTGGCCATCTAACCCAATCCCCCCCCCCAAAAAAAAAAGAAAAATAATAATAATAATATGAATATGAATACATACCAGAATAAGAAAAAGAAAGAAAAAAAAACTTAAATTTTAAAATTATTGAAGTGCAGATTCAAATGAAATTGATGGATCAAAGAGTGGGAGGAGAGCAGCTGGTTGGTCAAGAACAACCAGCTTTGATTGGCATCAAGGGGAGCTTGGTTGGGCGCCAAGTTTTCAACCCCATGAGCCAAACCCAATCAAGCCCTCTGGGTGCTTATCAAAGTCCCACTGGGCCCACACCAATTCAAACTTGGACAGGCTCCCAGATGCGCTTTACACACCATATACAGGGTTGACCAGTTAAGTGCAGCTCCAGGGGAAAAGTGGGCTGCAAGTTACACTGTGCATGTAAATTCTAAAATTACACTTTTTTTAAAAGTAGCCTGTGTTCCAGAGGGCTGACATCCCTCTTTTATCTACAACATCAGAACATCAGGGACAGGAGAAGGAATGGAGGAGGGGCGTAGGAGATGGAGGAAAAGAAAAAGGAATAGAAAAAAAGAAGAAAAAAAGAAGGAAAAAAAAGACACAAATAGAATGATGTAGACAATTGTAAGATGATGGGAGTGGCTGGTTGCAAGCCATGCTTGGACCTTTGGCAGTTGGGGGATCAGGGGGCTGTACAAGCAGCATTTCATTGAGGGAGGATGGAGAGGTGAAGTGGCTGGTACACTTACGCTTACAGGTTTCCTAAAAGGCCTATATGTTGCAGATGAGACATACAGGTTGTAACATTTTTTGGAGCTGTGGCCTGAGTTACACCCCAACTTCTGAATGCAGCCTCATAGTTGTATCTTCCATGTTTCATCTCAAGATGAGCCCTCTTCCCAGCTTCACCCTTGCCATCTCATTGAATGTTCCCATTGTGGAATCTGTAGTGATTTTTCTTTTTTTTTTTTTTTTCCTCGTCTCAGAATCTCCTCTTCTTTCTTTCTTGAGTCTGGAGGCTTTTCCTACTGTGTGTTGGTTGGTGTGGTTCACTCTTGGATTGAGTCTATAGATAGCCGCCACCACAGCTTGACCTGACCACTCGGATTTGAGTTCCTAGGTTCTCATCACTGTACCAACCGTTGGTCGACTGAGGTTGTGGAGCTAATTGGTTTCTAGTCATGATGTGCTATTTAGGACTTGATTGCGGCTTGCGCCCGGTAAACTTCTTATAAAGCCAAGGAGCGGGTTGACCGAGACGATTGCGGATGCTCGAATGTATAAGCTGGGCGTCGGTCTTCACCCACGACGGATATGAATAGGTAAATAAATGTATGGAAGGATGTCTGTAATATGTATATAATGCACTTGAGCCTCTGTTGGCTCGCGGTGTGTGCTCGTTCCACGTTGTCAGTCGGCGACCAGCTTTCGGTGTGGACACTCTCGTTGGCCCGTAGGACTGTATGACTGGCTGGTGGTCTCGAGTTGGGCGGGCCCAGGATGGGCTGGCCCTGGCCCCCCGGGGAGCTTCTTGCTCTTGACCGCCTCCATCGCCATCTTCGCTTCTTCCTCACTTCCCACTCGCCGCCACACACCCTTCTGGAACCACCCTGGACTCGTTCGAGCTGTCGAAGCAGCACTCCATCGAGCCTGCCCATCCCATCTCGCCTTCAACGTCATCATCCAGGCACTCGTCATCTAGATACCCTCCTTCGAACTTCCTGCCCACCACGGCTGCCGATTGGAAACACCCCGAGCGGTAAGCACGCCGTCTGACTGGCTCCTCCTTGCTTCCCTCGGCTTCACCCTCCTCACTCACCTTCCGCTCCTCGCCAGTCCCACCAGCCTGCCCTTGGTTTCGATCTCTGCCGGCCTCTTCTACCATGAGACTCGTGGCCTACGGGGGTGTATCCACCCTGTCAGCCTCATGCGCCGTGTTGGCTGCTTTCAGGCAGCGTGCAAACTTCTACGCTGCCGCCGTCTACCTCAGTAAGAGCAACGCATGTATGATGGTCAGTGCTCATCAACCTCATCAGTCATCCTCCTGGCGATCTCGATCGTCCATACACCAGATTTATGTACTAACGTCTCCTCTACTGTTCATCTCCCTCGGATCGTCTCGACCCTAGGTCCTCTGCAACTTTGGCATCTTCTGTACCATCATCCTAGCCAAACTCCTTCAATCGATCTTCTTTGGTAAACTCAGACTAGCCGAGATCGAACGGATCAACGACCGATTGTGGTTTACCATCAGTGAAACCCTGCTGGCCTTGGCCATGTTTCGCGATGAATTCGATACGAGCTTTGTAGTCTTGTTCATCAGCTTGATCTTTGTCAAATGCTTCCATTGGTTGGCCGCACTCCGGGTCGAATGGGTCGGTTCCTTCTATCTCACCCCCCCCACGCCCATCCCTTCTCGTCGGTCCGCTGACCTATCGGATCGTGTTTGCCCCGTCATAACCTTGCAAACCAGATGGATCAATCGGCTACTCCTCCCGGAAGATTATTTCATGCTCGAATGATCTCGATCCTTTCGATCATTTGGGTGACCGATATGCTCTTGATTGCTTATGCCACCGAGTCAGTTCTTCTGAACGGTCCGAGTGTGTTGTTAATGTTTGAAATGGAGGTAAGCCCCTTCCCAAGCTTCCTGGAAACCAACCAGAGTCACACATCTCCCTGATTTGAATCACCCTTTCCTTTGTACATCGGGATTCAACCTACGCTCCTCTAACTGCTAGTACATCATCATGCAAGTGACCTGTCTCTCCATCATCTGTAAATACATGCTCAATTCTTACGCTCACTATCGGGCCCAAGAACATTGGGAGGCAAAATCGACCTATCAGTTCTACATCGATCTCGCCACGGACTTTTTGAAGCTACTCACTTACATCGGCTTCCTATCGTTAACCTTGACGTTCAACGGTCTGCCGATCAATGTTCTCCGAGATGTCTATTACACATTCAGATCTTTTATCTCAAAGTGCAACAATTTGGTCCGGTTCCGTCAAGCTACCCGAAACATGAATGAACGTTATCCCAATGCAACTCGAGAAGAGATGGAACAATTGACCGACAAGACTTGTATCATCTGTCGGGAAGATATGGAATTCCGAGAGGAGCATGAAGAGCAGCATGACGCTGCTGCTGGCACTCAGAACAATCGCACCAACAACGTTGGCGGAGCAGCTGGCCCCAACGATACCCCCAAAAAATTAAGCTGTAGCCATATATTTCACTTTCACTGTCTGAGGAGCTGGCTGGAACGTCAGCAGACTTGTCCGACTTGGTAAGTGGATTCTTTCTTCATCTTTTGCTAACTCCAACACCCTCACTTCGCTGCTGACATTGGAGCTGACTTAATTTCGCAGTCGCCGTCCTGTCATTCAACCTCAAGCCGCCCCTCCGGTCGCTCCTCCAAACCCTCAGGCTGCCGCGAATAGGGCGTTTGCAGCGGCGATGGCAGCCGCCGGAGCTCCACCCCTCGCGCAAGCACCCCAACCCATCGGTAGGGCCGCAGCTCCTGCAGCACCATTAGGGTTTCCGGCAGCCCCCCCAGCTCCACAACAGCAGCCAGGTGGGGCAGAAGGCACGACATCGGCTCGTGCAGAATTCCATCATAGGCTGCGCGAATTTCAACAACGTATGGCTGCAGCATCAAACCCCCATGGAGCTCCGAATAATTCTGCATTGCCAGGGCCAAGTTCTCAACCTCTCCAAAATCCTCTCAGACCATCATCTGGTGTGCTGATCTCAGGGTCAAACCCCTTATCGGCATTTGATTTGTCGGATCTTACCGGTTCCCGCTCCTCTCGGCCAAACTCAGATTCAACGACTAGAATAAATCATTCGCGCCCCCTAACACCCATCGCTCCACCAGGCTTTTCTAAATCCCACACTTTCTCGGCAACGAGCTTGAATCGAAAGAACCCCCTGGCATCTGACCAGCTAGAATCTTCTCACCGCCAAGTGGCGACGCTTCAGCCCACCCAATCGGTCCAACCTCTCAATGCCTCTCACGTTCCTGAGCCCGAAGTGCATAACTCGAAAGAAGAACCGGCGGGTACCTCATCAGCTTGTTCTCATAGTACAACACAAGTTGATGCCCGAAATGAAAACCCTCTGCAGCATTTTGGTTCATCAGGAGCTACCCAACAACGACCTCACCAGGCTCCCGCCGTCGATGCCATGCTTTCATCACTAAGCAGTCAAGAGTTGGAGCAGACTCTGACAAATGGTCAGACGGGACTTTTCAAGAATCGGAATTCGGATGCCTCACGATCCTCGAAAGTCGATCAAGAAGCGATCGTCCAACTGCCATGTCTTATTCCTCTATTTGATGTTGGTCGAAACTCAGCCCACTCGTCCTCTGCATCCTCTTTAATCTTTCCGATCTCGACATCGAATAATCAGCTACTCTTGAATCGATACAAACAGAAACTCGAAGAAAACTTGAAATTCAAAACCAACACCGAGGACAGGCAAATTGACGACCATAACTCTATGATTGACAACAGAGAACAACTCAACCCAAGTTCGATTCAACAGTTGATCGACATTCAAAATTCGCTGATTGATTGTTGCTCCAAGTTGAGCAATTTGCTCGATTTCGATCCACAAGTTGCTCAAGTGTTACGGGGTACTCAAGTTACCAAGGGTACTGACGCTCGTCAATCTACTGATACTCAAGATGCGGTTGATGACAATCAAGAGAATCGACACAAACGCCCAGATTCCGAACGTCCGGGTGATATTAAGGGCAAGGGGAGAAGTGGTGATTAATCAATCTTAAATTCGTTTTTCTATGGTCCATCAGGTGCCCATCAGGTTTGGCTCCAAAGCGATCAGCCCGATTTTGATGACCTTGCTCGATTGTCTTTGCATTTACCGATTACCTCTCGCCGATCTTCATCCCTGTTGTTTCTCCTCCTCTGTCATTCCCCACTCCTCAGTTTCATTCTCATGTTTTTTATTATATAGAAAACAAAAAATCTGCTGTACTCACTTCCGATTTCTTTCTTCTCAAAACCTAAAAAAGGAATTGCCCCTACTCCCTCTCCCCTTTTTTTTCTCTCTCTCACCCTTCTCATTTTTTTTTTAATATTGATCTTCTCATTCTTTGCCTTTTATGCGTCATCTACCTGGAGAAATTGATCTTTGTAGATATTTCAGTTTTTTAGAGAAAAAAAGAACAAAAAATAGCAAATAATATATTTTCTTGAAGGGCTTTCTTTGGTCTTACAAAAGGGCCGCACAAAAATAAGGAAGAGCGATAGAGATTAAAATCAGCGGGAGAAGCTTTCAATCGATAGATAACCAAGTGAATCTCTCTGACCAGTACTTGTAGATATATATATATATATAGAATGCCCATCTTGTAGTAGGGTCAATATCCAAAGTGGCTTTTATTTTGCAAATACCTATAAATATTATACATACATATCTATGCAAGGCTTACTGCCCAGGTTTGGAGAGGAAGCCTGCTTGAGCAGGTTGCACATGTACACAATGGGCCCAACCTGCCAAGCCCTGCATTGTGACAGGCGGGTGGATACACTAGCTGGCCTTGAAGGCTAGAAGAAGGCAGGCTGAGGAAGTGAGCCTCCAGATGATTTGGTGCTGGTGGTCAAAGGAACCAACCATCAAGAAGGATGGTGTGGGTAAGCTTGTGGTTGGCAGCATGTGGGATGGGGGGAGCAGGAGGAGATAGAGTGTTGTACCCACAGTTGCAGAGAGTGGAGTGGAGATCTGGGTTTAGGTGGGAGGATCAATGGTAATCAGGCAGGGTAGGGCTTTGGGTTGGGTGTCTTGGTATGGGAAGATGGAAGTCTGGGTGGGTACAGATGGTAGCACACCAGTCTCTGATCCCAACAGGTATGAAAACCCTCATGGTCACCACTTCCCTCCAGCATCAGGAAGTTGTGCAGCCCCCAAGGTTTGAGAGGCCAAAGAGTGTGGTGTGATGGCCTTGTCAAATCTCCACTGGCTCAGGCCTGCCATCCATTCAAACATGGTCAGGCAGCCTTGGATGCTTCCAAAACAATCATACCAGTGTTGGTGCTGTTGATCCTAAGGTGGTCATGCTGGCTGTAACTTTGAGCCTGCTTTTACACATTAGAATCAACTTTAATATATATCTATGTCTATATTATATATATATATATATATATATAGGGTGATGTTAAATTCATGGCTCCAACTGTGTGGTAGTTGTGTAGGGTCCTACATGGTTTAAATTAGCCATGGGGGCCCAAAGACGACTACAAAGGGCCATTTCAAACACGTGCAACCCCAGGGGGGTTGTGTAGGAGCCGTGTAACCCCCGTACATGGCGCAAATTGGCCATTTTTGGGGGTGCACAACCCCCCGGAAGCCATGCCACAATTTTGGGCACCCCTTGGACCACACTTGGGTTCTTTCAACCCAAATTTGGGATTAAAGCATACTTTGTGGGACTTGTTCCACACCTAGCAATCCCAAAGAGACATTAAAGCAAAACCCAAGTGAATTTAAAGTGAATAATCATAAATCATATAAAAATCTGCAAACAATTCTTTCTCAACTTGAAAGTGAGAAAACTTTGTTTGATCAATTGAAAGTTGGATTGAATAATGAAGTATACCATTGCATTTTTTTGCATGGGAGAAGTGGAAAACCCTCCTTCTTCTGACATGGCTTCATGGAAGGTCTACATTGATAGTGCCATCAACAAACCTTTGGAAAAAGAAAAAAAGGATTTGGGTAATGAAAAATTGAAAGCCCCAAGTGCATCCTCATCAAGGGTGACAATTGAGGAACAAAATGTTTCACAAATGGACATGACCACTGGTCGTGAGTAACATTTTATGTTACTGGCCTTTGTCATATTTAATTTGATTGAAACTGATGGAGTGAATGCCATCAATATAACTATGTAACTATGGCAGATCCACTTCAACCACCTCCCTTGAGTGCTTTTCCTACTAGGGAAGAGGCACAAAACTATTGTCAAACATGGGCAATGAAGCATGGTTACGCTTTAACAGTTTTCAACTCAAAGCATGACCAATATGTGGATTTAGCCTGTGACAGACATGGTTCCTATTCAGGAAGTCTTCTTACCAAACAGTCAAGACAAACTCACACAAGGAAGGTTGGGTGCAAGTTTTTAATCAATGAAAGTCAAACAAAGGCAGACCCCTTGTGGCTCCTCTCCTACAAAGAAACCAAACATAACCATAAACCATCTGAACATCCCTCTGTGCATCCTCAACTGAGGAGAATCTTGGGGGTGGCCTTAGAAAATCTAGTAGAAGACATGAATGATGGACTCAATACGTTACAAATGAAGATAAAATTGAGCAAGATTGATGGGCAGGATTATTTTGATGACCAAACAATCTATAAAACTAAGCAGAAGGTAACACTTGCAGAACTACAGGAAAAAATTGTTATGGAGGTACTCTATGAACAGCTTGAAGAAACAAGTTGGATTCACCGGTCAAAGCTCAGTGGAGAGGGTCACTTGGAGGCCCTGTACTTAGCACATCCAGGGGGAGTAACACTTTCAAAAAAATTCCATCATATTTCTATGTTGGATTGCACTTATAAAACAAATAAGTACAAAACCCCACTATTGCATGTTGTAGGAATGACAGTCAATTGGAAAACTTTCACAAAAGCTCTTATTTTTATAACAAAAGAAACTTTTGAGTTCTAAAGTTGGTCTGTAAATTAATTAAAAGAGTTGGCTTATGATCCTGAGAGACTTCCAAAAGTCTTGGTGATGGACCGTGAAAAAGCTCTGATTTGTGCAATTGAAACTATTTTTCCAGAGTCATCAAGACAATGTTGCACTTGGAACTTGTCTAAAAACATACAAGCAAACTGTAAAGTGTGCTTTGCTAATGACGTTGAAGGATGGAAAAGCTTTATGAATCTGTGGGCAAATTATGGGGCCTCAAAGACCAAGGAGGAGGCAGAGGTCAATGATGTGGAACTCAGATTAGGTCCAAATTACTGCTTCTTATTCTTCCTAGTTTTGGGTTCTGACCTTTTGACTTGTATAGTGTTTCTTGAAAGACTATGAGGATGTACTCAAGTATATGGAAAATAAAATTTTCCCTATCAAAGAGACGTTTGTAACAGCGTGGACTTGTATAAACCCAGATTTTGGAAACAAAAAAACTTCTTGGGTTGAAGGGGCCCATGCAACTCTCAAACAATTCCTTGAAAACTCTTTGGGAAACCTTTTGGATGTTTGGAAAAGCCTTGATGGAAAAGTTTTGAATCAAATGAATTCAGTTCATGCATCACTTTAAAACTCTTGAATTAAGTTAGAAACAGTTCTTCCCCCTGAACTGTTACCATTGGGTTACAAATTGTCTTTAGAGGCAATCCATCTTGTTAGGGAACAATTTGAGAAGTTCTAATGTGATCATGATGACAAAGTGTGCACCAAGTCATATTTCAAGACTATGGGTTTGCCCTGTTCCCACCAAATAGGTGACCTTCTAGCATTCAGAGCATCCATGGTACCCAAAGATTTTCATCCTCAGTGGAGGTTTGACTATGACCCTTGCAGTTCTGATTCTGTAAGTTGGCTTAAGTTGGATTGTTCAAGTTGGATTGTTCAAATCACCATGTGATTAATGCTTTTTGATTAACTAATTCACTAATGGTTGATCCTTTTGAATTTTTCCAGTGTGATGTCCATGAAATGCTCAGAATTACTCAGTTAAGTGAAAAAGTAAATGTGATGATCTTGGAATCTCCAGATCATGAGCAAAGCGGCCTATTGAAGTATATTGTTCAGAATATTACAAAATATGAATCAAAGCCAAGAATTGAACCTCAAGTCTTACAATCAAGTAGGGGCCGGCCAAAATTGACAGATACGTGGCAGGAACCATCTCAGTTTGAGCTTGTTGAAAAACAACTCAAGGGGGAAAAAAGAACTAGAAGGGCTACAAACAAGAAAAGACAAAAGATTGTAAGTCTTTTCTTTTGAGATATGCTCATTTTTTGTGTTTAATGAACTTAGTTACTAACTAATGATGAATTGTTAGTCAAAGTCGGAAGAATCTGAATCCAAATTTCATAGTTCAGAGAAATAGACTGAAAGTGAATTGGGATCACTTAATTTGGAATCAGAATCCTCTTAAGAGGAAGAGAACATGCAGCAAAGCTCAACCAGAAGCTAATCTTTAGTGAGTTTTGATTTCATTGATCCAATTAAAGAAATGAATACTAAGTTAGTTTTAATGATAAGAACCAAACGTGAAATACCTCAATCAAATACCCAAGAAATTCCATAAGTTCTTGGGTGAGGTTTGGGATCCAATTGAGATGGGAATTGCGGATTTAGAGTCATTGCTTAATCTTTTGGTTATGAAGAACATGGTTGGTTGAAAGTTTGGAAGGAAATGATTGAAACATTAGAGAAACATAAAGCATACTATATGAAGATGCTTGGTGGTGCAAAGGAGGTTGAAAAGATTAAACAAAGACTTGATGTTGAAGACATAAATGAAAAGATTCCCTCCTCAAAATGGCTGGCTAAATTGGACATGGTTCAAATCATAGCAGAAACAGATTCCAAACCTATATGTTTCATTTCATTTGAGTCATGTGATACTTATACTCCAATGAAAAATGGTGTTACTTATCAATCAGATCCAATGTTCATTTCCTTTTTAAAAAATAACCACTGGGTTCTATTAGTACTTGAGGGAGAAATGATTCCAATCCCAGCCATTGTAGCAAAACCATGTTCCTTGATTTCTCAAAAAGCCTCTGGTTGGGTTTATCATCTCAAAGATCAAATGAAAATGTATTTAGATTGCAATAGAATTTGACTTCATTTCATCATTGGGTTTCATATAAATTTTAATTCTAATGCAGCCAACAATTTCTATTAATATAAAGGGTTATCACATTTTGAACATCATTATGTTGAGTGTTTTGAGTTTACATCATTATATTGAGTGTTTTGAATGAGAGTTTAATGGTAGTAAGTCAGTTCAACTTGTGTTGGGCTGATTCCATCACAAGCTTAACTTATGTTAAGCTTGGGATGGGATCAGCTTAACACAAGTTGAACTTTTTTTTTGGTGTTTTTACTTCAGGGCTTGTCAAAAGACTTGTATTTTTTTGGGCACTTTTACTTTAGGGCTGGTCAAAAGAATTCTTTAATTTTTGGGCCCTTTTACTTTAGGGCTAGTCAAGTTGAAAAGACTTTAGGGCTTGTCAAGTGAGTTGTATTTTTTTTTGGTGTTTTTACTTTAGGGCTTGTCAAGTTAATTGTCTTTTTTTTTTTGGTGTTTTTAGTTTAGGGCTAGTCCAGTTACTTGTGTTTTTTTGGGTCTTTTTACTTTAGGGCTATTCCATTGTATACTACCAGGTTTTTGTGTTATTTATTTATTTATTTATTTTATTTTTAACCAAAAAATGAACATTCTTTGATTTTTTGGTTGATTTCTGTTTTTTTTGGAAGGTTTATTTAGTTTATGCATTGTGTAAGTACCCTTTCATTTGTTTTCCTTTTTTTTTTGCTCACCGTGGTCCAGTGCCATGTGGAATTCCACACAACTACATTTGAGCTGTGTACAACTCCACACAGCTTGAATGTAGTCGTGTGGAAGTCCACATGGTGAGGGACCAGGTTGGGTGGGCCGCATGACTCTGTGAGCAGTAGGGGGCTGTACACGGCTCAAATTGGACCATGTGCCATGCCACACGGCCCATTTCAAACCATGTGCACGGCTCAATGAGCCGTGAATTCAAAATTACCCATATATATATTTTCAAAAAAATCTTTTTGTTCTTGTTTTATTATTTTCTAAGGATCTTCTTCAGTCATCAAGAATCAATTAACAAGGGTTGATAAAACATTACATATAAACTTTTGGAAGACCATTGAGAATGCAGAAGAAGAAGAAAATGTTCAAAAGAATCAACTGCCCCATTGGTGGTTGGCCATCAACACCAGCCCCATTTCATGATCTATAAATCTTACAAGATTGAGAACCTTCCCACATAGATCAGCCAGAATCAAAATCCTTGGGCTTTTATGGGATTCCCAAGATGGTCTTACATGCACCTATTCCATCTAATCCAGTCTAATCTTTTTTTTTTCTTCAGTCCACAACTTTTTATTTTTTCAGTTCAGTTTTCCTTTTTTTTCAAAAAAAAAAGGCACTCAAAGACTTATGTATGCATTTAGGTGTGTACAACACATTCATGTAATGTGGATAGCACATGGCACAAGGATAGAAGATGTAAAAATGACAAAAATGTAACAAGGAACAAAATTTAACAAGGAAAAAAATGTAACAAGGACAACAGGTGTAACAAAGAGATCACATGGAACAAGGATAGCAGATGTAACAGAGGATGTTGAAAACACATTGAATGAACACTAATTCCTCACTTGGTTCAAACTTCAAGTTTGAACATTGAAAATTGATGAAAACCCCCTTCCATCCCACTTTGATTTACTTCCCCTTCAACCCAGAAATCACCATCCCTTTACTTTGTGGCTCCAAATTCACTACACAAATCACATTCCAATGCCCTTCTTTTTTATGATAACCATCACCATCATATGGGAAATACTTCCTTATTTCCATGTCCACCATACCTCCCCAACCATACTCAACATAGAAGGAACATTTCTTTATTTGAATCTCCATACCATACCAGATCAACACATAATCATGATCCCATTCCTTGTATTAACAAATTCCCACCTCTTCCTCCCTACCACATCAATCATTGTAGATTTTCACCTCATCCTCATTCTATTTCCATTTCAAAAATTTCCCATCCTGATTTATTTTATAGTCTACCAACTTCAAGTGCACTTCCTCCACCTCCTCACCAACATTTTTTGATTATAATCCTCAAATTATCAACATTCTTAGTTTGGTGGAAAGTCACCCTCATTTTTTTCACACAAATGAGGATCTTGATGTTGATTTAGACCATTTGGAGCTCAATCAACATTCAAATCATGAACTTTTTGATCAACTGAACTGTGGAAATGACCATGGTTACCCACATTCTGGATCACTTGGAATTTAAGACTACCCAGAAGGCCAAAAAAAAGAGAACTTTTTTGTTCAAGCTGATCTTATGGAGCTCACCCAATTGGGAAACAATACAATCATGGTTGAAACTGAAGAGAACATTTGAAAAGAACAAAATACACTCCCTGTTGCCTGTGGGTGGATGGAAACCACTCTTTTTGAACTATACACTATACAAACCACCAGTTCATGCCAATATTTCCAATCAATCCTCTTCCAAAATTGGACAAGCTCCTTGTGCTTTAGCAATCAACAGGTCTTAGTAATGCAGCAAAGACCACCCCAAGATCTTCTCTATAAGATTTCTAATTGAGATCATCATTCCCAAAAGAATAAAATTCTCTCCAATGTTAGGCTGATAAACTCCAATTTATCCTTAACTTCAATTGGTGTTAACCAAAAACAATCACTGCCCTCAATTGAAAGACAAGGGTAATATATAAATTGAGGGTGAATGGGAATATACAAAATAGAGTTTTTAGTATTGGTCCTACCATTTGAAAACAGCCGTCATTCCTCCAATTTGATATATTTCAAAGGGAACATCAATTTCAAAATCAGTACAGATGGGCCTGAAATTTGGAACAGGATTTGTTCCTCAGGATTGAAGTCATTCTACACCAAAACTATGGTTTGATAGATATTTTGAAAAGATTTTCTCAAGAAGTTTGTCTGCATAAATCCAGTAGGCTTGCTGATCCATCTTCACAAAAAATTGATCAAATATTTTAGAACCTACCAACAGGGGACCAAATATCTTCAATAAGCTTAGGAGGTATGATATTTCCTGTTTTATTTTTATTTTTTCTGATCATGATGTTGAGATTATAATCCCTTTTGAGGGAAGAATATTTTTAAAACAGATTGTTTTTATTACCAATTGAAAGAGAACATAATTTGGAACATGATGGAAAAAAGAATAACCTCAACATGTTGAGTAATAATAGAGTTATCAAAAATTAAGTATCTGTGAAGTATGTCACAGAAATATAAATACAGCCCAGAAAGTATGATAAAAATAAATAAAACAATTAAAAGAAATTCTAATGTATTTAATTCTGAAGTTTCCTATAAAGATAAGAGTAGCAAGGACTATCAGGGAAAATAAAAATTTCATGTTCATTGCACTCCATTGTAAAACAAAGAAACCAAGGAGAAAAGCATGTTTCAATTCCTTCCCTCTTAGCTTGTACATAGTCATATTGATGAGGGATATCTTGTCTATAAAAGACCCCCTCTACCCAGTTTTATTTCCCCTTGATTAATTCACTCATTCAACATTGAATCAACAAAATCATTTCTCAATTATTTAATAAAATTTCAATTTACCTAGTGACTATATTGCTAGCACCAATACATGAAAGTGAAAATTTTCTAATTGATTTTGATTGAAAACAGGTAATTATCCTTCTCAATTTACCCTCAGAGATGCTTTGATAAGGAAATAAGATGTCTCCTTGAGGAGAACTATTAAACTTGGAAAATCCATTGAACCTCCATGCTATTTTCTTTTTCATCCTCATGGTAAATTTTTTTGGTTTCCAGAATTGAAAGAAGAACCAGGGCATAGGTTCACTTTCACAATTTATTATTCAAGTTATCTGGAATTTCATCCTTCTGATTATTCACTTTTTTTCTGGGGTGTGTTGATCTCTTAATAAATGTTGAGGGAAATATACTTGTTAAAGAAAATCAATTTTATTACCAATGGAAAGGGAATTTAATTTGAATCATCTTAGAAAAAAGAATTAACAAAATATGTTAAATTATGGAGAAATTATTTAAGAAATAATTTGTGATGAACATTTAGATTATTTCAATTATTCTGAAAAAAAAAATATTTGGAAAATGAAGAAGAAAAAAAAATTAGGAGTGAAGAAATTCTTCTTCAAAGCAGGAAGGTGGGATTCATCAAGAAAGCAAAAGTATTATTCTAAATGGAATCAAAACAATAAAGTTCAATGAAATAAATGAAATTGATCATTTCAGTTTCATATTAAGAACACCAGACTTTCCAAGAAGGAAAGCATATTTCAATACTTTCACATTGTCTTTTAAATATTTATTTTGATGAGAGAGATTTTGTCTTTAAAAGAACCTCTCTAATTACTTTTATTTCTCATTCATTCATTATTTGCATTCATTCATTCATTTGAATCAATCAATTCAATTATCAATTATTATAAATAAATTAAATAATATCAATATTGCCTCCTGACTATATTGCTATTGCCAATAGGGTGTTCAACTGTTCCAAAAATATTGTTTTGGTCAATACATAAAAATTTAGAGATAGCTTATCCTTTTTTTTAATAATCAAAATAATCAAAGGATTGAGAATTTTATGGTGTTTTGGAGGCAATTAAACATAGTTTTGAGATTTTTCAGGGAAAAGTTAAGTTTGTTTCTCTTCATTTTTTCATGTGAAATTTATTTCTATCTCCTACCAATACTTATGCATAACTTGATATTTCCTTATTCTTAGGTTAGTTTCTTATCCTTCCCCAATTGTTTATAGGTTTCCCTAGGGACATGAAGGCTTTAAATCAAGATTTCATAGCAAATTTTCAGCATATGGGAAAGCCTGATCTTCTTGTAACAGTCAAATGTAACCCAGCATGGCCAGAAATTCCAAACAATATTCTTCCAGTTTGAAGAGCACAGGATAGGCCAGATATTGTAACATGTGTTTTAAACTAAAAATTGAAAAGGATCTGTGGTGAAATATTTGAGGATGGGATATTTGGAAACAAAATGGAACACACTAATTTCATAGAATTCAGGAATAGAGGCCTTTAAAATGCTCCCATCTTGGTGATCCTCCATCATGACCACAAGCCCAAAAAATCTAAAAACATGGACATGATTTTTTGTGCAGAGATTCCTCCTAAAAATAATTTGCCTCATCCTTTTCAAGAAGGCAAGAGAAACATGGTACATGAAACATGTGATATTTTCAAACTTGAATCCCCTTTCAAGATTTTTTTCAATTGGAAGGATTTATACTTTTTATCCTTCAGATGCTGAGAGGTGATTCCTAAGACTTGGTAGAGTAATTTTTTTGGTGAAACTTCTTTTAATCACCTAAAGTATTTAAATGGAATTTCTAGAGAAGCTGCCTTGAAAAAGGGTCTAATTGAGGATGATAATTTTTTTTAAACAAAAAATGGAAGAAGCTGAGGAATATCTTTGACCTTCTGGGCCAAGGAGGTGTCATGGAATGCTTTGAAAACTTTTTAAGCCTGAAAACCCATGAAACCTATGGAATGCCTCAGTCCATTTTATGGTTGATGATTTGATTCATTCTTGAATCACAGACCTAATATTTTCCACAAAAGAAATATCAAGATACATAAACCCCATCATATTTCACAATTGTGGAACAAGTTTTGAAGAATCTTTCTCCAATCTTCAAAGACTTTATCAATCAGTGAAGGAAACATGAAAAAAAAGGAACTGGATCCTTGAGGAAGAAAAAATTCTGTTACCAATCAACAAGGCTTGCAAAAATTTCTCTTCTGAATCAAAGAGAGAAGAAAATATTTGATCAGATAAAGAAAATAAGAAATTATTCTCAACTCTCTTACTTTTTTATTGATGGAACTTCTGGTTCTGAAAAATATTTCCTGTATAAATTCCTTCTGGATTCTATCAGATAATCTACAAGAATAGCTATGGAATGTGCTGGTAGTGGAGTAGCTTCCAAAAATCTACCAAACCAAAGAACAGCTCATCTAAACTTTGAAATTTGCTTGAGTTTCAATTGCTCCTCTGTATCAAGAGTATAAAAGAATTCTCAAAAGGGTGAAGATCTCAAACAGGCTTCTTTGATAATCTTGGATGAAGGAATTATGAGTCATAGGCATTCTCTTGAGTTTCTTGAGAGGCTACTTAAAGACCTCATAATATTCCAAAATACCTCTTTGAGTGAAAGTTAAGGTCCTTGGTGGAGAATTTATGAAAATTTTACTTGTGGTTCAAAAATTTACATGTCCCCAAGTTTTTTTATTCAATTTTGGTTAATTATTTTTTCTGGATAAATTTACAATTTTTTCACCTTGCTTGAAATTAAACTCATGTAAATATAAAATTTAAATATTGAAAATGAAACTCTTGATATAATCTAAAAGACTCTGATTAAGAATTACAATAACACAAATGGAATACCTTTTGTTATTTTTTCCTTAAGAATTGTAACAATTTTTGTGTTCCTCCAAGAAATCCAAAAGATATTTAAAAAAAATTTAAAGAAAAATCATAAATTGGATGATGGAGTTCCTGAATTCTAGGAACCATGTATCAAATTTCCAATAGAGAATTCAAGGATAACCAATAAGATTCCAAGTTGCCGTTTGAATCAGAGTCAAATAGTAGCAAAATTTCAGTCAGATTGATTATTTTTTGAACATGATCTTGGGGAGTTTGTTTGGAAATGTTGAGAGTCATGAAAATGTGATGTGAAGCAATGCTTTTATGATCTGGTGGAATTGATTGATGTATTTGGTGATTAATGTCTGAAGAAATAGTAAGTGATGGGATGTGTATTGATTTGATGATTTGGTGGTGTGGATGGGTTTTGTATCAGCCTCCTGGATTCCAAGATCCTTGCTATCCTTTAGCTACCAGAGGTGATAGAATAAATAATAAATATATTATTCAATAAATGCAGCAAAAATCCATAAAATATTTTGATAAAGCTTATTGCAAGGTTGATTGGTTTGGATATGGTTTAATGTTATAAATCAATATTAATAAAGTTATTATTAAATAAATTAACAGAGGGGCCACAATTATATTGGGGATCTTTAACACCTCTCTTCAGGGAATTCAGTATGAAAACATGTAGGCCTGGTTACTTTGGAACCTTTAATTTATATTCTTAGAGGATATATTTCCCAAAGATAATATGTATATAAAATACATGGTGGAGTTGCAGGGATTTTTTAACCAAGCTGCCAAAACAGAGAAAGGATAATGAGACTCACTGGTATATTATCAAATACTTTGGGTACCTGTTTGGGACATGCACTGATGGATTAAACCTGTTTACTGGGGTTATAAGGTTGTTCAGCAGTTTGAATTGATGAAATAGGGTTGGGGACAGATATTATTAATCAGAATAAAGCCATAAATAAATAACTTATCTCTTATATGTATTTGATTACCTTAGCACGTTTTCTGGATGTAAATATAACTGGGTCTCTGGGTATCAATATACTCAAAAGAGCTCTTTATTTATAGCTTTTTGAGTCCCAATAGTGTCCTTCTGAGGGATACAGGGGATCAAAGTGACGGAAACTGAGGCTAGCAGGGTAAACAGTGGTAGCCTTTCACGTGTTTTTGGTTCTGTAGCACAGGTAGCATCTAATTCCACAGGGTATGGGAATTATTCTAATTTATAATTGATGATTGGACATGTGAATAACACTAATCTGCCCATCTTAGTTATTATTTAATTAATTATACTTAGTAAATGTTCCCAGTAAGTTAATAATTATTTTAATAGAAATTCCTTTGGATAGTCTGATGTCAGGTGAGTTCTCATTATATATTAAATAATTGAAGTAAAGTCATGATATTGATTTTACTCCTTATTTTTTAATTCCAGTTGATTTACTAAAATAATTACTTAAAAATATAATTCTTTCAGGTAACTCTGAAACTTCTGATGTGAAATAAGTGGGTTTTTTTGATTTTTAATCAAGGATTTAGGCTGAAACCTTCCATTAAAAATGGCAGTTTTAGTTAACTCTGATACACCCTAATTTATTTATAGAGGTATTTAACAGCTGAGATATCTGAAAATATCTTTACATTTATGTGGCATTGGTGCTTGGTCAAAAGGAAAGTATTTTAAGTAAAAAACCAGGAGTTATCAACAATTAATTTTTCATGATTCCTCCTAATTTAAATTTTAGTTGAATTCTTGTGTCTTTGATGTATTGGATGAATGCTTTCAACCACAATTTTTTCAGGATAGAAGTCTTTGTTTTATTTCTTATTTCATCTGTCATGATGTATGAAATTTTCTTCCATGTTTGAAGTACCACATGGGCCATGAATCATGTTTCTTTTAACTGGTTGAAAAACATCTGAATCTTTGAATTAATCAGGTAACTCTTCAGAAAGAATAATGTGGATTTCTTGACATGTTCTTGGATGTTAATCATGGTGAATAGCTACCAATATATGAGCATGAGGCAGACCTCTCTTCTGGATACTATCAAATAGTCTATTCCCATTTTCAATCCAAATATTCAATCATTTAATATTTGATTGCTTTTTTTTTGAGTTAAAAAACCTGTGCTACTATATCTGGATATTTACTGGAACTTGTTGATCATTTAACTGATGATATTTGTGATGGGATAGCTACTGAAAATTTATAAACCTGTGATTCTTTCTCAAGGAATTATTTCTCTCATGTTGAGAATGTTTTGAAACAGAATAGTGTATTCTTTTTTTGGAATGTTCATTGATCTGTAACCATGGTCTGAGTTGGGGTTGGTTAAATATTTTATGATTAAGATCAGGTTGATTAAATGTGGTTCAGTTTCTCATGTGATGGTAATGACAAGGGTAATGTTAAATTCACAGCTCCAGTTGTGTGGGAGCCATGTAGGGCCCCACATGGCCTGTGGGAGTTTTGTAGGGCCCCACACAACCTGTGGGAGTCATGTAGGGCCCCACAAAACCTGTGGGAGTTGTGTAGGGCCCCTCAATGCGTGGGGGCCCATACACTACTCCATATAATTTATAATTCATTATTATTTATTATTCATTATTTATTATATATAATTTGTTATTTATTATTTGTAATTTATAATGGGCAATGTTAAATTCACAGCTCTGTACATGGCTCAATGGGCCTTGTGGCACCCTACACAACTCAAATGAGCCGTGTGGCATGCTACACGGCTCAAATGAGCTGTGTGGCATGCTACACAGCTCAAATGGGCTGTGTGGCATGCTACACGTCCCATTTTAGTTGTACGGCATGCTAAAAACTAAAATCAACTTGTGTAGCCTCCACTAAATCATAAATAATGAAAAACAAATTATAAATTATATATTATATATAATCAATAATAAATAATAAATAATAAATAATTGATAATTGATAATTAATAATAAAATAATAAATAATAAATAATAAATAATAAATAATAAATAATAAATAATAAATAATAAATAATAAATAATAAATAATAAATAATAAATAATAAATAATAAATAATAAATAATAAATAATAAATAATAAATAATAAATAATAAATAATAAATAATAAATAATAAATAATAAATAATAAATAATAAATAATAAATAATAAATAATAAATAATAAATAATAAATAATAAATATTAAATAATAAAAATAAATAATAAATAATAAATAATAAATAATAAATAATAAATAATAAATAATAAATATAAATAATAATAATAAATAATAAATAATAAATAATAAATAATAAATAATAATAATAAATAATAAATAATAAATAATAAATAATAAATAATAAATATAAATAATAAATAATAAATAATAAATAATAAATAATAAATAATAAATAATAAATAATAAATAATAAATAATAAATAATAAATAATAAATAATAAATAATAAATAATAAATAATAAATAACAAATAACAAATACAAATAACAAATAACAAATAATAAATAATAAATAATAAATAATAAATAATAAATAATAAATAATAAATAATAAATAATAAATAATAAATAATAAATATAAATAATAAATAATAAATAATAAATAATAAATAATAAATAATAAATAATAAATAATAAATAATAAATAATAAATAATAAATAATAAATAATAAATAATAAATAATAAATAATAAATAATAAATAATAAATAATAAAATAATAAATAATAAATAATAAATAATAAATAATAAATAATAAATAATAAATAATAAATAATAAATAATAAATAATAAATAATAAATAATAAATAATAATAATAAATAATAAATAATAAATTATATGGACTAGTGTATGGGGCCCCCATGCATTGAGGGGCCCTACACAACTCCCACATGGCTCCCACACGACTGGAGGCGTGAATTTAACATCACCAAAAAAAGAAAGAAAAGAAAAAGAAAAGAAAAAGAGAATCATAGAGAAAAAGAGAAAAAAACAGAAAAAAAAGAAAAAAAAAACGGAAAAGAAAAAAAAGAAAAACAAGAAAAACAAAGAAAACAAAGAAAATGAAAATGAAAATGAAAATGAAAAAAGAAAAAATAAAGAAAAAGAAAAAGAAAGAAAAAGAAAAAGAAAAAGAAAAAAGAAACAGAAAGAAAAAGAAAAAGAAAAAGAAAGAAAAAGAAAAAGAAAAAAGAGAAAAAGAAAAAAGAAAAAGAAAAAGAAAAAGAAAAAGAAAGAAAAAGAAAAAGAAAGAAAGAGAGCGAAAAAGAAAACAAAATAAGAAAAGAAAAGAAAAGAAAAGAAAGAAACAGAAACAGAAAAGAAACGGGAAGAAAAAGAATGAAAAAGAATGAAAAAGAATGAAAAAGAATGAAAAAGAATGAAAAAGAATGAAAAAGACTGAAAAAGACTGAAAAAGAATGAAAAAGAATGAAAAAGAATGAAAAAGAATGAAAAAGAATGAAAAAGAATGAAAAAGACTGAAAAAGAAAGAAAAAGAAAAGAAAGAGAAAGAAAAAGAAAAAAAGAAAAGAAAAGAAAAGAAAAGAAAAAGAAAGGAAAGAAAAGAAAAGAAAAGAAAAGAAAAGAAAAGAAAAAGAAAAGAAAAGAAAAGAAAAGAAAAGAAAAGAAAAGAAAAGAAAAGAAAAGAAAAGAAAAAGAAAAGAAAAGAAAAGAAAAGAAAAGAAAAGAAAAGAAAAGAAAAGAAAAGAAAAGAAAAGAAAAGAAAAGAAAGAAAAAGAAAAGAAAAGAAAGGAAGAAAAGAAAAGAAAAGAAAAGAAAAAGAAAAGAAAAGAAAAGAAAAGAAAAGAAAAAGAAAAAGAAAAAGAAAAAAAGAAAAAGAAAAGAAAAGAAAAGAAAAGAAAAAGAAAAGAAAAGAAAAGAAAAGAAAAGAAAAAGAAAAGAAAAGAAAAGAAAAAGAAAAGAAAAGAAAAGAAAGAAAAGAAAAAGAAAAGAAAAGAAAAGAAAAGAAAAGAAAAGAAAAGAAAAGAAAAGAAAAGAAAAGAAAAGAAAAGAAAAGAAAAGAAAAGAAAAGAAAAGAAAAGAAAAGAAAAGAAAAGAAAAGAAAAGAAAAGAAAAAAAAGGAAAGAAAAGAAAAAAAAAGAAAAATGATAACAAAAAATATCAAAAAAATAACAAAAAATATCAAAAAATATCAAAAAAATATCAAAAAATATCAAAAAATATCAAAAAATATCAAAAAATAACAAAAAATATCAAAAAATATCTAAAAATTTCAAAAAAATATCAAAAAATATCAAAAAATATCAGAAAATATCAAAAATAATTATCAAAAAATATCAAAAAATATCAAAAAATATCAAAAAATATCAAAAAATATCAAAAAATATCAAAAAAAATAATCAAAAAATAATCAAAAAATATCAAAAATATCAAAAAATATCAAAAAATATCAAAAAATAAAAAAAAAAAAAGGCCCACCTTAAATTTGCCAACCTCAGGCTTGCAAATGGGTGTGAATTTCCATTCAAAATCCAATTCACAGCCCAATGAGAAGCAAGCAAAGTTGCTCTCAACTTTCCCATCCCCAATTGTGACCCATTTCAAGTTGCAATTTGGGAATGGAAACCCAGAAGGATTACAATTGGGGGTCTGCAAACCCCCAGGGGATGCGGGAGTTGTGAGCAGGGGTAGCCCTATTGTTCCTGGCCCATTAGGGGGAAAAATAGCCCCAAATGGGTCATTTGAGGGGGCATTTGGGGTAACTAGGCACCCCTGGACCACATTTGTGTGCTGTCATCCCAAATTTGCGGATCTGGGATTCTGTTTGGGAATATCATTGGACCACAATAAGTGTCAGCATCCTGGATGCCAAGACTCTTGCTATCCTTTAGCTACCAGAGGTGATAGAGTAAATAATAAATATATTATTTAATAAATGCAGCAAAAATCCGTAGAATATTTGGATTAAGCTTATTGCAAGGTTAAATTTTTTGGTTATTGTTTATTGTTTTGAATCAATATGAATAAATTTATTATCAATTATTTATAGAGGGGCCACAATTATATTGGGGATCTTTAACACCTCTCTTCAGGGATTTCAGTATGAAAACACGTAGTCCTGGTTACTTTGGGCTCTTTAGTTTAAAGAATATTTTACCCAAAGATAATATGTATATAAAATACACAATGGAGTGGTAGGGCCTTGTAGCCAAGCTACCACGACAGATAAAGGATAATAAGACTCACTGGTATGTTATTAAATCCTTTGGGTATCTGTTTGAGACGTGTACTGATGGGTTAAACCTGTATACTTGGGTTATAAGGTTGTTCAGCAGTTTTAATTGATAAAAAGAGGTTTGAGGATGGATATTACTGATCGGAAATTGCCATAAATCACTTACTTATCTCTTCTAAGTACTTGATTACTTTGGCACGGCGTCTGGATATGAATATTACTGGGTCTCTGCCCATCAATATCCTCAAAATAGCTCTTTATTTATATCTTTTGGAGTCCCAATATGGTCCTTCTGAGGGTTGTAGGTGCTCAAAGGGACGGACACTAAGGCTAGCAGGGTAACCAGAGGTAGCCTGTCATGTGTTTTTGGTGCTATAGCACGGGTAGCATCTAATTCCTTAGGGTATGGGAATTATTCTACCTTATAATGGACATTAGTACGTGTGAATAACACTAATCTGTCCTATTTATGTATAATTTAATTAATTACCCTTAGTAAATGTTCCCAGTAATTTAATAATTATATTAATAGACATTTCTACAGACATTTTTATGTCAGGTAAGTTCTCATTATGTATTATATAACTGGAGTAAAATTCATAATATTGATTTTACTCTTTATTTTCGAGTTCCAGTTGATTTGTTAAGATAATTACTTAAAATTATAAGTCATGAGAATTCATGTAATATTTTTACATAATTATTTTCCTTAGTATGCCACAAAGATATTGATGTATAGCAATTCTCATAAAAGTATATTAAAGTATTTTAATATATTTTTAGAAGCTGTCATTGTCTTATTTTCGACATTCTTGGTACTTTGCATTATATTAAGTAAAAAATACGTGTAAGGATTATTTATGTATTTTTATATAATATTATGTATTTTTAGACAGTCTACTATCCACGGGAACATTTATTAAATATGTAGAAAGTTCCTGTGTATGTTGTAGCCTGTTTACGCGGTACCTGAGCCTCTCAGACCGCCTGTCACTCTGTCAGCCCGTAGTCCCGTGGCTGCATACTTGTCAGAGGCCCGGGGCTGCATACACGACCTCGATGGGGTGACAAGGCTGTATCTCAGCCGCGCGCGGGTGCATTGGCTGCCGCGGCTGTGTGTGGGAATTGTGACAAAACACATTTCCGCCCGTAACTCCTAAAATATACACAACACCTCAATTCTGACTGAATTTTAGGTGTGAAACCTATACGTGACAATGTGTGTGAAATATTTAATTGGCCAAAAAGCTCAATAATGGAGCTGTAGTATTTTTTTTCTTTCCTTAATTATTTAAAAATATATGGAGTTGGATTTCAAGGGTGGGGTCAGTGAGTGACCCTACCTAATTTTGGGTGGAGAACCCATTTCTGTAATAATATTTATGGTTTTCCTACTTCTTCTTAGGTTAATTGTATTATTATTATTATTATGTTATTTTTGTTACTTTTGCAGCTTGCTCTGCAATAGTAGCAAGATGACAATAAGAAAATTTGAACTTTTGAATAAAAAGCTCAGCCTTTTGGCACCATGTACACACAAAACACACACCCATTGGATAAATTTATTTTTCTCAACCCAAAAGTGAGCAAAATTTTGGATTTGTTGGGTTGAAAACTAAATTGAATCCTAAATTAATGTTGAATTTTTTTGGTTTATGCAAACAGTTGCAAGCCCAAGCCCTCCTGGTTCAAAAATGGCTAAAATGATGGACTTAATTAAAAGTTTGCTTAACAAAGCTTTTGTGGAATCTAGACATTGGGGTAGGGAGTTGAAAAAGAAAACATTGGATAGGGAGTTGGAAAAGAAAAAATTGCAAGCCCTAATTGCATCCTCATCTAGGGTTAAAATTGAGGAACATGATGTTTCTTCACAACTTGAATTACAAGATGTTTCTTCACAACTTGAATTTACTAAAGGTGGCGGGTCACATTTCATTGTCATTTGACTGGGAAGGATTTGGCTTGACAAATAATAATGTTACTAAGGGGTGCCAGACCTGCTTGACCCTCCTCTTGTGAGATCCTTTGCTAGTAGGAAAGAAGCCACAATTTATTGGAAAAAATGGGAAGCCATGCATGGCTACGCATTGAAAACTTTCAATTCAAGGAAATATAAATATGTGGATCTAGCATGTGACAGATTTGGGGTATATGAAGGGCCATTCCTCACCCAACATCAAAGGAAAACTCACACCAGGAAGGTTGGGTGTCAATTCATGATCTGTGGAAGTGAGAAAGTAGCAGATCCCATGTGGCATCTCTCCATTAAAAATGTCCTTCACAATCATCAACTATCCAAAAACCCCTCAGTGCATTGTCAACTGAGGAGAATATCTGGGAAAGCCTTGGATCTACTTAAGGAAGGCATGAAAGATGGGCTCAATATGGTTCAGCTTAAAAAGAAATTGAGCAATATTTATGGTGGAGAATACATTTACAATAGAACAATCTATAACACTAAGTAGAATTTAAAGCAAGCAGAACTGGATGGGAAAGGTGTTATGGATGTTCTATTGGAAATTCTTCAGGAATCCCACTGGGTTTCCAGTTCCAAATTTGGTGGAGAGGGTCACTTAGAGGCCCTTTTCTTTGCTCATCCTGAGTCTATAAATATTTTCAACAAATACCATCATATTGCTTAGTTGGATTTTGCTTATAAAGCAAATAGGTACAAAATCCCTCTATTGCATGTTGTAGGAATGACAGCAAACAAGAAAACTTTAACAAAGGCTTTTGTTTTAATAACAAAAGAGAATTATGATTTCTAAAGTTGGACTTTTAATGCATTAAAGGAGTTGGCTTATGATGCCAAGAGGCTTCCCAAAGTCTTTGTGACGGAAGGTGAAAAAGCTCTGATTTGTGCTATAGAACATATTTTCCCTGGGTCATCCAGAACGTTGTGCTCCTGACACTTTTCTAAAAATATTCAAGCAAACTTCAAAGTATGCTTCATTAATGATGATGAAGGATCAAAAAGTTTTATGACTTTGTGGGAAAATTATGGGGCCTCTAAAACCAAGGGGGGGGGGCATAATTCAATGATGCAGAACTGATATTATGCCAATTTATTGCTTCTTCTGTTCATCTCTGTTGGTAATGCTGATGTTGAAACTTTTAGAAAGGGTTCCTTGAAAGACCATGAGGATTCTCTTGAGTATATGGGAAAGAGCATTTTTTCTATCAAAGAGAATTTTGTAACGGCCTGGACTTGTGTTAAACCTGAATTTTCAAATAAAACACTATATTGGGTAGAAGGGGCCGATGCTAATTTCAAAAAATTACTTGTGGGATCTTTCAGGAAACATTTTGGATGTGTGGAAACACCTTGAAGGAACCATTGAAAGTCAAATCCAATCAGTCCATGTGTCACTTCAAAACTCTCAAATGAAGTTAGGACCAGGTCCTCCAACAGAACTGTTACCTTTGGGATATAAATTTTCAATCAAGGCAATTCAACTTATTAGGGAACATTTTGAGAAGTTCAAGGGTGACCATCATGGCAAAGTGTGCACCAAATAATATTCCCATACAATTGGATTGTTATGTTCCTACATTCTAGGTGAACCTTTAGCATCAAGAGGATCTGCTGTGCCTCATGATGATCATCCTCAGTTGCAGTTAGACTATGGCCCTCCCAATGAAGTAAGTGGGGTTTTTTGAAGGGTACCAATTATTAGATTGATAGATCAATAATTGGATTGAAAGATTAATTATTGGATTGAAAAATTGATGCTTGTTTTGTTTTTGAAAGTTTTAAACAGATCCAGGGCTGCTTGAAGAATCTCAAATGTTTAACAAGTGCAATTCCATGTATATGGAACAACCTAAAGAACTTAGGCTCAAGATTCTAAGGTCAATGCTCAAGGGTACATCTGCTTTGATTTCCAATCCAAAGCTTGAGCCAAAGTGGTTAAGGTCCAGCCGCGATCAACCCACATTGAAAGAAACTTGTTTTGAACTTTCAAAATTTGAAAATTTTAAAAGATCAATTAAGAGAAAAGGAAGGGTTAAAAGGGGACCAAAAATACCAAAGACAGAAAGTCTTTTATTTTGAGAAATTTTCATTTTTATGGTTTAATGAACTGATGGGAAAATGAATTCTGTAGTGCAAGGAAGGCTCTTCTTCTGAATTTCATAGTTCAGTGGAAGAGACTGGAATTTCATTAGGGTCCCTTCTGTTGGAATCAGAATCCATTTTAAAGGAGGAAGAAGAAGAAAAGGAGGATTCAAACAGAAGCTCATCTTTGGTGAGTATCAATTTATTTGATGAGATTAGGATTTTGGCTAAGTAATTTTGGATTGTAGGAACCAAAATTGAATTAAATCAACCAAGTACCTGATAAAATTACATAATTTCTTGGGTGAGGCTTTGGATCCGCTTTGTGATGGGAATTTTGGATCTAGAGTCATCACAAAATCACTTGGGCATGATTAGCATGGATGGTTTAATGTACAAAAGGAATTGATTTAAAAATTGAGGAAAAATAAGATGTGCTATTCTAAGATCCTTTTCAGCATTAAAGATTTTTAAAAGGTAGGAAAAAGACTTGATGTTAATGAAATAAATGATAAGATTCTAAGTTCAAAATTGCTTTTGAATTTGGATATGGGTCAAATAATAGCCAATAGTTATGGAAGACCAATATGTTTCATTTCAATGGATTCATGTTGTACTTATACTCCCATTAAAATGGATGTAAAAGAACAATCAGATCCAATCTTCTTTTTCTTTTTCAACAATAATGACTGGGTTCATCTTTTACTTGAGGGATAAATGATTCCAATCCCGCCCATTGTTTCCAAACCTTCTTCTTTGACTTCTAAAGAAGCTTATCTTTGGGTTGAACATCTAAAAGATCACCTGAAGTTCTATTCCAGGTTATAAACATTGTTTTAATTTCATCATTTGGGTTTGGGTTCTGATGCTGATCTTTTGATTTTATTAATATAAAGAGTTATCACATTTTGAACATCATTATGCTGTGTTTTTTGAGTTAAAATCATCATTTTGAGTGTTTTGAATGAGATCTTATTGGTTATTCATTTGGACTTGTGTTTGGAAAATCCCATCATAAGGAGTATTTTTACTTCTTGCGATGGGATCAGCTTTACGCAAGTTGAACCTATTTTTTTTTGGTGTGTTTAATTTAGGGCTAGTGGAGTTGAACTGCCATTTTGTGGCACCTTTAGTTTAGGGGTAGTCCATTTGAGCTTGTATTTTTTGGCACTTTTACTTTAGGGCTGCTCCATAGACACTTTTTTTTTTTTATTTAATTTTTGGTGTTTTTACTATAGGGCTAGTCTAGTTTAACTTACTTGTATTTTTTCATTTTTTTTTTCCTTTTTTGGTGTTTTTGTTAATAGATGAAAATATTTATTTGTTTTTATTTTTGTTTAGTTGTTTTTATTTTTTTTATTTCTCTTTATTTATGTGCCCTTTGTTTATTTTTCTTTATTTTTCTTTATTTTATTTTATTTTATGTTCAATATCTTTTTGTTTTTTTTTCTGCAAATGGTTTGTGAGCAGCTGCTTACAACTAAAATGAGCCATGAGTGGCAATTCACAATGTGGAAAGAAATTTTTTTCTGTAAAATTCTCCACAACAACCTCCTTCAAGTTCCAGAAAGCCCAAAGCCCTTGAGTTACACTCCTGTACCTCTGCAATTCTAAATATAATCTGCTTCCGCAAGGAAAGTTACTACAGCCTGAAGCGGTTTAAGAGTCACTCCCAACCCCTATTCCCTTATATGCAAAACTATACCGCCCTCAAGGGTAACCACTAAAGCTAACTTGCAATGAAGCAATAGTAAAATAAACAATGCAGACTCCCCAACAAGCTCTGCACTTGAAATATTTCCTAATCAAGACTCCAAGTGCTCCAGCTGGTAATCCCGCTTTTTGAAGCAAAGCAAAATAACAAAAGACTCCTTTGTTGTACACCGTCTAAGGTAATACTCCAATAATATGCTGATCAATCCCCGGTGATTCCCTTGATTCCGTGTTTGAAAGTAAGGGAAATTTCCTCCTTATATATTTACAACTTCAAAAATGAACTACTCCAAAAAGGATGTAAACTACAAAAGAAAGACCCCTCCACTAAATGCCTCCATGCATTTGGCACTGATCCTCCTTACCAATAGTCCAATTCCTTTACCCAATCCAATGACTTGAAGTAGGTTTGGAGATCATGTTGCCAATCTTCCTTAAAATTTGAGTTGCACTAATGCATAATTAACAACAGATCCCCCTGGATCTTTCTTAGCATATCACTCCCAATCTCGCACGCAGCATACTACAGATCCCCAACAATCCTCAGCTTCAATGTTGATTTCCCCATACTTGCCCAACCTCAGTGCATAATCCATAATTGGCCTAGTCTCTACCACTCAGCCTTGATCAAATTCTTCAGCACTTGTAAATCCATAGTTGCGGAGGGGAAGTTATGTTTGACCATGTTTGTTGTCCGCAAAAGGCAAAAACTCCGGCTTATTGTGCTGCAGAAAGCGCACCCCACACCAATGCTAAGCCCCTTAATTTTTACTCCAGATTAGACAGTCCACCAACGCGCTCCTCCTGAGCCTATTGCACGGCAGATTTCTAACCACTGTTGAGACGCTCCAAGTCAAATGTACAGTGCTGAGCCTACTTGCCTCTGTGTCTATAAATAGCAACCGCAACAACTGAAATGGATTGTGAGCGGCTGTTCATGACTGAAACCAGTGGCAAATTGCGCCACACAACCGTTTGTAGTTTTTGAGATTGCAAATTCAACATTGCCCCAAAAAAGGAAATAAATAAAAGGAAAAGGAAAAGGAAAAGGAAAAGGAAAAGGAAAAGGAAAAGGAAAAGGAAAAGGAAAAGGAAAAGAAAAAGAAAAAGAAAAGGAAAAGGAAAAAGAAAAAGAAAAAGAAAAAGAAAAAGAAAAAGAAAAAGAAAAAGAAAAAGAAAAAGAAAAAGAAAAAGAAAAAGAAAAAGAAAAAGAAAAAGAAAAAGAAAAAGAAAAAGAAAAAGAAAAAAAAGAAGAAAAAGAAAAAAAGAAAAGGAAAATAAAAATAAAAATAAAAATAAAAATAAAAATAAAAATAAAAATAAAAATAAAAATAAAAATAAAAATAAAAATAAAAATAAAAATAAAAATAAAAATAAAAATAAAAATAAAAATAAAAATAAAAATAAAAATAAAAATAAAAATGAAAATAAAAATAAAAATAAAAATAAAAATAAAAATAAAAATAAGAATAAAAATAAAAATAAAAATAAAAATAAAAATAAAAATAAAAATAAAAATAAAAATAAAAATAAAAATAAAAATAAAAATAAAAATAAAAATAAAAATAAAAATAAAAATAAAAATAAAAATAAAAATAAAAATAAAAATAAAAATAAAAATAAAAATAAAAATAAAAATAAAAATAAAAATAAAAATAGAAATAGAAATAAAAATAAAAATAAAAATAAAAATGAAAATAAAAATAAAAATAAAAATAAAAATAAAAATGAAAATAAAAATAAAAATAAAAATAAAAATAAAAATAAAAATAAAAATAAAAATAAAAATAAAAATAAAAATAAAAATAAAAATAAAAATAAAAATAAAAATAAAAATAAAAATAAAAATAAAAATAAAAATAAAAATAAAAATAAAAATAAAAATAAAAATAAAAATAAAAATAAAAATAAAAATAAAAATAAAAATAAAAATAAAAATAAAAATAAAAATAAAAATAAAAATAAAAATAAAAATAAAAATAAAAATAAAAATAAAAATAAAAATAAAAATAAAAATAAAAATAAAAATAAAAATAAAAATAAGAATAAAAATAAAAATAAATATAAAAATAAAAATAAAAATAAAAATAAAAATAAAAATAGAAATAAAAATAAAAATAAAAATGAAAATAAAAATAAAAATAAAAATACAAATAAAAATAAAAATACAAATAAAAATAAAAATAAAAATAAAAATAAAAATAAAAATAAAAATAAAAATAAAAATAAAAATAAAAATAAAAATAAAAATAAAAATAAAAATAAAAATAAAAATAAAAATAAAAATAAAAATAAAAATAAAAATAAAAATAAAAATAAAAATAAAAATAAAAATAAAAATAAAAATAAAAATAAAAATAAAAATAAAAATAAAAATAGAAATAAAAATAAAAATAAAAATAAAAATAAAAATGAAAATAAAAATAAAAATAAAAATGAAAATGAAAATAAAAATAAAAATAAAAATAAAAATAAAAATAAAAATAAAAATAAAAATAAAAATAAAAATAAAAATAAAAATAAAAATAAAAATAAAAATAAAAATAAAAATAAAAATAAAAATAAAAATAAAAATAAAAATAAAAATAAAAATAAAAATAAAAATAAAAATAAAAATAAAAATAAAAATAAAAATAAAAATAAAAATAAAAATAAAAATAAAAATAAAAATAAAAATAAAAATAAAAATAAAAATAAAAATAAAAATAAAAATAAAAATAAAAACAAAAATTAAAATTAAAATTAAAATCAAAAAAAAGAAAAAAATAGAAAAAGGGCAATCTCAAATTCGCGACCTTGCAACCCCTGTTCACTACCCAAAATGGGTTGTGTGGCGCAATTTGTGACCCATTTGGGTAGTGAATGGCAAAAAAAACTGTGGATGTTATTTATTTAATTATATATATATACTTTTACTTCAATTAATTAATTTATTAGTTTTTATTTATTCATTTCATTTCATTTTATTTCATTTTATTTATTCATATTTGTTTTTAGGCCAATGTTAAATTTGCAACGCATCTGAGTTGAAAATGGATATATATTTATATTTTTAAACATTTTTTTTACTTTTTGTTGTCTTATTTTTTTGTTTTATTTTAGTAAATGAATAAATGAATGACTAATAAATAATAAATAAATGAATAATAAATAAATAATAAATAAATAATAAATAAATTAAAAATAAATTCAAAATAAATTCAAAATAAATTATAAATAAATTATAAATAAATAAAAATTACATAAAAATTAAATAAAAATTACATAAAAATTAAATAAAAATTAAATAAAATTAAATAAAAATTAAATAAAAATTAAATTAAAATTAAATATAAATTAAATAAAAATTAAATAAAAATTAAATAAAAATTAAATAAAAATTAAATAAGATTAAATGAAAATTACATAAAAATTAAATAAAAATTAAATAAAAATTAAATAAAAATTAAATAAAAATTAAATAAAAATTAAAGAAAAATTAAATAAAAATTAAATAAAAATTAAAAAATATTAAATAAAAATTAAATAAAAATTAAATAAAATTAAATAAAAATTAAATAAAAATTAAATAAAAATTAAATAAAAATTAAATAAAAATTAAATAAAAATTAAATAAAAATTAAATAAAAATTAAATAAAAATTAAATAAAAATTAAATAAAAATTAAATAAAAATTAAATCAAAATTAAATAGAAATTAAATAAAAATTAAATAGAAATTAAATAGAAATTAAATAAAAATTAAATAAAAATTAAAGAAAAATTAAAGAAAAATTAAAGAAAAATTAAAGAAAAATTAAATAAAAATTAAATAAAAATTAAATAAAAATTAAATAAAAATTAAATAAAAATTAAATAAAAATTGAATAAAAATTGAAAAAAAATTGAAAAAAAATAAATAAATAAAAAATAAATAAAAAAATAAATAAAAATTAAATAAATAAAAAATAAATAAAAAATAAAACATAAATAAAACATAAATAAAACATAAATAAAAAATAAATAAATAAAAAATGAATAAAAAATAAATAAAAAATAAATAAAAAATAAATAAAAAATAAATAAAAAATAAATAAAACATAAATAAAACATAAATAAAAAATAAATAAAAAATAAATAAAAAATAAATAAAAAATAAATAAAAAATAAATAAAAAATAAATAAAAAATAAATAAAAAATAAATAAAAAATAAATAAAAAATAAATAAAAAATAAATAAAAGATAAATAAAAAATAAATAAAAAATAAATAAAAAATAAATTAATCCATTAAATTAAAAACATGAATATAAAAAAATATATATATTTAAATAAAATGAAATAAATAAATAAATGAAATAAATAAATAAATAAATTAAATTAATTAAATTAAATTGAATTAAATTAAATTAAAAATATGAATATAAGAAAATATATATATAAATAAAATGAAAGAAATAATTAAATTAAAATTGTTTTTTTTTGCCATTCACTACCCAAAATGGGTTGCGTGGCGCGTTTGGCACCCAGAATGGGTTGCAAATGGCCATTCACAACCCACCCGAGTTGCTAATGGACGTTTGCAACTAAAATGGGTTGCAAAATGATGTTTGCAGCCCATTTTGGAATCCAAATTGCACCACAAGACCCATTTTGGGTTGTGCATGGGGGTTTCAAGGTCACAAATTTGTCATTGGCCTTGTTTTTATATTTGACTTTTTAAATGAATCAATTTATTTATTTTTTATTATTAATTTATTTATTTCATATTATTTATTTATATTTTTCTATATATTAGGGTGTATCAAAGTTAAGCAAACCTGCCATTTTTGATGGCAGGTGTCAACCCAAACCAGCCATTTCAAACCTGCCCTTAAAAATTTAAGAAACCACTTATTTCAGATCAGGCATGTCAAATTCAACATGAAATAAGTGTGTTTTTTCAAGTAAAGTATATACAGGCGTTCACCACCTCAATCACATGTCATTCCAAATAATCACCCCTGGTTTCATCCTCCAAACTCATTGTAACACTTAATCACTCTCATTGATTCATTGCTATCCTCATTACTTCATCCCTCTCATTGCTTCATCACTCTCATCGCTTTCTCACACATTATTGCTTTCATCACATCCATCCTCTCATTACTTCATCACTTCATCTCTTACTCTTATCAAATGGCTCCTCAGCAATCCTACCCCTGAAAGTCCACTAAACAATCCAGCAAACCAAAGCAAAAATCCCCCAGGAACTCAACATCCAACAATCCTCCCCCATAAGCTTCCAAAGGCTCAATGAATCTCAAGAGAGCTGATCACATCATCCTGGTAAACTGGCTCAAAATTCCACCCAACTAAAATGCTTGCTTTGGATTCAAAAACAAAACACAAGTTGGCCAACCTCCATCCTCTAAGGTTAATTTTTATCTACTGACAGCCAATGAACTCAAGAATAAAACCAAGGTTAGGCTGGATCTTTCATCCAAAAAAATGCGGGAGCAATTCAAGAACTATCAAACCAAGTACAAAAAAACCCACTCAATGTTGATCTCCACTGGCTTTGGTACCACCAACTCCAATAAAGCAAAGGGAATCAACTTTTTGGTTGATAATTTGGACTCCATTTGTCCTTTTTATGTTCATATGGATGAAAACCTTGGAAAGGAGGCCAATATCACCCCTTTAGCCACTTTTGATCCCCAACAATCAGATTCAGTTGATGCTGAGGACCTGGCTGTGGATTTTCAACCTAGCAATGATGATCCTGATGAAACCTATTAGTGGCCCCAATCCAATGTGGAGGAGAATATTCCAACAAAACCCACTCCAATCATGTCTAAATTAGCATTGAAACATCCTTCCTTGGACCCCTCACTTCCCTCTTTCAATTTCTCTCTTCCTGGGGTGAAAGAACTTAACGACTTGGCCAATGAGGAGCACATTATTCCTGTATTGCCACTACCATCAACATCTGCTCAAGTAAGCACCCAAGTTCTTTTATCTTCTGTCTGTTTAATCCTTACTGATTTAGATTGTAAAAAAACAGCCTCATCAATTCCTGAATGGCCAAATACTCAAGCCAGTGGGGTCTCCCACCCCTCCTTCAAATGAGAGTGACAAATTTCCCACAAAAACCTTCTGTGCAAAGGGAAAGAAAAAGGCCTCCAATTCCATCAACATCAACCCCAATAGCCGTCAAAAGAGGAGAAACACTTCAAATTTTTCTGGCCTTGAGGATATCATGGAGAAGCAAGATTCAAGTAAGAGCATTGTATTCTCCTTGTTTTCAAAATCAAGCTCATTCCTATTACCCTTCAAAAAACAGTGAAATCACAAATTGAATCTGGGAACCTTCAATTTGAAAAGGAGAAGTATGATTTTCAACTGGCTATGGATTGTCAAGAGCAGAAATCTGACAGTTTGGCTCATCAAAAAAATTTGAATTCTGAGTGGTAAATGAAACAGGCTGAGCTGGAGTTTCAAAAAGAGAAAAAAGAGGAGGATTGAGAGGAAGACCAACTCCAAAAGGAGAGGGAAAGGCTAGCAACAGAAAAAAAAGATAGGTTATTGGTAGCCATGGAATGTATTGGTAGCAGTAGAATTGCTGATGAAATAAAGGAAATTACTCAATTGCTTGGCTTGTAAAATATTTTCTTTGATAAAAATTTTAAAAATAAAAACAAAAAAAATATTTACAACAATGGTTCAGCCTATTTTGAACCCCACCAATGAAAAAATGTTTTTTATTTTTATTTATATTTTTTGGTCTAGAATATATTTGACCACTTTTTAAGTCTTTGCAAGTTTTGAGAGTTATATTGTTAATTTGAAAATACAAATTCATCCTAGTATGTGTAGCAGTATCCACTGCAGGAAAAGTGCAATGCTTTTACTGGTTTGCTGACCAAACCATTTTAACAATAACTTTTCTTTAAAATCAAGTCAAAATATCAAGTCAGGGGAGACAAATTGGCCATCAGATACTTGATATTCATCCTTTTTGTCAATAATTTGTCCATTTTATTTTTTGGTTGGGACCACCAGTAAAAAGTAATAGGAGAAGAAATCACCTGTGTCAATGTGGGATGAGTTTTAGAATGATTCTGAGGTGAAGTTGATGTGAGGGGAGCAGTCAAAAGTAGTGAGGCCAGATCCAAATTCCAATGAAGAGAAAGGGGGGATATTTTTGTCCAGCATGGTTTCTTGGTTAGAATTGTGTGCCAGTCTGGATAATTTTCAGAAAATTTGTCCTAAAATTTGGGATACCTTGTCAGACCTAAGGTTCAAAAATTTAAACACCTTGGGAGAAGATTGAATGGCTGATTTCTTTAAATAGCATCCAAAACGTTCAGAAGGGTCCATCAATTTTTGCCATCCAATTTCCCACATTTTCCCACCCCAAGATCTTGAGGGACCAACTGCGTTGACAAAATTTTTGGATTGCTGAAGGAATGTTGTTACCAATTCTATGTTTTTCTTTTCTTTCTGGGAGAGTTTATTCAATGGGAAAAATTAAATTATTTCAATTAGAGAGTGGAAACTGGAACAATCAAGAACAGGGACTTTTCCAGAGCTGAAGAAATGAAATTTATCAATCTTCTGTTTGGCTTTTCCAAACTCTTCAGGGGTGGTTTCTCAAGTTTTATTTTTGGAAGAAATAGCAGGGTAAAAATACAAAGGTTGTAGTTTTTGTCAAGACCAAACCACCCTTTCTTTAAACCCATATTCATTTACTTCCAAAGAGATTTCCAAATCTCTCATTTGAGCCCTCTGCTTGCAAACTCTCTTTATGTTTTTCAATCCATCTCCTTCCATCTTGATCCCTCCCATGCACCTGCTGTGCTTGGGGTGAGGATCAAGAAGGAAAAGATCTGGTTGTGTAACATTTTGAGTGTGTGGGAGAAGCATGGGAAAGAGTTGAATGAACAAGGGGTCAAAGTGGGTTTGCATTGAAAGGCATCAAAAAAAAAAAAAAAAAAAAAAAAAAAAAAAAAAAAAAAAAAAAAAAAAGGGGGGGCGGCGTCCAAGAAACAGGGCAGGGAGGGGGCGGCAAGCAAGCAACAGGGGAGGAGCCAGCGAGCAAGAAACAGAGGGGGGGAGGGGGGCAGCAAGCAAGCAACAGGGGGGGGGGCAGCAAGCAAGCAACAGGGGGGGGGGGGCAGCAAGCAAGTGAGAGGGGGAGACAAAGAGGAGGCAGGGGCCAAGTCAGCAGGAATGGGTGAGAGGGAGGGGAAAGGAAGATGAGGAGGAGGGGGGGAGCTTACCTGGGGTCCCAACCAAAGGAGGAGGAGAGGTGATTGGTGAGGTGGAGGTGGAGGGTGAGGAGAAGTAAGGAATTGTTGGTTGGTGAGGTGGAGAAGTCAGCCAGAGTGGGTATGAGGGATGGAAAGGGTGGATGGATGAGGAGGGGGGGGAGCTTACCTGAGGTGCCAAACAAAGGAGGAGGGGAGGTTTTGCAGGTGATGGTGAGGTGTTGGTTGAGGTTGAGGTGGAGGTGGTGAGGTGGTGGCGGTGGGTAAGGAGGGGGAAGTGGACCGGTGGTTTGGTGGGGTGAGGTGGTTTGGAATTTTCTTTTTGTCTGAGTCCACCAAAAAAAAAAAAAAAAAAAAAAAAAAAAAAACCAGAGTCAGCCTAGGATTGTTGGTTAAACAACCAAAACCAAAAAAAATCTGTGATGTTAGTTTTTACCTATTTGAAACCAAAATCCTACTCATCAAAGTGAGCAAGTGTGAGGGATCCACTCTCTCATAGCCAAATATGAGGTAGAAGATGAGACTGGGATGACTTGAGGAGGGTTTGGAATATCTTCTTCAAATATTTTGTCCCATTCATCTTTGATGTTGGAAAGAGGGTAGTGAACGATTAAACAACTGATAATCCAGTTGATGAGGATCTTCATGTCCTTGGGATTTTTTTAGCTGGTTTCATATCTCCTTTAAGCTGGCCCATCTTCCTTTCAGGATTCCTATGGCATTCTCAAGCCAAAATTGTGATTGGGAAAGATAATGGTTGAAATTGTTTTTTGCTTGATCATTGTTTGAAACATTGTGGTATACTGGAACCACATATTTCCACTATCATAAGCTGAATCAGCCAAAAGTTATTGATCTTTCTCAAAGTATTTATCTGGTTGTTGGGCAATCTGCATCCAATTGCAAACATATGAATTGTGACAAGAACCTGGAAGGCCAGCATGGAGGGATATTAACTTCTTGTTGTTATCAAAAACAAGTTGAAGTGACACAGAGTATCTATACAAACAAATAAAATGTATTTGGTCAGTGTGTTATCAAAAATTTTATCAAAGTCTTTAGAAAAGAAATGAATCAATTGCCTTTTTTTCCAATCAAAATAGTGGTTTCCATCTAGCTTGGTTTCTTGACTCAAGGGGATAGTGGTTCCATCAACAAAACCAATGCAACCAGGAAAACCTTTGGTATCCCTTACTTGAGATATCTGCTTGTGTTCTTCTTTGGTTGGCCAACAAAGGACTGAGTGATGGAAAGATTGTTGAGTTGAAAGCCGCTGTCACTCCAAATTCTTACCCCTCCTGGTGTCAACACTCCAAACATGGATTACCCTCCTCTCACCATTCCACCTCTCAATCCTCCCCTTTATTCTGAACTTCTACATTCACCCTCCTTGACCCCAGTCCTTCCTCCTCAGATTGTCTCTCAATCCGGCCACTCCTCTCTTCAACCTCTCCCTCAATCCCTTCACCAGTCTCTTGCTCAATCCTCCCATTCCTCCCATCAATCCTCAATCCTTCCCTCCCTCTTCTTACTTCAACTTCATCACATCCTTGATCCCTTTAATCAAATCTCAGTAACATCCTTGATCATCCTCAATTCATCTCCTCTAGGTTCTGTCCCTGTTTGACGGCTTTCAACCTCAAGCTCTGTCTGGCTGTGAGACAATTTACCTCAATTTCCAGTCTCATCATTCCGTGAACTATATTTATATTTCCTTTTGACTGTCCATCTTAGTCCTCCTCCATTCTCCTATCTTCCCTACTGTTTTCCGTTGCATCTCATCTCTTGTCTCCTCACTCACAAACCTGTTGCTCCGGTAAGATGCTATCCTTATCATCTCAGAGTGTCTTTGATATTGTTTGTTTTTTTAAGCCTTTTTTCCTTTCTGTTGAAGATTCTGCTGGTCTTAGATTTTGAAATCATTCATTCAAGTTTTCACGGTTAAAAGCCAAAAGCAAAAAACTGATAAACCAGCAACATGTATTCAACTGGACCGGAAGACTCAAATTCCCATCTTCTCAAAACCCTGACGGACTCAATTCCTAATCTCCACAAATCAAACTTCTCCCTTTGGCAATCAGAATTGACCACCATATTTTCCCTCAAGGGAATTCCTCAATGGCTCAATGGCTCAGAAGATAAGGAATTCCAACCAAATGTAAACCTGGAGATTGCCAGATACATCCTGGCTAAGCTAGACAATCAAACTTACATTAACTGTGTAAAGGAAAAGACACACTGAACGGCATTGCGCTTTGGAAGTTGATCAACAAGTATTACACCTCCTAACAAACAGCAAACCAATTGCAAATTTTCTTCAATTTCCTCAATCTTGCCTTCAACCCCAAGAACGTTGAAAAATTCATCACTGACATACAATTCTGTCTGCTCCAAATTTCAGAGATTGGAATTAAGATGGACAAAAACATTGTAGCTTATTTGATCCTATACAAATTTCGTCTTCAACTTGAACATCTGAAAACCACAATAACACATTTGCTTGGTGAGGCCAAAATCAATGGGGACTTGGTGCTCAGACACCTGAACCAGATCAAGAACAAGGTAGCAGTGGGAACGTACGCTTCTGCCATGCTTGCCAATCAAGAACTCCTAAAATGTAAGCCTAATTGGCACAACCCTCAGGCTTTCCATCCCAAGAACAAATGCTTTTCCCTGTATCCTCATCTTTGTAAAAACTACAATGGTTCAAGCAACAATTCCACTCCTCAAAACCAAACAACGTCAGCATCTAACTCCAAGGCCTCTGCCAATTTGGCTTATACTTTTTCCGTCACCCACCTACACCACACTGATTGTAGCTCCCTCCTTTTGGACTCAGGAGCCTCAAAAAATATTTTCAATGATCCCAACTACTTTGACTGGCTCAAGGATGATAGTACCAAGGTAAACACAGGTAAACCAAATGCCTTTATCATGTCCCAACAAGCCGGAAACGCCACTATTCATACCAAAAGAGCTACACTTACCCTTACCAATTCCCTACTTGTTGCCAATCTCACCGTCAATCTGGTTTCTCTTGTTCAACTAATCCAAAAAGGCTGTACGCTAGCCCAACTCAACCCTAAAAGCTTCAGAGCGTTTTTTGAAGGTGAAATAATCATGTCTGGTCAAATCCGCGACAACCTTCTCTACATAGAAGAATAAAACCCAAATGTCTCCAACTGTCATGCCTTCCTCTCAATGTTGACCATACACAAAAGTTTTGGCCATATCAATTGTGAGCAAGTAAAACTCCTGTCTACTTCCTTCCCTAACTTAAAGTGGGATCTTGACTCCTGTACCGCTTGCGCAAAAGGGAAAATTCACAAAACCCCATTCCAAAGCCACATCCCTCCCAGTTCTCACCCTTTTGAATTCATCCACGCCAATGTTTTTGGAACCATCAATCCTGTCTCCAAATCTGGATATCAATATTTTCTGCTGCTCACCAAAAACTTCTCCAAGTACAAAACCTGTATTTCAATCAAGCTCAAATCCAACTTCACTCAAGAAGTTATCAATTTCATCAAGCTCCACTCAAATTGCCTCAACAGAATGCTTAATATTTTCCACTCCAATAATGGCGGCAAATTCATAAATTCTCAACTCTCCTCCTTCCTCAAAGATAACAGCATCTTACATACAACTTCAGAGCCCTACACTCCTCAACACAATCCTGTTGCCAAACGTGGAAATTGAACACTTGTGCAAGCGACAAGAACAACCATGATTGACATTTCCATTCCACTGATCTTGTAGGATGAGATCATGGTCATTTTATGCAAAATTCTTAACTCAATCCTGTCCATAAAACTCAAACAATCTCCTTTTGAAATCTGGCACAAAAAAATTCCAAAATTAAAACTCTTCCAAACTCTGGGTTCCAAGACCATCGTTCTTAGCAACAGACCACACTACTCAAAACTTGGCAAAAAGGGTATTGAGGGAATCCTGGTGGGATTTGACCTTGATCTGAACTCTTTCAGGGTCTTCTGCCCAGAATCAGAATCAATTTTTTGTAGCAAGCATGTTAAAATTTTTGAAAACATGAAATTCAACAATTTCCCCTTACCTTCTTCCAACTCACCTTTTGATTCTCTTCTTGATAATGAACCCCTTACTGAAATTCTCACCTTCCCCACTCTAAAAAAACCTCCAACGTCATCTCCCGGTCTTCCCCATTTTAACTCTCCAACCCCTGAATCCAAATCCTCTGCTTCCAATTCCTTGCTTTCTCCATCTACTCAGGAGCCAGAACTTGATCCACTCTCCAAATCCAACTCTATTGTCTTGGATGACAATCAAATAACAGATCTTCTCACCTCAGACAATCCCTACCACCTTTGTGATTGATCAAATATTCAGCGCCCTCAGAGATACGGCTTCTTAATACAGTCAATACCAAAATCCTTTAAAGAAGTAGAGAAAAGTCCTGATTGAATTTGTTGGCTGGAGTCCATGAAGGTTGATCTAGATGATATCAATATGCTGAAAGTCTGGGAGGTATTTCATACCCTTCCAGATGGAAAGCAGGCGTTATCCACCATCTGGGTCTACCAACTGAAAGAGCAACCCAATGGTTCCGACTCTCTATTTAAATCAAGATTGTGTGTTCAGGGCTTTCAGAAGCTCAAATTCTGCAATTATGGAGAAACCTACGCCCCCACTTGATCAATTGTTACTCTTTGCACCCTCTTAGTTTACTCTTTTCACCACGCCTTAGAAATTGTTCAGATGGACATCAAATCCGCCTTCTGCATGCCCCACTTGATGAAGAAGTTTTCATTGAACAACCCAACGGGTATACCTCACCTTTTCCTTACTTCAAACTCAAAAAAGCCTTATATGGGCTCAAAAAGGCACCTAAAAGTTGGTTTGACACCTTGCGTTCCTGGATTGTGTCAGAAGGTTTCAATGCCTCAAGCGCGGACCCTTTCCTCTATCTCAATAAAAATCACTCTATATTTGTCTTTGTCTATGTTGATGATTTGATTTTCATAGGCAATTCCACCAACTTCCAAACAAAACTCCAATCACGCTTCTCAATTTCTCACAAAGGGGCTCTTCAGAAGATCCTTGGGAATCAGCTTGTTAACACTCCCCAGGGTCCAGCTCTACTGCAGCCAAAGCACATCAAGTATGCACTGGAAGAATTAGGCCTACGCAAATCCAAACCAATAACTACTCCCATGACTCCAAACTTTCATTTATCTCAAGCATCTGATGAAGAGCACGGGGAATTCCTTAAACTGAACATCAACTTTTGGTTGTCATCAGGATTCCTTAATTTTATTGCTAGCCAAACTTGCCCTGATCTGTCACACGCAGTATCCACCCTCTCACAATTCAAGGTCAATCCTGGTCTCCAGAATTGGCTGGAAGCCAAAAACGCTTGGAAATATCTCAATCACATAAAAAATCTTGCTCTCAGGCTAAAGTCAACCAGTTTCAAATAGAACATTGAGTGTTTCAGCAACTCCAATGTTGGAAACAATGCAATAACCCAAAGGAGTCACACCGGATTCATCATACTGCTGTACAGTTGCCCCGTTTCATGGAACAGCAAAATGCAGTCTTCAGTTTCTCTATCTTCCACCAAGAGTGAATTGAAGGCTCTCATATCTGTTACTCAAGAAAAGCTCTGGCTGGACAACCTTCTGCACAACCTTAATCCCCACCTTAATCTATCCCACTGCTTCAACATAGACAACAAAGTTGTTTACAACCTTCTTAACTTCCAATCTCACCACAGCGCTCTCAAGCATGTGGACACCTAAATCAAGTGGCTGCGAGAACAGCAAGAAGCCAAAAATTTGATAACAAACCTCATTCCTTCCCACCAAATGCTCGCCGACCCTTTAACTAAACCAGCTGTCAAATCCTCAGTCCTGAATCTCACAACTTCTGTCTTGGCCTCTCACAACTAGACACAGCGGTGTGTTGAGTTTACAGCCGCTCTCCCTCCAAATTCTTACCCCTCCAAGTGTCAACACTCCAAATATGGATTACCCTCCTCTCACCATTCCACCTCTCAATCCTCCCCTTTATTCTGAACTTCTACATTCACCCTCCTTGAACCCAGTCCTTCCTCCTCAGATCGTGTCTCAATCCAGCCACTCCTCTCTTCAACCTCTCCCTCAATCCCTTCACCAGTCTCTTGCTCAATCCTCCCGTTCCTCCCATCAATCCTCAATCCTTCCCTCCTTCTTCTTACTTCAACTTCATCAAATCCTTGATCCCTTTACTCAAATCTCAGTAACATCCTTGATCATCCTCAATTCATCTCCTCTAGGTTCTGTCTCTGTTTGACGGCTTTCAACCTCAAGCTCTGTCTGGCTGTGAGACAATTTACCTCAATTTCCAGTCTCATCATTCTGTGAACTATATTTATATTTCCTTTTGACTCTCCATCTTAGTCCTCCTCCATTCTCCTATCTTCCCTACTGTTTTCCATTGCATCTCATCTCTTTTCTCCTCACTCACAAACCTGTTGCTCCAGTAAGATGCTATCCTTATCATCTCAGAGTGTCTTTGATATTGTTTTTTTTTTTAAGCCTGTTTTCCTTTCTGTTTAAGATTCTTCTGGTCTTAGATTTTTAAATCATTCATTCAAGTTTTCAAAGATAGGATAGCAATAATGACTCTTTTGGTGTATAAGTCAATGGTTCCATAACCAACTTAGAATAGATTTTCTAATCAATGAATTTCTTCTCCATTTCCATTTGATCCCAATCTACACATAGAAACAGCCAGTTGTACAGATGGATTGAATTGAGGACTCTGAGAATTGTTCTGGAAGATGTGGTGGTCTTCAATCATCTCCAGAAGTTTCATGAATGAAGGCAATAAAGTTTGGAATGGTTGCTGGAAGCTTAAGTTGGGGAGTAGATCAAGCTTTTGCCATTCATACATAGGGTTTTGGAGAGTGTGTCTTTGTGGAACTATGTATTGCTTTTCCAATAGAGCATTCAAATTTAACCAGGTTGATTCCAAATTGGAGTCTGAATCAGAGTCTGAAAAAGATTCAAATAATAAAAAAATTTCAGTCAGCTTTTGATTGTTTTCAACTTGCTGTGGGGAAGTTTGATTGGACATGTTTAGAAAGATGACGATGGGATTTGGGTGAAGTGACAGAGATGAGAGTTGTGTGATGCAATGCAGATGGGACTGGTATGGATTTTCTGAGGTGGAGGTGTGGATGGGTGTTGGCATGCAATGCAATGTGTGTGATGTGATGGAGATGTGAAGCAATGGATATGTGAAGCAATGGATATGTGAAGCAATTGAGATGATATGTGTGGGATGCAATCAAGTTGGGATTGGTAGAGATTTGCTGAAGTAGAGGTGTGTATGGTTGTGATGCATGTGATGCATGTGATGGATGGTGGATGGATGAAATGCTGGGTTTGATGCTTGAAACCCACCATTTTCATGAAAACAACCATTTTGAAATACACCAGTTAGGGGGTATGTGTATTTCAGAAACCTGCAAGGAAAAATGTCAGGTTTGTTCAAAGAAAA